>CAHIKZ030000187.1:700000-1300000 GCA_903632075.3 Acanthosepion pharaonis | reverse complement strand
TTAATACCTTTAAATACATAAGAAGTACCTTAGAATTGATTTCTTGCCAGTAATTTTTATTGATGAATGTAGAGCTATATTGCATGGACTTGATAGCTGGGCCAAGTATTTTGTGGAAATAGTCAATCAACATAACATAGAAGACAACAAGAGGAAAGTGGAGTCATGTTTTGTGCTAGTATGGTAGGTAGTAAAATTATAAAACAATGGTATGAAGATAAATGTAAATAATTATTGTAAAAAAAAAATACACTGAAAATCCAGTTGTAATTAACAGTTTTAATCTTAATATTTCTCTGTAAAAATACATATATTTTAAATAAATATAAATATTAGGTGATTTTTTTCAAGATTCTTATTTTAGTGTACATATATATATATATATATATATATATATATATATATATATATATATATATATATATATAATACCTTCATGTAAAGACATCAAAGAAGTAAAAAAAAAACATTCCCTTGAAAATGAAAATGGTAAAAACTGAAAACATTATAATGAATTTATAGAATGGTGAATTAGGTATGACTTAATTTTTCTTTCCTAAATATTAAGATTAAAACTTTGTTAATTACAACTGGATTTTCAGTGTATTTTTTCCTAGATTTTATTATAATAAATATAAATATTAGGTGCTTTTTTCCCAATTCTTATTTCAGTCTATACAACAAGTTTTTTGTACAGAACCTTTCTAACAATTTTATTTCTTACCTATATATATATTTATATATATATATATATATATATATATATATATATATATATATATATATATATATATATATATATATATATATATATATATTATATATATTTTGGCAGTATTTTTTAATTAAACTTGCCTCATTGAATAATTTAGACAAGTTTTGTCTACTTATTTTCAATAGAATCCTCTCATATTCACAGACAAGCTTCTTATTAAAGGAAGAGAGAAAATTATTGTGTTGATACAAATTGTTGTGTTCATCTGAAAGTTAAATTTTTTTAACTGTGAAGTGAAAAGCACTAAGTAGGTCTTAAATTCCATGTTTGAAACCTCAGAGGAAGTAACTAAGTTTGAAATATCCATGTAAAAAAAAACAAAAAAAAATATTAGTTAAAACCTAGATATTTTGAACTATCTACTGTAAACATTTTAAAAAATCTGTACAGTATTCATAATTAATTTACAACAGCATCCTGTCCACATTCACAATTTAGAAAAAACAATTCTTGTTGAAAATACATCTATAATTTTTCATGAAAATAATAAACTAAAAATTCTTGAAGCTATCTATATTAAAAAATTGAAACCAACCCTTAATAAAATTAATTAGGAATACTACACAAATATTTTAAAATGTAAGTCTTCAGAAGAATATTTCTAAATCTAATCCATAGGCACTTCAATCATTCCCCAATGCTAAAATATTTTCAATAAAAATGTCAAAAGTTAGCTACAGATGTACTAAAATCATTGACCAATATAAAACACCCCCACAACTAAAGGATGCAACTGCCAAAAGAACCCTGCCCATTAAGTGGCAGATGTATGAACAAAGTGTTAATTTATAAAGCTAGCATCAAATCTGATGACAAAGTCAAGTTTTATGTGGCTTCTACTGAAATCATGCTTCTAACAACACCAAATGACATTAGGCAATATTAAATATAATAACAGCACTGCCCACTCTAAATTTTTCTGGAAAATAAAAAGTGAGAATAGAAACTCAACCTGAGACTACGTAAAAAGCAATGAATACTTTAACAGGAAAGGGGATAAGTAGAACTTATGTCTTTCTGAGAAGTTAATGATCCTAAAATTATAAAGTTCCTAAAATTATAAATATATATATATATATATATATATATATATATATATAATACACCTCCATGTAAAAAAACATCAAAGAATTAAAAAAACATTCTGTTGAAAACAAAAATGGTAAAAACTGAAAACATTATAATGAATTTATAGAATGTTGAATTAGGTATGACTTAATTTTTCTTTCCTATCATCTTTTTATTGACCCTGTAAAAAGCAAAGAGAAAGGTCATGGCTGGCAGTAAGGGTGATGTTGCTAGTTTTGATCAGATTGGACTTGACTAGAGTTACCAACCAGGGTTCCATTATGCACTTTGCTGAAAACCTCCATTTTTTACATGGAGGTTAGCATTCCTCAGAAAAAGAATTACTCTAACATGACTATCAAGTGCATCATCTGATTGTGAAGATGAATAGAGGCTGAGAGTTTCATTTAGTTTTTCTTTCATTGTTTTGATTGCCTTTCTCTTTTTTTCCTCTTTTCCTCATCTGCTTGTCTTAACTCATTTGTCACATTTACTCAATGAATCCTTTTCTTTATTCAATCACTTTTCATTTGTTTTTCTCTTTCTCATCTTTTTCTTTCATTTTCCCTTTTTTCTCATCAAATTATCTCTTCATCTCTTCTTCTTCTCCTTTGATATCTGCTTTCATTTCCTCCCCTTATTTTTTTATTATTTTTCTCTTAAAAGAAGAATTCTTGCAGGTCAAGAAAGGTAGAAATTTTAAAATCTAGAATATATTTTAACAGTCAGTCAATTATGTGCCATATGTGATACATGCTTAGGTGATTATGTATCTTTTGATACATGACTGACGAGGCAGATTTTTTTTCCTGCAGTAGGTTGCCATTTCTTTCTGCAGTAGACCAGTTTCCATCCAGGGTTATAAAAACTGCTATTTACCCATAGTTGGCTGGGGTGAGAAGAAGAGGATTCATACCTTTCCCAAGGGTATTACCATGTAAATGAATGTAATTGATTTGACTGGAATTTGAACTTGGCTCTCTGATTCCTCAAATCTGAGATGCTATCCATTACTCCACGTGGTTTGGATTGAAGAATCAGAGAGCCGAGTTCAAATTCCAGTTGAATCCATTACATTCATTTATATGCTAATATTTTGGGAAAGGGATGAATCCTCTTCTTTTCCTGCCAGCTATGGGTAAATAGCAGGACAGACCAGGTTCTATAGCCTTGGATGGCAACTGGTCTACTGCAAGAAAAAATGACAACCTACTGCGGAAAAAAAATCTGCCTCATCAGTCATGTATTGAAAATTACATGATTGCTTAAGCATATATCATGCATGGTACAAAACTGACTGTATTTTAACAGATGTTGGAAAATGTCATACCAAAATCTGAAGGCAGATTGAAATATCAAAAAGGTGACTTTCAAAAGCTAAACAAAATATTAAGAAACAGGAAAAAGTTATTAGAAACAAGGAAAAGAGTGCTGAACTACTAAGTAATATTAATCCTCATATATGAAAGTGAGAGCTAGAGAATTTCTTCATAGATGAAGGGAAAACTTGAAGCAACAGATTGCTACTGTTTCTACAGAAGGATGCTGAGCATACCATGGAAGAGTATTTGAGTTACAAGGAAGTTCTAAGAAAAGTGGGGGTAAAGGACACTTGTTCATAGAATAATAAAGAGACAATTGAAATTTATGTGATACATAATGAGGAAAGAGGGCTTTGAGAATTTGACACTCACAAGACATATTGAAGGCAATATGGGTAGATGGAAACTATTTAATTAAAAAATCTGGAAATTAAAGAAATTTTGAGTTATAAATGAAATGTTGATACTTGATTTCCTAAAACCACCTGATGAGAAGATAATTGCGGAATTAAACTGATGTCCAAGTTGTTGCATTAAAAAACCTCAGGTGATATGGTTCTTAGATGCTTGTAAGAATGTACATCATGTTGAAGGCAAGAGTTATTTCTTATATTATTAAAAATGTCAGAAATGATCTCTGGTTTTATTCAGGAAATATTTTTTCTTTCATTCCTTTCAATATTTTCAGACTTTAATATTTAGTATTTTATGACTGATTTCAGAAAGTTTCAGGCAAAAAGACATCAAATGATAAAATGATGAAAATGTCACCTGATATATATCCAATAGGATTAAAAGAATATTAACATGATAAAATATACTTATTTACATCTATATGAAATAATAATGCAAATATCTCTCCTAGGAGGTGTACACAGACACAAACGCACACACACACGCACACACATACATAATGAGTGGAACTTATTTATTTATTTAATGAAGTTTATCCAATGAAAGGCTTGAGAGCTACTCATGTTAGTGGTTTACTGAATGAAGCATATGATAAAAATATAAAAGAAGGTGGTAGGAAGAGAATATTATAAGTATAAAGAAGATCGATTACCATTGATCCTTAACTTGAAGGGATTCAGATTGTGGTGTCCAGTGTATTCATCTGTGGACATCTGTTCCTCAAAATGACAGTTTTGGGGTGAAAAAGGAGTTTTAATCAAACTGTCTCTTTCTATTTGGAATATGGAGGAAATAAGGTTGATTCAACTCCAGGGAAGATGAGTCCTTGCTGTAAAGGTTGAGACTGGTGGAACCAAAGAATGAAGCTCATTAGAACTTGTTTCCAATTATGCCCATCTACTAGGGTAGTAGATTCTTACAATAATTAGTCACCCCCCCCCCACGAGGGTGTCATGTGGCACAAGGCCTTTTTAATGTGGGCATTCCGAGCCCGTGGGCTCAGCCAAAAATATGCCCATTGAACCTGTATATACGGGTTCAGGGCCGGTTTACCTCCCTGAAGGAGACTCCGCCCTTCGGCGGAGTCTCCTTCGGGTTTCCTCCCGTCCGTAGGAAGAGAGTTCAACCGAGCAGTCGGTTCAAAAGTGAACAACTGACTCACTAATTAGTAGTAGATTCTTACTCAAACATGTTTCTTCAACACCCACAGAGCCAATCTGTAGTTGATACTGCAATTATGTTGAGCAGACCTTAGTTACAGTTTCTGGGAGAGAGCCCATAATCTGATATGATCAGTAGTATAACAAGACTAGTATGCCAAAACCCCTGATGACAATGTCTTGTGACTTCATGCTAGTACAACCTTTGATGGCTTCTGAACAGTTTTGTCTGCCCAATTTCATTCACAAGGCTAAGGTTAACTAGTGGTATGGTTTTTCAGGCACTTCTTAACAGTGTCACAGGCTGGAACCATCCCCCTTGGCTAATATTATCAAGAAGTCACTTTGACAGGGTAAGATTCAGATACTAACTTGTGGTTGGAACACTAACATTCTTATCAGTTGGTTATATATCCATATCTAACCATTTAGCCATGTCAGCACAATATGTATACACACACACACACACATATATATATATATATAATTATTTATTTAAAAATATGATTCCAACATGCTGCAAAAATGCTAAAGAACTTTGGATTATTTACCTAACGAGTTCTTTCCTATTTTCTATATATTTTCATATATATATATATATATATGCATTTTTTTTCCTCCCTGGTAGCACAAATCTGAGTTTCATACATAACAAAATTTTCAGGTGATGACTGATAACTATATAAACCCAACGAATCAAAAAAATATATTATTCTACTCACTAACTCTATCACAACTGCAACTGCAAAGAATTTATCTAAACTCAACATAAAATTTGTCACAACGACATCTAAAACAATCAAAGACTTAATCAATAAAAAACAAAACAACAACTTGAAGTAAGAATTTACTCTATCAAATGCAGGCATTGTCAGAATGAATACATTGGAGAAACCTCAAGAAGTTTAACCAAGAGAATATATGAACACAAAAGGGACATTTTAAATAACAACACATAAAATGTATTGGTTGTTCACCGTAATAAAACTGACCACAATTTTGACATAAGGAATGCTATTTTGATTGAAGGAGAAAATAGTCCATTGAGATGAAAGTGTTAGGAGAGTGCCTTGTTCACTAGTCCAGCCATGGTAAATTTTCATCACCATTGTTAGTAGATTTTCTGTTGTCACAATGTGGAACAGTCAGGTACAAATATGATGAAAAGAAAAAGGATACAGATGAATTTGGTTAGATGGAAAAATATATTCTTTCAAAAAAATAAAAATATTCTTTCAAAAATTTTGAAACATCTAGCATCTCTTGTTTCATACACATGTGTAGACGTGACAACATCAACAAAGTTTTGTGTAATGGATGAAATGCATTAGCAAAACTTTTTTCCAATTTGTCATACTATTTTTCTAAATATTATATATATATATATATATATATATATAAGTAAATATATGGATATATATATATATATACATAGATATGTAATATATATATATAATAAATATATATATATTATATATATAATATATATATAATACATATATATATATATATATATATATATATGCATATATATACATATATTCTATATATATATTATACATATATTCTCTATATATATATATATATTATATATATATATTATTTATATAATATATATATATTAATATATTATATAATATATATATATTATGTATATCTAAAATATATTTATATATATTACATATAAAAGAATATATAAACATAAAATGTCTTAAAATATATATATATATATATGTTAAAATATATATATATATATATATATATATATATATATATATATATATATATATATATACACCCACATACTGACAGAAGATTGTATATAATATATTTGTATTTGAATATGTAGAAATTATTTAATATTTCTATTCTAATTGTATTTCCAAATGATACATTTCTTGACTAAAGTAATTATCAATGATTATTTATCAATAATAAACTGTATTTGGCTTGGAAAGAGAATGTCATTTAAAATAAAATAAAGGGAACAAAATAGACATAAATTTTAGTATGCAGTAAAATGGTGAATGACTTATTTATAATGTGATTTGATTGGATAAATATCTAATCCAGAAATGATCATCATTTTTTAAATATGACTTCCTTTTTCTCAGATAGAATAACTTGGTGGGTTATTCCATGAATAAAATATTGTTTTTTATGGTGGAAGACAAGGAGAGACAACACAAAAATAAATTGGTGAAGGCAGCCAATTTGAATACAAGTGAATTAATCAATTCAGACGGCAAACACTTTTTCCTTTCCTAATACTTTTTTATAGAACTTTTATTTCTTTGATTTAAGTTTTTTTCTAAGTTCGTAAATGTTGTCAATCAATGGATGTTATTATACAGATATATCAATGTCTGTCTGCCAATGCTTGAAAATTTATTTATTTTTCAACATATCTTTTCTTTAGAATGCATCATCATCATCATCATCATCATCATCATCATCATCATCATCATCATCATTCTTTGACCTCCTTATAGTTGGTCGGAACTCCATTGACATTCCCTCTGCACACTTTTTGGTCCTGTATTGCTGTCCCCAGATCCCTAATGTCCAACACTGAGCTCTGAGCTATGGTGTCTGGGAAAGTCAATTTTTGTGATATGACACTTTGTGAAGGATGCCATATGAGTAAAGATGAGAAAATTTCCTTGTCTGCTTGGTGGTAGTGGTTGGCAAACTATAATCAAATTTGTTTCAGCTTAAGAGTGATTGGTCTCAATTCTCGGTAAATTGTCTTAAGCATTGCATGGGATCTCCAACTGATGTTCTGAATTTTTTCTTCTTTTTTAGAATGCACTTAATTCAGAGGTGACTATTAATAACATATTTTAAACATGAGACAAAAATTTCAGTTCAAAATTCAGCTAATGTCAGATTCCTACTGATCTGCTGTCATACAAGAGGATGCTGAAAAATTATCAGATTTTGTTGTATATACTGGAATTGTTAACAAGGAATGTGAAAGATTCAAATTAAATGAACTGACTCTGAATATATTTAGTGTTAATTTTTGTTCAAGGCTTAACAGTGAATAAACACACAAAGTACATGCTAGAGTTCTAATGAAACTTGAACAGAATCAAAAACAAACACTACATAAGATATCAGACAAATTTCAGAGAATCATAAATCTGAGATGCGATATGGAGGAAATTGAAGAAAAACAATGCGCATATCATTACCCTGCAGTATCACTCAAGGTCAAACAGACAAGGTGAATGATTTGTGGATATTCTTAAGAGAGCTTTGAAAAAAGCAAGTAATGAAAAAGTGGGCAAAGAAGCACTACAAAAATTCTTGCAAGTATACTGGATAACACTGAATTCCAATACACCAACAATCATGTCACCTGGTAGAATTGATGTTTGCAAGAAAAATTAAATCAGTGTTTGATAAGTTGTTACCAGGTCAAAAAAGAATAAGAATAGATAACAAAAAGGACACAAAATTTTTCAAAATTTGCATAAAAATTGTTTTTCAGAGTAAATAAAAATGGAAAAGAAATGTAGGAGGACTGATTAATAAGGTCATAAGTTGGAAAAATGATATATATAGTAAAAGGAAAAAAATGGGAACACAAAAAGCATTGGAATCAATTAAAGAAAAGGTTTACTGAAGAAAGCCTTGCAAGAAAGGAAGAACCTATGCAAGTACTGTATAATATTTTTGATGAACCAACACCCCAAGAATTTGTTGAATGTACAAGTATGATTACCAGAAAAAGGAAACATACAGAAAAAACTAAAATTTGACGCAAAATGAAAGAAATACAAAGTTCAGTTTGTTGGCAAACTCACAAGGAAGAGGAGGGGGGTGACTATTAAGAAATAAAATAAAATATTTACTAGTGAAAAAATAAAAAAATCTCAAATGTTGGAGTAAATAACACACCCCCAGTAACAAAAATGAACTAGGCAAGATGCCTTAAGTAAAGAACCCCAAGTCAATCAGTAGAAGTCTGTTGGAGTCAGTCAGAAGAATTTCCAACAAATGTCACAGTGAGTAGCCGAAGCAAGGCATAATATCATAACTATGATATAACACAAAATAAGCCATGAGTGCCTTTTATAAGTAAAAGGTTTACATACTGCTAAACAAGTAATTATATATTAGTCTGAAAAACACAAATTTATTATGTTTATCATCAAATGCAAGTAAACTGTCTTCTATTTTATTTTTTATAAATGTTTATGTAAATTACTGGTAATTTTTACTTTACTCTTTTGTTAATTCTAGTGCTAAAAAGTGAAAAAAAATTCATTTTGGACCCCATCCTGCTCATCATCTTTGATTCACCCTTGACATGTTAGTACATGATGATTTGCAGATGTAAATGTTGTATGATTGATTTTTTTCTTCAAAATATGTTTTATGTAACAAAACCTATTCTGGTCATTGAAAGAATGTTTCCTGTTTATTTCTATTATTTATTCTGACATTTCCTTGGCACTTTTAATGCAAACAAACAAGAAAAGGCAACATTACCAAAGATAAAAATATTCCTTAGAAAATATTCATTGCCGGAAGAAAGGAAAATTTGCTCTTTACATGTCATAAATTACTGACTGATTCCTGTAGATCTTCTGTAGATGTGCTGTGTCCTTTAGGGACATCGGCGGTCATGGCACTCCACAGCTTCCTTTCCTTCATTGTTCTTAGCAATGATTATCTTTTACTCTCTCTTTCTCTCTCCAGTCCTTGTCCTGCCATCCACTTACACAAACTTATTATGTAGATTACTCACTATTTCTTGCTGATCCTCTTGTTTTCAATATGCCCTTTGAGTGTCAAATTCTCCAAGCTCCTTTTCATCTATATGTGTCCTAGAAATTTCAACTGATTTTTTGATTCTAAGTGTCCTTGTTTTCATTTTCTTAAAAAAATTATAATTGCTCAGATGCTGTGGCCATGGTATTGTCATCATCCTTCTGTAGAACCACATTTTTATTGCCTCAGGTTTCCTCTTTATCTGTGAAAAAATTGTCCATCATTCACCATCATATAGGAGAATAGATTGTGTAATTCAATAAACAGCCTTCTCTAATGTAGAAATGTTTAAATTCCTCATGGGTTTTTGATATTTAGAAAAGTGTGGTTGACATAATGGCTACCAGTATAAAAAACAGAACTGATGTGTTGAGATCAAATTCTAGCTCAGGCTGTTTATCTTTTGAAAGGCAATATCCATCTCTTCTCCTCCATCTTACAACTCTGGGTAAATTAATAGGACAGACCAGAAGTTCTAACCTTGATAACCAATCTTGGTGAATGACAACTGTGAATTCAAAAAGTGACCTGAAAAAGAATTAGCTCTGTCAGGTTATTTTGCTTTAGATATGCCTCCTGCTGTCACTGCTGTGGTACCCCGATGGACCTACAATAGATTATGAGATACATACATGCAATATTTATAATAATTCATTTTCTTCAATTGAATTATAATAATGAATTTTATATTTCCATTATCAACTTTATATTGTTAAACTTTGATAGTTTTTTTTTCTTGTGGATTTACTGTCAATGAACTTTAATTAATTGGCAAACTTATATCGCAGAGTAATGAACATCAAACCCAAACTATATGTACTTTTTCCCAATGTTATATTTGAACTAAAATTGAATCTACCAATATTTGGAGCAATCAGCTTATTGGTCTAACAATCAAGTTAAACTTGCTAGACTACAAATGTTTATACAGAATGAGTAATATGTATTTTATCAATTAAAACTAAGAACTTTTGATTTGAAATGAAATAAAATTTTATTTGTCTATATTTCTGAGATGAGGTATTGCAACTATTTACATTATATTGTTTGGACTGTTATCCTGATCTTTATTGTCACATTCACAATGTTTCAGTCATTGTATGTGCTGACCTTCTTCAGGTGATATTTGTTGGGGACAAGGACACATGGCCCAGTGGATAAAAACATTGATTGAATTTGGATCACCAAATAGTGACTAGACCCAAAGAGTTGTGAGTTCAATCCCTGGCCTCAGCAGAGAAAACAAAAATTTGGAGAAATAATTAAGTAAAACGGAGATATCCAAAGCATGTTATATAGAATTAGAACAATCCACTCCACCCAGGACTAAATAAAGTGTTCAGTTTGAAATTCCAAGAAATATCACTTGAAGTAGGCCAGAACATACAACAGCCAAAACATTGTAAATGTGACAATAAAGATGAGGACAACAGTCCAAACAATGTAAATAGTGTAAAATTTTGTTGCTTATTTATTATTATAAGCTTAACATTTGAGAAGAAACACCTAAAGTAATCAATTGTCTAACCATTGAGCCATGCCTGCAAACCGACTGTGTCAAATAACAAGGGAGAAGACAAAGTTAATTAGTTATTTTGTCATGATTGATTTTGTGCATAACTTGATGATTTTGAAAGTTGTAATTAAGGGAAAGTGAGAAATTGTGTTTTTTCTCTGTTTATTTCATTATGTCTGATTAAATTTATTTCAAATCTGGTAGAGGCCAGACAAAAATACATCCATGTTTACACCTCTGACATTCAGAGAATGGAGTTTGTTCAGAGGAAAGAAATGAAAAAGTCAGCAATTTTGCTTACTTTTGTAGAATTAATTGCATATTCACTTGGATTAAATTTTAGAACAATTTATGCATTATACAATAGGGATAGATATTGCACTGAATGTGAAGAACAAATTAAAAAGAATAAATACTAATCAATTATAACATTCTATTTACTACAAAAACTACAGCAGCAACACCAAATCTGTGGCTTTATACTTGACACAAGACTCTACAGAATTAATATGCAACAATAATGATATTTGGCACCTGTTTAGAGATAATTGCATTTACTTTTAAAAACAACCATTAGTTTTAACATAAATCTTAAAATCCTATATTATCATTTTTGTTATTATTATTATTATTATTATTATTATATCTTTCACATAGTTTTCATTTTCAACTGGCAATCTTGCATTATGGCTGTTCTCCATCAAGTCATACCACCTCAGACAGAAAGCACCTTTCACAGAATATTTGCAGTGCCAAGCAATGCAAACTTCTGAAGTGATGAGATACTATAATAAAATAAAATAAAATAAGACTATGATCAGAGGTATAGACTCCAACAACCCAATGATAGCTAGGACAATAGTAGCCTGAATGTCCCACAGTCTAGCAGCTTCAATCCAAAAGTCTGTGTATTGTTTGAACTTTTTATTATTATTAAGTTGCAAATTGGACTTGGAATTGCTGTATTCTCTAATAGTATTTTTTACTAGTATTGTACTAACAAATATATCTACCCACAGATAGGAAATGGATGATTATAACATTACATTTTTTTACATTTTTTAATTGTTAGTTTATGTTTATTTTTTCAATTTTCTACTTTTGTTTTCCAACAAATTCTGATTTATGTTTGATTTTTGTTTTTAAATTGTTTCTCATGATAATAAATGTCAATAAAACTGAAGTAAGATTACACAGAGATTTTTATCTGTAGTTTAATGAGTTTGGCATGTACTTTAAAAGCATTTAAGCAATATATAATAATAAAATTCACAAGTCAATATAAATTTTCTTAGATGAAGCAAACTTAGTGATCATACATTTCAGTCAATTCTGCTCATCTATTTTTGGAATTAATAAACAAAAATGATGACCAATGTTTTTATTAATAAAATACTGATTTTTTTTTTTTTTACAAATTGGATATACAGAATGCAGCAGAAATACTTCCCACACAATGGTAAGGCATTAGTGGTACTGGTGTTTTCATCTAGTTAATGTCTTACCATTATGTGGGATGGATTTCTGTCACACCCTGTATAATAATATATATAATTATTATATTATATCCCAGTCTATAAGGTCTGATGAAGGATAGACTTCTTTAAACCCTATTGAGCTCATTCACTTGAAGACATTTTTTATCATTTATCTGAGAAAATGTTTGTTTATTTAGATGATAGTTTAGAGATTTCTGAATAAGTTGTGTGCCACACATGACATTCATATAAGAGTTTTAGATCTGATAAGTCTATTTAAAAACAAATTCTCAGGTTAATATTTTCATTTTGTAATATCTTGCAGTGTTGGACAAAACTACCTCTAGTGCAAACTATCCTGTATTCAATTTCCTTATTTCAAGCACTAAATTTGTTGTAACTGATCTAAACACCAAACACATCAAATACATGTTTGGAGTTTATTAAATCCATTCTGAATTTTTATGATGTATTCAGGATTCAGGGTATGTGACATCAACACTCATTCCAATTCCAGATCATAATTTATGTTTTGGAAAGGTTTAAAATATCACAAGTTATTAAGGGAGGTAGTACTGAAAAGTCTTTAACAGAAGCCACTTCCCAAAATCTGACCAAGTAAAACATCTTTTTTTTTAAATTGCTTTTTCTTTGGCGAAACTGCAAGCAGTTTATCCAGGGGAGTGATGAGACAGCATTACTAGGCGGAGGGTTTCTTGGACTGAAGTCAACATCCCCCCATGGAATCAATGATTCCATAGCCAAGATGAATCTTCAAGTTGGAAGATATCTGCTGTGCTCTGATATGGAAAGGGTTAAGATCAGTCATGGTGATTTGGCAAATGATGATCTTGTTTTGGCAAAGAACTTTTCAAAGCCTTTTTATAGAACTTCCTGAAAGATTTTGAAATGCAACTGATATCTGTTGAAGACTAGAAAAAACAGAAGCCAAAGGTGTGAAGGAAAGAAACAGTAAAAATGTAGCAACAAAACTACATCTCAAATATTGTGTTTTGCCATGTAGAATAGAACCAGACTGATGCAAAGACTTCTATGAGGCTATGTCTGTTGTTTGTAAGAGTTGTGTTCTTCTAAATAATTGGCAGTTTGGAGAAAACAGTCTCTCACCATTGATGACATTACTACTACATTTGCATGGCAGTTGTTGTGCTGATTTATATGAGAATGATGCTTGGTTATCAACAAATTGTAGGCAATCTGTGACTCAGGCTACAAGTATATAAGACCATTATTTTTTTCAATGTCAAGGGATGTATTGATGGGTGCTGATGGTTGAGAGAGCACTGTTTGGATTTGTGACATTATTATCACTTTTTAAAATGATAAACATTGCTGAGGTGTGAAGATAGTTAACTGTCCTTTTGACACTATGTAAACAGAGAATATAAAAATTGGACATTTGAGAATAAGAATAAGAGGAAAATAAAATAAGCAATATATAAAAATACATTTTGCTAAAATTTGGATTCCTGACTTCATTTTTCCTACAAGTGAAAGCCATTTAAGTTTGTTAGATTTTACCCAAATAGATTTGAATTGAAGAAAATCAATTAGAATTCAGAAATATTAAACTTTAATTAATAAACTACTCTCATTACCTATTTGATTACTCCAGCACAATGTGCTAAACTAAATATGACATATAAAAGAATAATTTTACTGATTAATCTGTAAATAAGCAAAATGGAAAATGCAGTTGTCAGTTTATTTCTTAAATATTCTTCTTCATGTTTTTGATATTATCAGCACAATATTTCAGCCAACCAAACTCCAATCTTCCCCAGGTGTACTGTCTGTATGAAAGGAGAGAACTGAAGTGTTGTGTTGTGCACAAAGAAGAGATTCAATTGTCTGATGTTAAAGATTCTTCTCAAAATTATAGACAATTTCTTTCTTATTAGAAAAAAATATTATTCTATATTATATCTTTTTTTAGTCAAATTTCCAAATCTAATATCAGCATTTTTTTTGCTCAAACTAAACATGATCTTTTTTAACCATTTTCCCTTTTCATAAAATTTCTTTCTTTTTGTTCATAACTGCATTAAATATTTCCCCCTCCTTCCTTCATCATTCAATCCTTATACAATCCATGCACAGGATTTGTGATTAATGACAGCAATAACCACTGCTTTTCAAATCAATAATTATGTTATTTCATGTTACCTTTTGTTGTCTGCTCTAACTGCAGTCTTACCAACATAATAGAAGTGAGAACCATACAATGTGAGAGGAACCCCCTAATGCATCATGGTCCCATGTCACCAAAGACATCCAGATTGCAGCAGGAAGTAGAGAGAAACAAAAATTATGGCTGTAAAAAATCTCCAACTTTTGGAATTGATATTTTATGTTCTTTGCATTGTCATTAGCAAAAAGGTTGTATTTGGCTGTGAAAAAAAAAAAGAAAGAAAAATAGAATTTTGTGGCAAGCTAAAAAGGTTCCCAAATAGAGGAAAATATTTTTGCATTTTTCAGTCAATGCAATCAGAATTTAGGAACAAAATAAAAGACAGGATGTGTGTGTGTGTGTGTAACGAATGCATGGCTGCAATTTTTGATGGATTTGCACCAAAATTTACATGCACATGCTCCAAGTTAGTGGGATGGCTGAGACCAACTTTGCATTTCCCAACTCCCATTGATAGTGGAAATAATCAATTTTTTCATGCTTCTACAGCAGTTTTCATGTAGTTTGTGGCCATTTTGTACTGGCCAGAGTGAGAGCCTATAGCTGGCTGCCACGAATAGGCAGGAAGATTCTATTGGCCAGTGTGAAAGCCAACAGCTGACTGACACAAATGTTAACTAGCATGCAAAAAAAATTGATAGCTGCATTCGTCACAAATGGGAAAAATTTAAATCTGCATGGCACTTTACTCCAATTGGCTCATTCGCTTGCTTAAACTCAACGTTGATTCTGATTCTTCAGAAATGGGTTGGGTGTGAAAATGTATTTGTTGTTAACATTCTTTTTTCATTCAGTTTTTCCAGTTATGAGTCCTTTTTTAAAGCTGATCGTTTTGTGTTCATTGTGTTTAGTTTTTTTCGTAACAGATTTAATGTTTAGTATAGAGCTTAGAAAAAATTCACAGTGTGAGATTGGCAAGAAGTAAGCCATGTAGCAACATCAGCACAGCAAAGGGCACTCCTTTAAAGGCAAGGAAGGGCAAAAATATTTTAAGTCAAGTGATAGCGATTGCTGTTGGGGCGTACGATTTTTGAATCAAGCACGGGCAATGCCGGGCCATGCTCCTAGTAATCTATAAGAATATGTTTTCAAAATAAAATGTCAGGAGTTATATGGAAACTGATTTCTTAAATAATAATAATAATAAATATATATGTAGGTAGAGAAGGCTGAACAGAGAAGTTTGAGAGATAAAAAACAACAAAAATAATAATGAGACTAATAATATTTGTTGCATATTAGTAGGCTTTTTGACCAAATGGAAGCACAATGAGAAAAGATGTTAATACACCTGTGTCCTTTTTCAGTGAGAAATAAAAAATTAAGTTTACTTTTTTTTTCCAATGTGTTTTATATTACTGAGGAAATCTATTAGGTTTTTGTTGTGATGATATAACCCAACTTCCCCATTCACGATAATGGACGGACTGGTTGCCGATTAAGTACGACCACCACGGACAGTGAAAAAGGTCTTCGTTTGTTAACACCTATTGAGGTTAGCATACTCCCGACTCTGTCTCTGTATTTTGACATACCTACATCCGATTATGAAATTATTATTGAAAACCAACACTCGGGTTTACTTTGTTTATTATATCTTGCACGAGATATAACAGTTTTGAACTAGTTGTTTACAAGGATTAGGGTTATAGAGTGTTTGTAGATGGCTTTTTGTAGAAATTGTCTTCAATGAACCATGTACAAACCATCTACAACCTTAGTCATAAAAAACATCTAGCTGAAAATTACTAGATTTCATCAGTAATATAACACATGTGGAAAATAATCCTCCTCCAACTTTTTTTTATTTCTCTTTAAGACATGTATTAAAATTTTGATTTTTAACATCTTTTCACATTCTGCTTTGATTTGTTCAAAAAGTCTACTAATAAATATTAGTTGTCTTATTATCAATCTTTTTTGTACTTTTTTATCTTTACTATATCTACATATTATAAGAAGCATATGTGAACAATCTTTTTTTAGTGTATATATATATATATATATATATATATATATTTGGTTGGATAGATGTGAGTTTGTGACCCTGGGTTTCACGCTTTAGCGATCGTCAGACAAACTGATTAATGTTTTAAAAAATTTGGGTTTATGTAGATTGCATGTATTGGTGTTATTGTGGAAGTGGTGGGGGAAATTTCGTCGTTTTGTCATTCATCGTACTAACGCAAACATCACAGTTTTGGCTATATATATATATTTTGTGTATTTAGGTAACAAATGTTCTTTGAAGCAAGGTTTATTGAAGGCAATAGATATTTGTGTTGATTAATGTTAATGATCAACTTTTCCAAATTCAGAATAATTCTTCTCAAACAAAGAGGAAGTTGATTTTGGGAGAAAAGCATCAGAAATGTGACTTAAAGTTTCAACTTTCTTAAGTTAATTGGTGAGTTTTGTAGAACTAGTGAGTGTTGTGATGTAAGTGAGGTTTGACTTTTTTTTTATATGGATTTGTAGATGGGGACACTTAATATTTTACCGAGTTTAACAGAAAAATTGTTCAATTGTTAGATTAAGCTTTGAGCCATTGTATCTGAGAAATGATTAAAGATATTGTACTAGAATTCTCCAAGATTTTTATAACACTACTTGACTCTATTTCGAACACTAAGAATGTATTTAGCTCTAAGTTGAAATGATGATCCCTCCTGCTGTTGTGACCTCTTGATCCAGTTTTCCTCACTACTGCTCCCTCTTTTTTAAACTTATTCACCTTTCTCTTGTTGGTTCTTGAATGGACTTTAAAGACAGAAGACAGAGTATGAATGTTTGTACTATTACAAAAGGCCTGAATAATTTTTTTTGTCTCACCGTTGTGACGATATAGTGGGGTTGACTGACACAAAATGATTTTTACCTGTTCTCTTTCTAGCTGAATAATTCAAAGGATCTTTCAATGATTCTTATTCTTATTCTTAAATGGTATCAAGATGGTTAAACATCTTATCTAAAAATGTGGAAAAAAGAACTCAATTAGTTTAATGGTTTTTTAACATATTAAACATTTTGTAGGATGGACTATTATCCAATGCTGTTACACAATTTGGATAATTTTGCTGTTACATCTGGTGTCTATATATATATATATATATATATATATATATATCCTACAATAGGAATTAGGATTACATTAGGTGATGATCATTATCACTTTGTAAATTGAAATAATAATTTACAAGGATTTTCAAATCAGTCAATGGATGATGAATTATTGAAATAAAAATGGTCAGACAGAGGAAGGAAAGAAAGAAAGAAAAAAAATACACACACACACACACACACACACACACACACACACACACACACACACACACACACACACACTCCATATATTCACTTTGCTTGCAGTTCAACATTGGGTATTGTTTTTAAAGTTTCTTTAACCCTTCCAAAAATTCTGATGTGAAAAACTGATTTAGGAGCATAGCTTACCCTGAGAAGCTTTATATACCCCTCATACATATATACATACATACATGCATATATGCACACAGATAGATAGTGTATATCACTATACAGTTAAGATACTAAATTATTCATACCCTTGCAAAATTTGTAATTTATAAAATATTTTCTTTAAAGGAAGTTTTTTTTCTTGTCCAAATTAATATACAAAGAAAGAAGAGTGAAAGAAACTTAAGATGCTTGTAAAATGTAATAAAAATTTTTTCTAGGATATTTTTTATGCTTCTTTACTTGATTTGTTCTTTATCTCTCCTCTCCTAACTCTTATTTGGCATCATAATTTTGTCCTCTTGGCAATTTGGATCATGCAGTAGTATCTGTTGACAATTCTTTTGTGCCATCATTTAGAAAGGAACCTCCTATCCACAAGACTTCTTTCTGCTATCAACATACTGACTAGGATTCATTTTGTGACTTTCTTTGAGATGCTTCTTGGATTGATATTGTATTGAGAACTGTGCCACAGAAATTTCTTCTTTGTTTAAAGCCAGCATTGATTCTTTTTTTTCCTTCTCAGAAATTCTAGATAAAAGCACAATCTTCTAGGTTCACACCAGCCTGTTTAAACTCTATAGACCACAAGAACAACTTCTTCCAGATGTTTCATTTTGAAAGTTCCAATTACAAGACACCTATTTAGGTCTGCTTGCAATTGTTGCAATGTGTCTTCAAAGAGGCTAAGTCTTTGTTTGCTGATAGAATAAGCCACTGTATAGCCTATAGCAGGTTTGGCTCTCTATTTGTGGCTCTGCAATAGGGTCTTATATAAGAGTAAGTCTTCTATCCCTTCTCTCTTCACTCAATTTGAAGTGTTAATAACTTCTACTGGTAAAGTAGAATGTCTTATTCATAAAATTCTCTTAAAATTCTACTCTTGATACATCTGGAGTATCTTTGCCTGATTTTCCACTTAGAACTGAGCCTCTACTGTGTGATATGCATATAACTCTATCCATGTCTAAACTGTCATCTCTAAACTGGATCCCCTCAAAGAATGTAGACTTGATGGTATCCCTGCAATAGTCCTTAAGAAATGTGCATCTGAAGTTGTGCTTGTTCTCTCTAAACTATACAATGTGACTTGCTGATTCTTGCTATCATGTATGTTGGAAATCATCTTATGTCATTCCTGTCATTAAAAACTCAAGTAAACCTTCTAACTATTGGCCAGTTAGCATTTTACCTATTTTTAGCAAAGTACTAGAGGCACTAATCAATTCTGAATTGGTTAAGCATCTCATCTCACAGTGTTTTTTTCAGATAAGTATTATGAATTTTGCCTCTCTAGGTCAACTGCTGAGATATCCAAAGGATAATCATTAATTGATTATTCTTTGGATATCTCAAAGACATTTGACACAGATTGGCATACTGGTCTTATTCATAAGTTGAAATATTATGGTATTTCTGAACACATTTTGAAACTGATTGAGTATTTCATATCAAATTGCAAAATTGATAGTTTTCTTGAATGGTCATTCTTCTAGATCATTTTGCATTAATACAAGAGTCATCCAAGGCTCTATCCATGAACTTTCATGGTTCCTAATTCTCATCAACATGCTTCCTGATGGCATCAAATCTCCACTTGGTATCTATGCTGATGACACAGCTATTTACTCCTGTAAGTCTGATCAGTTCGATAAGGTCAAATTGGCAGCTGATTTAAAAAATGACCAACATTCTGTTGATAACTTGGGCAAGGAACGGGTTGTTAATTTTATTGCATCCAAAATAAAACTGCTCTCTATTAATCCTCTGTGAGAACTGTTTCTGCCTTTTATCAACATGGTTGATGCTAATCTCCAGGAAAGTGACTCAATGCAGCTTCTTGGACTAGTTTTCCACCGCCATGAAGTAAAAAGATTATATCAAATCACTTGCTAAGACTGCTACTAAGAAAGTTGATTCTCTGTGTCAAGCTAGACAATTTTTCACAACCAAATCTATCTTAAATATTTACAAGTCTACCATTCATCCATGCTTAGAATATTGCTGCCACATATGGTCTGGTGCTCCTGCTATATATTTAAAGATTCTTAATAAAATCAAAAGAAGAATCTGTAATGTTATTGGTCCTCATTTGGCATCTTGGCTTCAGTCAATTTCCCACCACCATAATGTAGCTTTCCTGTGCCTTTTCTATAAATACTTTCTTGGTAAATATTCTGATGAACACCATTCTTTGGTACCTAGATTCTATGAATTTAAGCACAGTACGAGATTGGCAGCATAATCTAATCACTTTACAGTTGAAATGGTTAGATGCTAATAGTTTCTTGTGTAACTCTCTTCCAGCTTCTTGCTATACAATCAAGCTTGATCTTCAAAAATTTAAAAGCAATGTCACTCATTATATTTGAGAAAAATTGTCTAGCTCGACAGTGAAACATCTTTCCTTGCTGCTGACTTAGCAATTCATTCAATATTGTCTTTCCACTTCATGTCAGCAGAAAATGTTAGTCCAAAAAGGCACAATGAGTCATCTATGATGGTTAGAATCAGCCATGCTGATTGAATGTAAAAAGGGTTCTCCCAGATGATTAAAAGAGAGCAGTTTCATTTTGTAGGTGTTAAAATTAAATATATATATGTTCCTTTTCTTATTTTAAATGAAGCAATGAATGGCTTGTTAATTTTAACACCTGCAAAATGAAATGCTATATATATATATATATATATATATATATATATATATATATATATATTATAAACTGTTACATTGGAGCATGCAAGTTACCACGACAAAAATGCATATTTGTTTTGACGTCTAAATGGTGGTCTTTAGATGACGAAACAAATATGCATTTTTGTTGTAATGATTTGCATGTTACAGTGTAACAGTTTATAATAAATAAAATAAATAAATGAACTGTGATATAGTTGTCTGTGGATGACTATATATATATATATATATATATATATATATATATATATATATATAGATTAAGTAGATTAGTCTGACAATTATTTAATTTTTGTGTTTATCCATTATTTTTATAGATATAATTTATTTAAATAACTGAAATTACATTCAGGGTAGTAAATGTAATTAAAACAGTTTAATTAAAAAACAGATCATTTCCTTAAATAAATTATATATATAAAAATAATGTATAAACAGAAAATATATTAAATAATTGTCAGACTTAATCTATTTTATAATATATATATATATATATATAGTCATCCACAGAGAGAGAGAGAGAGAGAGATTTTTCAGGGGATGCTAAAAAGTTCTCATCATAAACCAGTTCAAAAAAATCTGATGAAATATCATAATTTTGAGGTATCGTTTTCTTGATGAGGTGAAGAACTTCATATTACTTTCTCTTATGGCAGTATATGCTTGTGTTTGTCAGTTAGACTATGAAATTATATATGTTCATGAGTATAGTTGGATGTGCCCAGTTTTTGTGTACATACAAAAATTCTTTTGTCAGTTACAAAGAAATATTAACTGGTCTATTCACTTGATTGAAGGGCACTTGACCTTTGTCATTCATTTCTTATTGCTTCCATAAATATTTCTGATAATGCTTACATGCAAATATCTTTTCATTCTGGCAAAGTAAATTTTCTGCTTGAGTTTCTCTGACAATTTCCTTTCTCATCGGTGTAGTTATTTTTACTCAAGGGAAACAGGTAACAATATTGGTTAGAAAGGAATATTTTGCCAGAATATATTGAATAAGAAAAGCTTCAGTTTAACTGCTCACAGTAGATAATGATCTCATAGATTTTGATTTATTTTGTTGTTTGGACAAAAGAAAATGAACCATATTAAGAAATATTAAGAAAGGTTTCCTAGTATTTGGGCAATTTTCTAAATAGACTTTTACTCTTTTAATAATTTTATACAGAAAAGAATTTATTTTATACATTGGACTATCACAGTAATTATAACTATGACAGATTTTTTCAATTTGTTTTTATTTTATGTAAAAAAGGTGTTAATAATTTACCTTCAGTGAGGTAATTAAAAATAAACAAAGTTTGATTCCAATATTTTTTATCTTCAATTATTCAATTCTGATAATCAATTGAAATAATATTGTAGAATCACATTTAAAAAAAAACAACTGGCATAATAGGGTTGCAGATGAGGATTATCTCCCTTTTTATAGAACTAATTTATTTATGTTCTGAGAGCCCTTGAAATTCATGTGACAGCCTGTGGATGACAATGGCCAATTGGTGAGGATAATTCAGTCACTGTTTAGATCTGGGGGAGAAAGATGTAATAGCCAGAGGTGGCCCAGTAAATGGGTAAAAGCCATGCATCCTAAATAAGGAATATAAAATATATCACCAGGATTCATCCCTTCACATACTTCTTGCTTTTTTCATATGGGTTATAATTTTTCTGTGTGGGACAAATTGTTTTATGTATGTATGTATGTATGTATGTATATATCTATGTATGTATGTATGTAAATGACATATTTGTATATTCTAGTGCTATATATAAAATGTTTTCAAGAATAACTCATTTTTGGCATTAAATTCTTAGAATTATTCTAGTCTTTCTCCCTGTCATGTGAATTTGTAAGTATATCATAGATATGGAAAAAAACTTACAGAAAAAGAATAAATGTATAAATCAATTTATAATAATAATAGTTATGACTTAAAAAATACAAATCATGACTAAAATACAAATCATGTAAACTATAAAATTATAAAATATCATAATGATTCTGATTTTAGCAAGATCTGGTCTTCTGTTACAAAGAATCATGCTTGATTATAAACCTGAAGTTTTTATGAAGAAAAACTTTAAAAATATATATAAATTATAATTTGGCAAACTGAACAAATAGATTATTATACCAGATACATGTATGCAATATCCATACAGAGTGGTTACCAACTTAAAATAAAATTTAATTAATTTATCATTTAAGGAGAAAGTTAAAAATTACACAGCACTTAAAACATATCAAATTATTATCATGTAAATCTTCATCTTTTAAGCATGTATAGTTATTAAGTTATTACAAATTTTATACTCTTCAATTAACACACATTCAAAATGAGCCAAGTATTTTACTCTTAAAAGTATGCATATTCTTGCTTTCTTTGCTACTATGTCTGCATGCCAGGTATAAATATAAAGACAATGTATCAAGTAGCTAGTCTGTGTGAGGGTTGGAGTAGCAGGCAGTGTTACAGTTCAATTTGAAATAGTAAGAGGAGTCATTAAAAAATATTTCTGTGTCTAGTAATACAAGTAAAATAAGAATCAATTTATTTGCATATTTTTCACATGTTTTTCAAAGATATTGGCATTATTATTATCATGATTTTGTAAAACTATTTGGGTAAAGTTCTTTAAGGAAAAAATGCAGCCAAAAAAAGGAATAATATAGATGAACATATTTTGTAAGGACAATAAAAATAAAACCAAAAATGGTAAATGAAACTGAGAAAGAAATCAAAATCATTTGGTGTCACTGAGTTTTTAGCAGGAAAAAAATATTCAACATTTTTTATATTTTAATTATTATTTTATTTCTTTGTCTCTGACTCAAAAGCATTTAAACTCTGTTCACTTGAATCAGAGACAGATTTTTATGTAATATGGATGAAATATAAAATATCCCCAAATGAAACATGTCAGTTAATATTAGCTGAAATATTTGAGAGAAAATCTATTAAAAATTCAAACACACTCATTTATAAATACAAAATGAAAGCATATTTCCTTCTAATTTGCTCCAAAGGCAAATAAAAAGTTTCTGCACTTTATTTTTAATTGAATGTGGAATATGAAACCAGTAATTCAATTGTTTCACAAAGTTTCTATTTCACACACACAAACACAAAAAACTTATTCTAAAATAGAGGAGCCACAGAATCTTTTATTAGGCTATGAAATGAATTATTCTAAGCTATAAAAAGTTAAAATCAGAAGCCAGAGACAAAAACAGGAGTCATTTTTTTTTAATTTTTATGTATTTTCCTAAATGTTCAATAAACATTCAGAATGTGTCATTTTATTCATACATTGTAGTTTTGATATTTTAAAGTTGTTAAACAGAAAGAACAAAAGATTTAGGGCTTAAAAGTTGTGGAAATAAAAAAGAAGGAATTTTGGTGAAAAACCCATTGATTTGAAAATTCTTGCAAAATTTAGATAATAATTGGATTTTAATGAAGCTTTCAAGACTTATTCACAATTGAATGAATTTATTTGTGAAGATTTCTTTTTTTAGAAAATCTCAGTTAAAAAGACATTTTTTTACATCTGTTAACTTCAACATATTTAATTTTATGAAATTGAGAAATTTCTTTTTGCAACACTTAATGTATATATATATATATATATATATATATATATATATATATGTGTGTGTGTGTGTGTGTGTGTGTGTGTGTGTGTGTGTACAGTTATTACCTGAGTTTTCCTTCTGAATCTCTCTCTTTCTCTATTATGCTCTCTATGGTCTATGAAGAAATATTTGGTTAATTTTATTGACATATTAATAATGAAAGTGATTATGCTGAGAAATATGTGTTCTGTAAAATCAATTCATTTTCATCATTAGGTTATGGACATATTGACAAATATATATATATATATATATATATATATATATATATATATATATATATATATATATATATATATATATATATAAAAAAGAAAAATCAATAATTTTGAAAAAGACTTGAACAAAAGATCTAAAATGATAAACAACTCAAAAAAAAACTTATTTCTAAAAGCAGACAAATCCAGGAAAATCCATAATATGGAAGCCAACAATTACAATAAACAAGTTGATAAGGAAATTACTAAATTTTACAAAACTACAAATAACAAAACAGAAAGTAATATAAAACAAAGAAGCTATAAACGTAGCCACTAAAGTAAAATTAGACAAGAGAATAAAGCAATTAGCAAAAATAGAAATTAAAAGACCATAAGAACAGCTTCACAACCAAACCCACTTGCAAATTATTAAACCACACAAAAAGCAATATTAGGAAAATAAGCAAATATATATTAGAAAAAATATGTTCAAACATAAGGAACATATCAAACATAATGGAAAAACACAAAAGCAACAATGAATAGGTTTAATAATATTAACAACAAATAAAAATGTTCTTTCACACAATTCAATATAAAGACTTTTACCCATTTATCAAAAAGAACATATTAAATAATGCACTAAACATAACCAAACAATATATGACTAGCCTCAATGATGACATAGATATAACAAAACAATATACTACATCAAAACAAAAAAATATGGACCAGAAAGGCCCAGAATGACAACAATCAATAGCTATGATGATGCAGAGGTATGTGAGCTTGTCAGCATATATATACTCAATAAATTAGCAACCATAACTAACAAAAAAATATTTATACAGAGACAATGGACTGCAAATACTAAGAAATTGTTGAAATTGGAGAATAATGGGCATAATCAGAAAAGGAATAATAAAACCCTTTAAAAACCTACAATTTACAATTGATATAAAATCCAACCAAAAAATATAATAAAAAAATACTAAATTTCCAAGATATAACTTTCAGCTTGAAAAATGGAATATGCAAACCATTCAGAAAAACAAATAACAACCCAATATTTATTAATAAAAAGTCCAACCAACCTCCTATTATATTCAAACAAATACCCATATCTATAAATAAAAAGATTTCAACAAATTCTAGCAACTTAGAAATATTCAATGAAAATAAATAACATACAAATCAACCATAAGAAACAACAGATTTGCAAACAAACTAGAATATAAAAAGGAAAACAAAAGAAACAAAAAAAATGAACAAAGAACAAAATATAATTTGGTTCAACCCTGCTTCCCAAGCTATATGAATATAAACAAATATAAACAAAAATAGTTAAAATATTCTTCAAACTAATTGACCAACATTTCCCTAAAAACAGCAAATTATCAACAATTATCAATAAAAATTCAAATGAAATTAGTTACAGTTGCATGGATAGTATGAAAAAAATAATAACTAAGTACAATACTTAATTAACAAAATTAATAAGAATAACAACAACAATAGCAATAAAACCAGCAGAATAATTCCATCAAATGTAATTGTAGAAATAAAGAAAACTGACCACTTAACAACAAATGTTTAACCAATAACATAATAAACAAAGCTACTGTAACTAATAACATTAACACATATGAAAAAGTTTATATAGAAAAAAAAAACCCAAAAGAAAATATTATAACCACAAAACAGCTTTGAGAGAAAAAAAATGAACCAACAATACAACCCTATCAAAATACATATGGAGCTAAAAAGAAAACAATATCCCCACCAAAATAAAATGTGAAGTTATAAAAAAGGGCAGCCCCAAATGGTAAAAACTGCAAACTATAGTTAGAGAAAAAATTGCAAATAATTAGTTTTAGAAACCAAAACAAAATTGGATACAAAAAAAATGAAATAATGGGTAAGTGGAGACATATGATCTAACATTGACTTGGTTATTTAAGCACCAATGAAAAAAAAATTAAATAAATAAATATATATTAATTAAAATAAATAAATAAATAAATATATATATATATATATATATATATATATATATATATATATATATAATTTCAATAAGTTTTGTCTACTTATTTTTAGTCCTGAGAATTTTTATTATATATATATATATATATATATATATATATATTTTCTAAGACAAAAAAATTGTTAGGTTCATCTGAAAATTAAATTTGAAGGTTATATATTTTTAAATTTTTTGAGGCGAATGAAGAAAACAGTAACCAGCGATATTTTATTTTTCATTAAGACTTGTCCTCATTAAATAATTTCAATAAAAAAGTAGTTGTTTTTATAGTTGTTCATGTACCCATAATCCCTTGTTTTGTCTACTTATTTTTCCCCCTCATTCTTTTTATGTTATCTGGCCGAATGGAGTATCCTGCAGTAGCTTTACATAAATAAGTCGCGACCAGTTGACAAGGTTTCTTATCTCCGGATTTTTATTAAAGAATCCAACTCTAATATTGGCTGTTCACTAAAGGAAATTATCAAAAAAGGGCGCAGGTCTCTAACATGACGAGGCGTGTTCATGTATATTTGGTCATTTTGTCCCCTTTCCTTCGGTTATTTGTGATTCAGGCGGGGGCGTCGCGTACTTTCGACATCAGCCGGTAAGGTGAAAAGGTTGTCCTTAGGGGTGAATGTCATAAACCGCTTCCAAGACTGAACAATTTTTCCTGGCCGCCATGGTTTTGACGCTTCTGTGGTTGCGTTCCAGGACGGCACGTAAGCGCACCGGAACCTCAAATGCAGCTGTTTACAAAAAATTGTCTGCAAGCGAACGTTCATATTTCGGTCGGCGGGCCTCGTTCGTAGAAGACTGTCTCTAGCTGACGAATGACAAATTAAATTTGAAAACGGGAGGTTATCCATTGCTATAATTTTTCCAATGCACCATTTTTTCTAACGAAATTTTATCCTATGTACACTTTTTTAACACCTGGGTGCCCACTCTGCAAACCTGACGTTTGCTCAACTGGCTCGTTGCAGTGACACAACTCACTTGGAGGTACCTCCTTTCTTGTGCATCTCCAACCAGTTTCTGATTTCACCAACGTCAAGAAAAAATAAAGTGTCTCTAAGCGCCGCCTCATCAGCATTTCACCCGCTGCCTTCGTGTTCACGCGTCCTTCCTGTCACAAACCACATGCATAACTGGTGCCTGCCACTGCAGGGCAAGATTCACGCCCTTGATCACCGCATCAAGCTGTTTGGCATCATACGCAATTTCACCTCTAGTTTAATCCACCAAACTGTCATTTCATTGCCGTTCATGTTTATCCTTTGGTTAGTGTATATATATATATATAAAATATATATATATTGCTTTCTTCCCATATATATAGAAACTAGGCCTTCATTTATGAAGATAATGGACAACGTGGCACTCTTAATGTCCTGATCCTGGGATTTTTTTATTTGCCGAAATCCTGATCCTGGGACGTTATCAAGACAAAAAACCCAAACGCGTGCCCTTAATGACCACTGTTTGAAACGGCCATAAAAGATTTGTCAATGTGAATCTGTAGGTACGCATTTCTCAAATCCAACAGCGATACGTCAGCTCCTTGTCGTCGCCATTCTCGTAATTTCTGCGCACACACCTCTGCGTCAGCCGTGAATGCGTCTACAAAGCCGTTCAACTCCCTGATAGTCAAGTACCGGTCGGATACGACCGCCATTATTAATCCTTTGGGTGGGCCAGATATCCGTCTCGCTGCCACCGTGCTAATCGTATGCATCCCGGATTTAAACTTGCTAGGTGAATGACCACTCGCCCACTTCCAAATGCAGTCCACGTTTTTGTTCACTAAAGTCAGGCTTGTTGATAACAATGGCGGCATGTGTTCAGGTTTCCGAAACGAGCTTCGCCTGACAGTCAAGTAAACACCTCCGAGCACTTTGATTGCATCAATCCCGAAAGAAGATCATTTTTTAACTGCCCTTCCACGACCAGAACCTCAACAGTCAATATGCTCGACGCCCAACTTAATTTTACCGTATCCACGGCACTTCAAAACTAGAGCTGTGCACTATCTCAAATTGTACGGTGGGTAGCTTCCGGTTTTTACTTGTTCGGGGAAGGCTGGCGCTGACGCCTTCTCCCCTTTGGGCGTTTCCCTGGCATTCTGAGGAAATGTGTCCGATGCCGTTGCATCGAAAACACCGCTGTCGCGACCAGACCTCGTTCTGTTTGACCTCTCCTGACGTCCTTGTGTACAATTCTTCGCCATATGGTTGGGTCCAGAGCACTTGTAGCAGGTAATCGTTCTGCTAACAGGTTTGGCAGGGGAACCTCAGCTTCTGAGCGCGTTGGCTCTAAATACCTGGCACCCTTCGTCATCCGTCATAATAGCCCTTGCTCGGGTCAGAATCTGTTCTAGATCCTGAAGAAGCTTTGAGAAGCTGCCTAACATGATGTGGCAGTCCTGACACAAATGCATGCCATCCACCGATCATAGCGGTTCTCCTAAAACGATGCATTTCAGCCAGGAATTCATCCACAGTTTCCCCTGGGCGAAGACGCCGTCCCATTTGGTCCGCATTAAATTTGTCAGTCGCGTATGCAGTCATAAGGGCCTGTTTAATTTGTTCCGCGTCTGCCCTCTGCTCACTGAGTTGTCTATATACAGCGAGGGCACCGCCTCGAAGTCGTAAAGGCAAGATGCGCTCGATCTTGTCCATGGCACAAAGTTCGCAGACCAATTCCACATTTTCTATCCATTCAACAATGGGCATATCCGTTGGGGGCGCCGCTGAATTCTGAATCAAACGGACGTCAAAGACTTTGCCTTCCATTTTGAAGAATCAATATGCCGAAATAGCTTGAGGCGAATGAAGAAAACAGTAACCAGCGAGTAAATTCAAGCTCTCCCAACTGGTATTTCAAACTTGAGTCGTTCCTTCCTGAGTTCTGTCTCCAAATCACACTAACTGCCCGTTCTAGCCGTCAACCGTGAACGTCCCTCGAAGAACTCGCCGACTTGGAAAAAAAAGTAGTTGTTTTATAGTTGTTCATGTACCCATAATCCCATCTTCCTGTGATCCCATAATTCATTGCGTCCATGTCCCATAATGCATTGCGTCCATGTCCCATAATGCATTGCATCGTTATTGGATAAAATGCGATCGAATTTTTACGTCAGAGCGGTAAGTTTTTTTTCTCCCTCATTTCAACTGCAGTAGCTTTACATGCTAAGCAAATACGGGCTCTTTTTTTATGGGGACAAGGCAAGTCGCGACCAGTTGTGCTCGTCCCAGGTTCTGTCTCATGTCCGCCACAATCATGTAGACACACGTGCAAACATCAAGGGAGGTACCTAAGTTATTGTAAGAAAAATAAATACAAATTATTTAATGAGACATGTTTATATATATATATATATATATATATATATATATATAAGAAATGGACAAGTCCGACAATTTATTTATTAAAGACATTTTTTTATGTTTAACGTTGTTATTTATAGATACAAGTATTTAAGCAAATGCTCTGTTTATGATAAACAGTATTAAATAACATTTACTGGCCTGAATATCCGAGAAATTTTCATAGAAAATATTCATTCTTTGACAGGATTCGAACCTCATCCTATACCCGTCATTTACGCTGACGTGCCTTACCTCTGGGCCAAAAGAACCTTTCGGTAGACAAGGTCGAATTTACTGCTTATAAACTTCAATCTTCCATGAATCTTGTACATTCAAACTTCATCAAATGTTTATGACGTCATTTGTTTAAGAAATGTTGCTAACCTTTATTGCTATTTCCATTGCTAATGTTTAGATATGTTCTCTATTTGGTAGTTCTACCAGTTCAGACCTTTACAGCTAGGACATAGCATATTACTTCCATAGAGTTGAATCATCCTCATTACTTCTGTAATGAGAAAATTTCACTTTTTTTCTAAGAACAGATACTCTGATACCTTGAATACTATAATCTGAATCTCTTCAAGTCAAGGGTTAATTATTATCTATCCTCCTTATCCACATGATCTTAACTTCCTACAACCTCCTCTTTCCTTCATATCACACACACTTCATTCATTATAATCATTTTAACAGTAACCTTCTATATTAAGTGGCTCTTGAGCTTTGTACTGGGTGAACTTAAGGGTAAAAAACAAGGCTGATTAATTTAATTTATTTTGGATTGGTCGATTCATTTAAATGTTATGATGTTAGGTGAATAATTCAGTTTTTGTCTTTTTAAAAAAATAATAACAATATTATTTTTACAGAAGTCTAGCTCAAAATGTACTTCACTACAAAAGTATGACTAGTTATATCTTCCACTATAAAAAAAGAAAATATATAAACAAGAATTTCAGATACCTACATAGAAATCATGCATACACTAATTTAGAATGTTGTTTCTGTTGACATTATTAAAAGCACAATTACTGTGCAATTTTTAGCTGAAATAATGCAGTTTGAGTTTTACAATTAAAAAGCTGTTGATGTCTGAACAAATGAAAATACAAAATGTATGATTACTCCAGTTTCCCTCATTATAAAAACCTTCTTCTAGTTTTCATTTTTAATGACAACAAGCCATATTTGATTGGCCAGAAATTGTGTTAACGTGTGTATCAGAAATAGCTGCTATCTATTTTGTATTGATCCCAATTTAGAAAGCAGCAGTGCATACTTTTATAGATATTGATGATCTACCTTAGCCTGTTTTAAGTTCAATATTTAGTATATTTCCACTTGAGATAATGTTTTCTGACTGGAATATAATTGATGAACGAAAGAGAAAGGACAAAAATACAGGTTTCTATAAAGATGAAGAGTTCTTATGAAAATATTGGCAAATCAGTTTTAGGATAAAGTAAATTAAGCAGGAAGTGAAACAACAGTTGAGATTTTGCCTCCTTTTTAAATAAATTATTATTTAATAAGTTTATAAAATTCTATTTAAGTTGGCAAACTTCTGTCTATTATGCTTGTACTATGTGCGTGTGTATTATATATATATATATATATGTGTGTGTGTGTGTGTGTGTGTGTGTGTGTTTGTGTGTGTATATGTGTGTGTGTGTGTACACACACCAGATCCAATGACAGTTCCCCATAGAAGATGCAGGTTTGATTCCTGGCAGAGCAGAGGACACATATTTTTCTGACAAGACTTCTCGAATATTCAGGCCTGTAGATATAGCTGGATAAAAGATACTGTTTAATTAAAAAAATACTGTTTAATTAAATAACAGAGCTTCTACTTAAATATAAGCAGCCCTCAATTGTAACATTTAAACAAAATAAATTAAAAATAACAATATGTCAGGTTTAATAGATTGCCTGAAAATAAATTGTCTTTTTTTACATTAGGATACGATACAGAGCAGATATGGATATTACGAGGATCAGCAGAGAATTGTGCATTCAAAAAGTACAATTCAGGCTTTGTTTAACCATAAGTCCCATATGGCTGAGCTGTTAGGCATGTCAGATCCAATGATGGTTCTCCATAGCTGATGCAGGTTCGAATCCTGCTGGAGGATGCATATTTTTCTGACAAGATTTCTCAAATATTCAGACAGGCAGATGGAGTTGTATAAAAAATATTGTTTAATTAAGAAACAAAGCTTCTACTTGAATATGAGTATTCATCAAAAATAACATTTAAACAAAATAAATAAAAATAACAATATGTTGGACTTAATCTATTTCCTAAAAATATATATATATATATGTCAGCGTGTGTGATATATATATATATGTATACATACAAACTAGATTAAAAGCCATCCTATTGGGTGTCATCTATGCTAGTTCCTGTGGAGGGATCTTGATTGAACCGTTATCACAATAGATCAGGAGGAGTAGATGTGATAGGCAACAATAAACTATGGAAGAACTCAAAATTGAGTATTTGAGCTGCATTTAAGTATTGTATTAATATTTAAGCTTACCTTTTAAAAGTTCAATAATAATTCTTCTGCTGCCATTTAATTTAAAGACAATTTGATGTATGTAGGTCCTTACCTTCTGTACAAACAATTTCTTTTATTTTATGGGTGACTTTCACTGGATTTCGCAGTTAATTTTGATTATTCCTAAATTTATTTCCAACTTATAAAAATTTTTATCATATAAAAAAATTTTTTTCACAAAAACTCATGTCAAAAAAAAAAAAAAATCGCTGAAATCAATTGCAGTAATGAAAACTTGGGAATACTAAATTTCAGGAGTGCAGAACCTGAATGTTTTTAATTTGTTCACAGATTCCAAAATGATATGATGAGCTACAGCCTCTAGGAGCAAAGTTGAAATCATGGACAAATTTGGTATCTGTCTATATTTCTGAGATAAGGTATTATGTACACCATTTACATTATTTGGACTATTGTCCTCATCTTTGTAACCATGTTTATCACAACGTTTCGGCCGTTGTACGCTCTGGCCTTCTTCAGGTGGTTGGAATTCCAATAGATAATCTGATGGAGATGTTAACTATCTGTACACAAACACACTTTCGAATGGGATCACACATATATTGACAGGAGGAGGGCTTAGCAATGTGCTCGCCATTATCACCAGCAATGGTGAATATATAGATGGAATACTTTGAGGAAATGGGATTAGAATCTATATCTCTAAAGCCAACTCTATGGTTAAGGTATGTAGATGACACCTTCATACTCTGGCCATGCCAGGATGTTCAGGTTCAACTGTACCATGTGAACTCAATAAGATATTCGATACAGTTCACAATGGAGAAAGTGAGTAACAACACACTCCCATTCCTGGATGTTCTAATATCTTAAACAGAGCATGGGTTCAAGACATCCGTAAACTATAAACCGACATTCACCAGACAGTACCTCAATTTCAACTCCCACCATACATACAGCATAAAGAAAGGGATCGTCCGCTGCTTACAACACTGAGCAAAAGTCATAAGTGGCGACCCAGAGACATCAGATAAAGAATTGGCCAGTATAAGTAGCACCCTACAACATAGCAACTACCCTGGGTACATGGCAGCAACTGCAAAAAAATGGGATAGGTGGGTACAAGAGGAGGAGGACAACAACACTCCGAAAACAGTTTGCCTGCCTTATGTGAAGGGGTTATCAGAGAAAATACAAAGGATCAGCTGTCCATATAACATCAGGACAACCTTCAAAAGCAGGACAACACTTCGCAGATATCTCTCCCGAATAAGACCCCACCATAGAGGAGAACATGACTAAAGCATGTGTGTACGCTATCCTGTGCAGCTGCGGAAAGAAATATAAAGGGAAGACAGGCTGCCCCCTTAAGGTAAGGCTTCAAGAACACCAGAAAGCTGTAACCTGAGGGGAAGTGAAAAAATCAGGCATGGCTGACCACATATGGAGAGAAAAGGGAGATCACCGCCCTCTGTGGGATGATTGAAAAATTCGTAAACTTAAGGAATCAGCACATATGCTCGGCCACAAAAATCTCCTGAGCTGACCAAGCATAGAAATGAATACAATATGGGAACCAGTAATAAGGAGTGCCATAGAAAAGTGATAATAACAACAAAAATTGCTATATGAGCTCTGGTAAAAAAACATGCAATGATAACAGTAAAAATTGTCATATGAGTACTGGTAAAAAATGGTTGCTGAAGACATTAGTTTTATAATGCTCAGAAATACATATACAGATGTTCTCAAGGACACATAGCACAGTGGATAAAGGTGTTAGTTAGATCCAGTGACAGGACCCAAAGAGTGTGAGTTCAATACCTGGTTAAAGTGGTGGAGAACTTTCAGAGGGGAATTAACAGTTGATAACTAACATCCATTAGATATGGCATGTGCAACTAGAACAGTCTACCTCAGTGAGCAAAATAAAGGGTTCAGTTTGACATTCCAACCACTTGAAGAAGGCCGGAGTATACAATGGCCAAAACATTGTGATAAACATGGTGACAAGATGAGGACAATAGTCCAAATAATGTAAATAATAGACAAGTTTATTTTGAAACACTATAATTTGAGAACAGTAATTTTTTCATTTGAACATGAGCTATTGAAAGTTGTGCCACTTTAATTGTTTTTTATCAGTAGAAGCCAAGATGGTAGAATCTGAAAAAAATCACAGTAATGAAAACTTGGGAATCCAAAATGTCAGGATTGTAGGTCTGGATCCAGCCTAGAATTTGCTCCTGGATTTTTGGCCTGATTTCAAAATGGTATGATATGTTGGGCTAGGCCTCTAGGAGTAAAGTTGAAAAAGTGTGACACAGGGACACACTGACATTCACATTTATTAATTATATATATATATATATATATATATATATATATATAGTTAAGTTATGAAGAATTTGGTAATCCGTATGGGTAATCCCAAGGAGGATGAAATCCTGACAGCTCAATGTAAATCCAGAGCTAATATTTACTCTATACTCTATACTCTACCATGTCTATTTAATTATCCCTCTTACACTCTCTGTTAAATTACAAAAACTTACACTACCCATCAATTTTAATTTCATTTTTTGTTTCATTTCATTTTTGGAAGTGCTATCTGATGATCCGGCGTCCTTTAAAAGGACTCTGGTGAAATAAATTATTATAATGGTACCTTAAAGTGGTCTGTTTTTTTTTTAATATATATATATATATATATATATATATATATATATATATATGATGAAATAGATTAAGTCCAACAATTATAATATATTTTCTATTTAAATAAAATTCTATAAAAATAATGTATAAACAGAAAATATATGTGTGTATGTGTGTATTATATGTGTGTGTGTGTATTTTGTGTTTTTAATTTTGTGTATGCACATTGAATGTTTTTGATTTTATTGACATTACATTATGGTAGGGTCTGTTGGACACTGTGAGAAAAAGAGCATCATGATGGAATTCATTCCAACAGAAATATGGAAATGACATACTGTACTGCTTGGCATTTGCACCAGACACTCCAATACAAGCATTTCAGAGTGTTTGGGTTTCAATCTGAGGACAGTGCAGAGGAATTAGAAAGAGATGGATGAGTCTAATGGTGATTGCAAATGTACATCTGCTCAGATATCTCACTCTGGTCATTTTGATAAGAAAAGAAGTCCCAAATTTTTTGGTGTGGGCCTCAGACTCAATGTAGAGGTCTACCTTGCAAAGGTAGTGCTGGCCTGGGTCAAGAGGGTGGCTACTGAAAGACCCTATGTCTGGCAACAAGACTCTACACCATACCACAGAAGCAGGAGAACCCAACCATTTCTGCAATCACATCAACCCTTATATCTGGCCACCTAACTCCCCAGACTGCAACTCCCTTGATTATTATGTGTGAGGTGCAATTGAGAGAGAGACCTTGTAACATCAAAGATGAATTGAAGGCAAGGATTATGGCAACATTCACCAACAAAACAAGGAGACCGTCCAGAAAAGTTGCTGGAGATTCCAAAGTCATCTAGAGGTTGTGGTTGAATTCAATGACGTTTTTACTGAATAAATTTATTCTTTAGTATTTCCAGATATTTTTATATAATTTTGGTAAATATATTTGTTAAAATGAGATGTCAGTGTTATTTTCATTTTTGTGTAATTTAGACATTTATCCATTACACCCTTTGTGTGTGTGTGTGGGTGTGTGTGTGTGTGTGTGTGTTATAATTGTGTGTGTGTATGTATGTATAGACACACACACTGGTTACTTTATTAAGTATACTCTTCTAGAACTAGGTTGGACACCATTTTGCCTTTAGAACAACCTCAATTCTCCTTTATATGGATGAAAAGATGTTCTGGAAGAACTCTCTTGAACTTTGGATCCATGCTGCTATTATGTTATTATGGCATCCAGCAATTCTTCTAGATAGGATGGCTGTGATCCAGGATTCAAATCTCCCTTTCCACCACATTCTAAAGGTGCTCTATGAGTTTGAGATCCAGTGACTGGGGAGGCCATTTTAACACAGAAATGTAATTGCTGCATTCTATGAACCAATCTGCCACTATTTGTCATTTATGAAATGATGTGTTGTCCTGCTGGAAGTGACCACCAGAGGATGGATACACAATAGTCATAAACTGAAGCACATGGTCAGCCGTAACACCTAGATAGGTTGTGGCATTTAAATGATCATTGGTATCATGGATCCTAATGTATAGCAATAAAATATTCCCTATACCATTATACCACCACCATCACCAGCCTGAACTATTGATATAAGGCAGGATGGATCCATACTTTCATGTTGTTTATACCAAATTCTGGGCCTTCAATCCAAATGTCAAAGTATAAATCTAAACTTATCAGATGAGCCAATGTTTTTCCAATCTTTTGTTGTGTAACTTTTGGGATCCTAAGTGAATTGTAGCTTCAGTTTCTTGTTCTTATCTGATGGGAGTCACACCTGATATGGTCTTCTGTTACTGTAGCCCATCTGCTTCAAGGTTTGACATATTTTTACATTCAGAGACTCTCCCCTGTATACCTCCATTGTAAAGAGTTATTTTTATTATTGTTGCCTTTTTAGCAGTTTGAACCAGTATAATTATTCTCTTCTGACTTCTTTCATCAACAAGATATTACTGCACATAGAATTGCTACACAATGGATATTTTTTCATTTTCTCATCATCCTCTGTAAACCCTGAAAATTGTTATATGTGAAAATCCTAGTAGGTCAGCAGTTTTGAAATACTCAGACTCTGGCATCAGTGACCCTGCCAGATCAGATTGAATGCAGAGCTGTGCTACTGGTGAAAGGAGAAATATATATATATATATATATATATATATATATATATATATATATATATATATATATATATATGATCACAATCAGGACACTCCATATGTCTTTTGTTACTCTCAGTAATACTTTCTACATTATAATTACATTTTCTTTTTATAGTACTTGTTCCTCTTGCTTTCGCTCAAACTTGTCAAGCAAGTTTCTATTTTCCTCTGCTTCTCTTGACATCAGTGTATCAAATTCTCCAATCCTTTTTTCTTCATTATGGGTTCTCAAAATTTAAACATTTTCTGTTTGCTATGAGCAGATTCTTTGCAGTTTCTATTCTCCTTAACACTTTTTCATTCATTATATCCTCTGTCCATAGTTTCCCCAATATTCATCAGTAGAGCCATATTGTAGTCACTTTAAGTCTTCTCTTCATTTGCAATAAATTTTCCCGGCATTCACTATCATAAACATTAGACAACACATACATGTTATGCACTATTTTATTAATTTCTAAAGTTATTTTTCAACCCCTTAAAACATTACTCAGTTTTTGAAAACTGTCTTTTGTCATTCCTTTGGGCTTTTGAATTTCTTGGTCACACTTTTCATTGTCTGCCTTGATAGTTAGATTTCTGCATTTCTTTAAAGGAAATGACAGATAAAATGATAAATTTTACAAATCATAAAAATGTTTAAATGTGACAGCTGATCTAAATGGCTGATGTAAAACCTATAAATAAAAGACAGATATGTTTTAATAGGAGTAGATAGAGCTGACTGTTGTTCAATTCACACTCCTTTGTCTTTTGAACAGTGTAGAAGTTTATCTCGTTTCCTGTTTAGGATGGAGTTTCTGGTTTCCACTACTCAGACATTTTGGTGATATGGTTGGCTGGAGGCTATGCCTCTTCATATTGAGGGTACTTAGTTGATGGTTTTCTGATTTTTGCATTCTGACTGGTAAGCAATAAGCCCAAATAGCTCTTATAGAGGCTGCTCTGGTCAACGGTCGCATAATATCAGATTTCTTGCAGTGACATATTGTATATGGACAGGTGTCTGTGCAAGAACTTCTAATGAGCAACCCTGAGGCCACACTATCCCGTTGTCTTCACCACCTTCTAGCTGGCTTGCATTGCCTTAGATCAGCACTTCTTAAACTATGGGTTGTGACCCCAAATGGATGTCATGAAGTGAAATGCTGGCATCACAAAAACATTTGAATTTCAGGTTATATGTTATTTCACAAATGTACAATATTTAAAGTTATGCACTACACAATCACTGCACTAATAAAATGGTGACTAGTGCAGTGACAACAGAGGTATTTTCAGTGCAGCTGGTTAATACCTGGGGGTCATGAAAAATCTCATTATCAAAAATGGGGTCAGTTTAAGTTTAAGAAGCACTGCCTTAGATGAATGGCAGTAACAGTTATTCTAGGCCATTTCCACCATAAAAATTTTAGCATACGACTAAAAGAATTAACAAGAATAAGACTAAACCAGTTTGCAAAAAACACCTAAGCCCTTCAACATTTCTATTACTCAGTTATCTCCCCTTCTTTTATTGTTCCCCTGCTTCTAAGGAGTATTGCTTATTAGATAGAATATCTGACTATAGAAATGACTCTCTTTCTAGTTGTCTGCAGATATCTTTCTGCTTGGTGACTTCAATACTTACCATATCAAGTGGTATCATTACTCTAATGCCACTAATCTTACTTACATCCAGACTTTGAATTTCTCAACTGCTGAATCTCTCACTCAAATAGTAGATTTCACAATACAATTCCCTAGTAATTCTGATGGATATGCTTCAGTGCTTCTATAGTGTGATATCTACTGAGGCATTTGCAACGTACCATAAATGATGATGCACTCATTATTGATGGAAAATGCACAGGAAAAATGATGACCTGTTTACTGTTTTTTTTAAATGACATCAAACCAATTTACAAACATTAAAATCACTATTTGAGGATTTTTTAAAAATTTTTGTATAAAAAATTGTTAACAATTCTTAATACAAAATGTTGCAGAAGTGAAGAATGGGTAATCTGGAAGATAGAACTTGTCGCTGCTGTTGTTACTGCTGTTGAGGTTAATTTCTTCTTCACCTTGGCAAATGTGAATTCAAGGAAAAGGAATACATCGGATTTTGGATAAATAAATGTATAACTTATCAAACTACTATCCATTGTTGTTGTAAAGACAACAGAGTGGGAGAGGAAGAAAAAAGAGAAGGAGAAAGAATGTTGGTGTCTGTCAGCTGACGTTCTGTGAAGACGGCGACAACAGCGTTGAAAGTTGAAATTGATAGCATCACGTTCAGTGTGCCTGTTGTGTTCTCGGCCAACCTCTGCATGTTGACACCTCAGTTTGGTCTCTGACCTTTGCAGCATTGAATTGGGGAATTTATATCAGTTGTATCGGCTCCCAAATCAGAGTTTGGGTCTTTTAGCAGGAGTCATTTTTACTGGCGAATATATAGTTCATTTTATTTTATTTAATACCAAAAACATGCATCAAGCCATGATGCACAGAGATGCATTTTTGCATTCTGCTTTAGGTCGTCAAGCAGTTAACATCTGGTTTAAATAGGAGATTGTAAGAAACATGACAAGCACCCCCCCCTTTTAGAAAATTAATCGGGTAAAATCTGTATCAATTAATTAGTAATAAATGTATGTCTTGAATATTTTAGGAAATGTGACTTTTCTGCTGATTTAGTTTGAATTGTTGGATTGTGATGTATTTTTAAATTTGGGTGTTTCTTGTACATAAGGAGAATGTGTGTGTGGTTGATTTTCTTTTTCTAAGACAAATGGTTTCAGTCTCTCAATAGCGACTGTGTCTGATTGATTACCTTTTTGTATTGTGAAGTATTTTTCCAGTCTGTGTAAGACGTTGTATGGACCCAGATAATTTTCTGATAGCATTTTTTTTTACTGCATCTTCTTGTGTGAAAACATATTCACAGGTATACAGATTTGTTGGTGTGTATGTGTGCTTTTTTGAACTTCAAGCAGGTGTGAATTCTAATTGCGGCATCTTATTTTTTAATTCTTGTATGAAATATGATTTTGGATCAGAGTTTATAACATTTTCAAAAATTTTCCTGGTAATGATAAGGGTGTACCAAAAACAATTCCAGCTGGTGTACAGCCAAGGCCTTCTTTAATAATGTTCCTTATAGAGAGAAGTATAAGGGGTAAATTATCAATCCAATTGATCGAGTTTTCCTTCATGGCTGACAATGTCTTGAGTTGCCTGTGGAATCTTTCCACTAATCCATTAGCACATGGGTGGTATGCTGTGGTCTTAATGTGCTTTGCTCCCAGCAAGTTGCTGAATTCCTGAAAAAGTGATGATCGGAATTGTGTGCCATGATCAGTAGTGATAACATTGAGTACTCCGAAAATAGAAATCCAATCTTTTAAAACAGCATTTGCAACTGAAGTTGTTGATATGTCTTTCAGTGCAATCACAGTAGGCCAACATGAGAATCTGTCAACAATAGTTAGGATATAGGAATAACCTTGACAGCTCAATAGGGGACCCATGATGTGTAAGTGGATGTGTTTAAATCTTGCATCTGGGTTGCTGAAAGTACTTATTGGTGTTTTAGTATGAGTCTGTATTTTGTTTTTCTGAAATTTTAGGCGTGTTGATCTCCAATTTTTAATATCTGATGACATGTTTGGAATATTTGTTTCCTCTGCGTGGGTGGGATGTATGGTTGGTTAATGTAGTGTCACAATAAAGTGTTTTATTACCAAAAGGAACTGGAAATTGTTTCAATGTTAAAGAGGTATTCGATAATACTTCTGATAGAGTTGAATCAGATTTCTGTTCATCAGAAATTAAATCATGACTTAATGTATCGTCGGTAATCGCTGTTATATCTGTGCGTGACAGTGCATCAGCCACAATATTTTGTTGTCCCTTAATATGTCTGTTGTGTACTGAGAAATAAAATCTAAATATCTAATTTCTCTAGGGGTGTATTTGTCTGCACTACAGTTCATGGCATGACTGAGGGGCTTGTGATCTGTGTATATCGCAAAGTTTCTACCTTCAATTATGTGTCTAAACTGTTTAATTGCTAAATACAGCCAACAATTTTCTAGAAAAGGTGCTATAATTTGTGTCTTGGTTAATTTTGCTGAGAAGGAAATAGGTTTTCTTACTGAAGCGATTTCCTGTTCAATTACAGATTCTATTGTCGTGTTGAATGCATCCGTAGTGAGGAAGATGAGTGCATTTTCATCATTGCTGATATGTGAGAGTTTAGTAAAGTGTGTAAGTATTGATTTGGCTGTATTGAAGGCATGAAGTGCATCCTGTTGTAGAGTAATGTTCTTGTTTTTTTCTAACAGACTAGTCAAAGGCAGAAGTATAGTTCATAGATTAGGGGTGAAGCTGCGATAATAATTTATTAGTCTGATGAATATTCTTAACTGTTGGATGGAAGTAAGTACAGGAAAATTTTCAATTGCTTCCACTTTTCCAGGTAACGGTGAAATCCCATGTTGGTCTATCATGTGTCCAAGAAATTTAACTTGAGTGGTGCCAAAAGTGCACTTATCTAAGTTTATTTTTAGGTCAAATTGGGATAGTCTCTGAAAGACTTTATGTCTTTGTGTTTGGTAGTATGTTGGCTAGCAATGTGGATATCATCAATTTAAGTGTATACAAATGGTAATCCTCTCAGGACTTGGTCAACTAGTCTTTGAAATGTTTGGGCAGCATTCTGAAGACCAAATGGCATTCAGACAAACTTGTATAGCTCAAACAGAGTTGTCACCACTGTTTTGGGAATATCTTCTTCCACTACCGGGATCTGGAAATAAGCTTTGGCTAGATCGATCTTGGAGAATATACATGATCCACGTAACCTGAATGTGAAATCGTATATATGCGGAACAGGATAATGATCAGGGACTGTGGATGCATTTAATTTATGAAAGCCCAAACAACGTTGAAATCCTTTTTTATCTGCTGTTGGAATGAGGTGTAGGGATGATGCATAAGGTCTTTCATATAGGTGAATTATCCCTTCCCATAGCATTTTGCTAAATTTGTTTTTGGCAAATTGATATTTGTGCAGATGTAGCCATTGTGGATGTGAAAATACTGGCTGTCCAGTAATCTTTCTTCTTTGTTTTGTGTCATGCTTGATGTTATCTGTATTTTTGAAGGATGCTGTAATTTCATTTAATTTGTCCAAGATATCAAGGAATTCTGTACTATGGCAAGTTGTTACATGGATACCAGTAGAAATGTATTGTGTGCGAATTTCTGTAATACAGATATTAGTTTCAGGGTCCAAAAGAAGTCTGTGTCTCATGTTAACCAAAAAGTTGAAATGGGTAAAAAAATCGACCCCAAGAATGGGTGTTTGCACATCAGCTTATAGAAAGGTCCACGTGTACTGGCTGGGGTAGTCACGTTCACTCACTGGTTTGCTTGTTTTCCTGGTGTCTGTTGGTATTATGAGGGCAAGTTTGGGTGCATTTCCTTGCATCGTTACTAAACGTTTGGTGATACCAGCAAATTCCACTTTTGTCTGTGACTAAGACTTTTTCAGTGTGGGGTAGGATTGCATCCATGTGAGGTACTTCTGTACTTTCATTGTTGTTAGTTTAGAAGCAGTTGCATTTGTTGCATTTGCTTTTGCAAATCTGAGAGTGCCTTATCAAAATACACATGTTTAGCACTGCAGTCATTTTCTTGTTTGGAAGTCAGTGTGTTAAGTCTTTGATCGAACATCACAAAATTTTGTTCGCAATATTGGCCAATTTTTCTAGTGCTGTAACATCTGTCATGTGCGTTAGTATTTGAACCATAGTGGTTTGCAATTTGCCCAACTATAGATGACACAGGATGGACTCTGACATATCATTCCCTCTGAGGTAACTTTTCATGTGCCTGAGTTGCGAGGGTGTTCTGCCACCGATACTTATGTTGTTAATTAGTTCCCTCAACATTTGTTCATCTGAGTGACCTGTACTTTTAATGATGGCTGCTTTAAGGATGTTGTAAGGGTCGGTGTCAGGAACATCTTCCAATAGATCAGTAACTTTGTCAACAACGTCAGGAAGCAAGATTTGGACAACACTGGCAAGTCTTATTTTCTGCGATCATATCCCTCTGGCAGTGAAATAACCTGCCGTTGCATGAACCAATTCTTTGTGTTGGTGACATTGTATGGTGGTAGGTGGAGGACTGAGGAATTAATCTCCAAAAGTGATTCAAAAGTATCTTTGTGTAAACTCATTATGTTACTGCAGTTTCCTCATATTTCCTGAAGAAGTTGCTATCACTTGAAACATCGAGGTTACCACTTGTTGCAGAAATGAAGAATGGGTAACCTGGAAGACAGAACTTGTCGCTGTTGTTATTAATGCTGTAGAGGTTAATTTCTTCTTCGCCTCAGCAAACGTGAATTCAAGGAAAATACATTGGATTCTGAGTAAATAAATGTATAATTTATTTACATATATACAAAGCCATCAGACTACTACCCATTGCTGTTGTAAAGGCAACAGAGTGGGAGAGGAAGAAAGAAAGAGAAAGAGAAAGAATGTTGGTGGCTGTTGGTTGATGTTCTGTGAAGACGGCGGCGTCGGCATTGAAAGTTGAAATTGATAGCATTGCATTCAGCCTCTATGTGTCGACATCTCAGTTGGGTCTCTGACCTTTGTGGCGTTTAATTGGGGATTTTATATCAATCATATCGGCTCCAAATCAGAGTTTGGGTCTTTTAGCGGGAGTCATTTTTACTGGCCAATATATAGTTAATTTTATTTTGTTTAATACTGAAAACATGTATCAAGCCATGATGCACAAAGATGCGTTTTTGCATTCTGCTTTGGGTCATCAGTCAACATCTAGTTTATATAGAAGAGTGTAAGAGACACAACAATAACGAGTTCACTGTCTTTAACCATAACCCTAACATATTTCATACTTCCAACAGTTGGTAAATATCATACCATAGTAGAAAAGAAACAGTAAATATCATACTATAGTAGAAAATGGATGGTAGGTATCATACTATACTAAAAAGTGGGCAGTAGATATCATACTACAGTAAAAAATGGACAGTAGATATCATATTATAGTAGCACTTATGTTTCTTTACTTGTTCTGTTCATTACCTCCTCTCCAGACTCTTGCCACACTTTACAACTCTGTTCTCCTGGCAACTCAGATTATGCAGTAGTGTCTGTTGATATTTCTTTCTGCTCATCTATTAGACAAGAACCCCCTATTTTTTTTTTTTTTTTTTTTTTAAGCGTTTCACCCCAAGCAAGGCGGAAAGCCACTAGGACGCAAGGGGTTACAGAAAATTTGGAGCAAGATCAGGTAGGAGTGATAGAAGAAGAGAAGTGATAAGGAGAATAGTGGATAGATCAAGGCAACTGGAGATACAGAGGCCAGTGAGAGAGAGAGAGAGAGAGAGAGAGAGAGAGAGAGAGAGTGAGAGTACCGGAAACCCCTTCCTAAACAAGAAACAAGGTGTAAGCCTCTACTCATCTCCAAGAGAAGGGGGAGGAGTGTTGACCGGGCGGTAGGAAAGCCTACCTACTCCTATTACATATAACGCATACAACAACAACAAAAACAGAGGTAACGATGAGAGGGGGAGGTAATTTGCAAAGAGTCCTGGCTGACTGATTTACCCTTTTGCAACATTAAGTTAAGTTTTAACTTAGTATAAGTCCCATTGTCTATTCTAAAAAGAAATTGAAGAAAATAAGGTTATCCGGATTTAATGCCATGTCATAATAAATGCCCCAACATACGTGGCAGCAAGTGTTAGTCCGCTTTCTTCCTCATAACAAGTGAATGTACAGCTTACCATAAGTCCAAGCATTGACCTGGTTGGGAGGAGGGATCAACGGCCAATCCACCGCCCTCACCAAATAGTGGGCTTGGGAGGCATGCTTTCAATAAAAATTAAGAACAACAGGAGAAAGAATGGTGGCGAAAACAATTCCAAGTTCAGAAATTTTATCAAGCAACAATAGTCGGCCACTATCGCAAGGCATCTTTTTCTCATGGGTGCACCAATTGAGATTCATTTTGTGACTTTCTTTACAGTGCCCTTTGGAGTGAAATTTAATCTTCTATTTAATCTTCTCAGTGAAAATTGTACCTCAGATTTCTTTCTGGATTGAAAGCTGGCATTGAAGCTTTCATGTTAGCATAGAAATACCAAGTTAAACTGTAATCTTCTCCTGGGTTCACTCCTGTCTGTTCAGCCGCTATAGCCCACAGGAATCACTTCTTCCAACTATAACAACATGAGAGTACAGACCATAACAGATGCCTTTATGTATTTGCTCATAATGAGTGTAAGTGAATCCGCAATGTGGCTAAGTCATTGATAGAAAGAGACACTGTATAGCCTCTCACAAGTTTGGTTCTTGATATTACTGGCAACTCTGTAAGAATGTGTTGAACAAGAGTAAATCTTCAGTCTCTTTTCAATCAATTTGAAGTATTGTCATCTACTGCTGATAAATAGAATGCTTTGCTTGGAAATTCTCTTCCAACTCCACTCTTGACTCGTCAGGAGTACCTTTGCCTGATTTTACCCCTAGAACAGAATCTCTGCTGAGTGATATGCACATAACTTTGTCCATGTTTTCTGCTATCATCTCCAAACTAGATCCACACAAGGCGTGTGGACATGATGGTATCCCTGCAATTGTGCTAAAAAAATTTGCTCCTAAACTGGCTCCTGTTCTCTCCAAACTCTTTACAACAAATGCATTGCTGTTCCTTGCTTTCCAACTTGTTGGAAATCCTCTTCAGTAGTTCCTGTTTTTAATAACTCTGATGAACCTTCTAATCCCTTGAATTATCGCCTCACTAGTCTTTTACTTCTTTTTGGTAAAGTACTGGAGGTTCTAATCAACTATATATAATCTAAGCATCTCATTTCACATGGCCTTCTTTCACATAAATAATATGGTTTTCATTTCACTTGTTCAACTGCCAATGCATTAATGGTTATTACTGAATTTGTCTGTCAAGCATTAGATAAAAATGTCAAGGCTTGGACTGTGGCTTTAGATATTTCAAAAATGTCTGACATGTTGGCCTTCTACACAAGCCCAAGGCCTATGGTGTCTCTGGCTGAATATTTGATTTAATCCAATCATGTAATGAAAGTTGCTTTTAAATCCTTTCACATTAATATGAGAGTCACTGAGGGATCTATCATGGACCTACACTATTTTTTATCTTCATCATCAACCTTATCAATGTTCCCAACTCAGTATTTATGCTGATGATATAACTATTTTCACCTGTCTTAATAGGCCCAACAATATGAAACTGGCAGCTTCTCTCAAAAATGACCTCCAATCAGTTGTTAACTGGGTCAAGAAATGGCTTGTAAATTTTAATGCTTCCAAAATGAAGCTGATATTTGTTAATCCTCATAGAGAACTATTTTTGCCCTCCATCAGAGCAACTCATTGGACCTTCAGTTTTCCACTGACATGAAGTGGAAAGATTATATCGAATCAATTGCTAGACAGGAAAGTTGGTTTACTGTGTCATGCCTGAATCCATCTTACATATTTATAAATCTACTATTCATCCATGCACTGAATATTGCTGCCATATCTGGTCTGGTGTTCCTGCTATACATCTCAAGAAAAAGGGGTTTGTAATGTCATCAGTTCTGACCAGGTATCTTGACTTCAGCTAATTTCCCACTACTGTGATTCCCTTTGACATTTGTATAAATATTTTCATGACAATTGTTCTAATGACATCTCCTTCTTGGTATCTCAACCATATGAATTTAAGCATTACTGCTTCACTGGCAACAAGGTCTTATTGTTTTACTGTTGAAATAGTTACATGTAATCGTAAGTTCTATGCTAATAGTTTCATTTTCCCTTAAAAGCCAACTGATTAAAGTTATTTTTTCAAAAATAATTCATGTTGTGTTAGAATTTATTAGGCCAATATTTGGATCAGTTTTCAGTTTTTCATTTACTTGTGTTGATAATCATTTCAAAGAGAATTTAAAAGGATTGTAAAATTGACTTTATTTAAAAATTCAATATAGAAATTGATCACTTCATTTACTTGTGTTGATAATCATTTCAAAGAGAATTTAAAATGATTGTAAAAATTGATCACTTCATTTACTTGCAATCATTTATCAATTCAGACATGGTTAATAGTTCCATTTGGGGACTCAATTCAGATATGAATAATAGTTCCCTTTGGTTGAAATTTGCTCATGATGCAAAAGATTAGGATCAACTCTTAGCTTCAGATATGAAACATACTTTGTAAGTGATTTACAGAGATGAAGTACACCAACTTACAATGTTTTTAGTACAGGTAAACTACAGATCTACGGTAAGCATTTTGACTTTTCACATTTAGAATTGTCATTGAAATCAAGGTCATCTTATTGTTTACAGTGATTCACAATGCAATAACAGTTGCTGATAAGTATTGGCACAGTTGGCAATGCATATTACACCTTATCAAAGCAAGCCTAAATCTGAAATAATGAAATGTATGGTGCATGTACTGAAAGAGAGAAATTTGGAAGATGTTAATGCTAACCACTGAGTGCTATGCAAACCTGTAAGTTTTAGAAATAAAAATAGCCTTGATGAATATTGGCTAGTGCAATTTCTTTCTGCAAGGAGAAATTCACTGGTAAAAGTCTTCTTAATATGAATTTTCATGTCAGATGGCATTTTGTCAGATCACTATATAGCAAAAAGAAACTAACTACTTAGTAATAATGGTTAATCAAACTAGACTTGTTAACCATTACCACATATTGAGACACCTCCAATAAGGATTGAGTCACAAGCCCAAGTGAAAACAACATTATTATTATTATTATTATTATTATTTGCACCACTGTTCCATAACATGCAGTTAAAAAAGAAAAAAATGTTAGTTTGATCAACATACAAAATTCAAAATTAAATAACCCAACAAAGGTTGACATTTCATAAATCAAGCAATCTTATTGGTGACAATTTATTATGGTTTGAAGGACCAATCTCTTCATAGTAATACATGTATACACACACACACACACACACACACACACACACACACACACACACACACACACACATATATATATCTCCAATAGTTGATTGTGAAATAAGGTCCTCAATATTATAAAATAATTTTTAAACTATATAGAATAATTGAACTGGCATAAGTTGTTATATTGTGTGTATATTAGAAGATGAACCTCATTCTACATGTATGCATATACACATGCATATACACATGCATACACATGCATACACATGCATACACATGCATACAATGAAAGAAGAAGAAAAAGGAAAAATAAGAAAAAAATCAACATTGCACCAATGAAAAGTGCATAAATTATTTTTCACTCAATATAAAAGAAAAATGAGAAAATAAAGAGTCAATTGCTGATATCTACTGATGAGTGGTTGGAGCAATTGCTGGAGCATCTGTCTGTGTACAGCATCTGTATACTGTATATCCTTATGCATATGTAGGTTACACACACAATTCTTGTAAAATTAACACATATTCATGCACACAGGTATGTATTTAATGAAACTACAGATGAGGTTTTTATTTGACAGCACTTACTGTTGTTCCAATAAAATCAGTTTAATCACATTTCTAATGTGTGTATCCCTACATATATTTGGGTATCTAAATGTGTATGTATGTATCTAAATGTGTATGTATATATCTAAATGTGTATGTATATATATAAGTTTGAATGAAACTGAAAACATGTTGTTATGTGTACATTTCATTGCCTAATTATTCACACATATATATATATATATACACACAAATACAAATACAGACTCATAACATTCAGATTATATTTTTCATGATGAACAAAGATTGTGTTTTTTTCTTAACTTGAGGAGAAATTCCTTAAATTCTGAAAGCAATCAAACAAGCAGCATTTTTGTTGTTCTTAAAGAATTTGGTTTGCTTTAAAAGGTAAAGAGGAGATTTCCTTTTTACGTTTGATTCTTCTAAGAACCTTGTTGGAAGTTAATTCAATTTCTAATGTTCTCCAAAGTCAGCTCAAACTATCTTTAATTCACTTGTCATTAGATATTAACAAAATGTTTTATCCCTTTTCTTGTTTTTTTTTTCTCTACTTTGTCAGCTACCAATTATTCCTTACCCTCTTACATCATCAAAACATCACTTCCTGACTAAAATTATTAAAAAAAAAATGTTTGCTTTATTGGAATCCAGTAACTGATTTTTTGCCTAATTGGAAAGAGAACATTTTGAAGTTTAACCATTTTCTTTATTAAAATAATTATTTAACAATATGTATCATAATGAAAAACACATAAAAAAGCAAAATTTCTTAAAACATTTTTGCATCACAGGAAACATTATAGATCTTGATGCATGCATCTGTTTTTCAATATGCAATAAATGAAAGAGAGATAATAATAAAAGTTATTTCAGAAAATAATTTAAGAGTAAAAAAGGGTGAAATTAATAAATGGGTGCGGGTAGGATATCTCCTCTCCCAAAAAATAAATGTCCTGCCCACTTCTATGAGGCACCTAATGAAAAATTCACATTCAGCAATTTTAAAAATTATTTAAAATACTGAATATTATTTTTTTTTAAATCTTCATTAAATCACTTTTCAATTATTTAAATTTGAATTTTAAACAATGAAAATAAATTATTTTACCTGTCTATATTTCTGAGATGAGGTATTGTAATTATTTACAATGTTCAGATTGCTGTCCTCATCTTTGCTGCCATATTCAAAATGTTTCGGCTGTTGTCTACTCTGGTCTTCTTCAGGTGATTGGAATTTAGAATTGAACCCATGAGAACACATAAAAGCACTGGTTGAAGTGATCCAGTGACTTGGCACAAAAATGTTTTGAGTTCAATACCTGGCCACAGCAGAGGTGAACAAAAACTTGGACAGTTGAGTTAAAAAAGGGAAATAACTGAAATATCTGGAAGAGGCATGGCACGTGGAACTAGAACAATCTACTCTGGTGAACGAAATAAAGGATTCAGTTCAAAATTCCAATCATCTGAAAAAAGCCAATGCATGCAACAGCCAAAACATTGTGAATATGACAACAAAGATGAAGACAATAGTCAGAACAATGTAAATAGTTTAAATAAATTATTTTACATTTAAAAAATATATATTTTACATTTTAAAAAGATATTTAAACATTAAACATCATTTTGAAAAATTTGAAATGCACAGAACCAACTTGAAAAAGAAAATCAAATACACAACATTCCAAAACTAATTATGGTAAATTTAAGACCAACCATTTAGTCTCAAAAAGACAGAGATAAAAATACCATAAGACAAATTGTTTAAGCTTCACAAAATCCCAAATTTATGTACATATATACACATATATTGATACAGAATGAGAGATTGCTAAATATTGATGCATTTAGCAGTTAATGTGTCAGTTACAGAGTAATATTTTTAAGAAAGAAGAGAGGAGCATGAGCTAACTTTAAAATGTGTTTATATCTTATCACTTACTTGGTCTGATCTGCCACGAATCTTGCTTGTGGAGATGATGTTCTTGCTTGAGTTCAGCTTTGTAAATTCTGGTTGTTCAAAAGCTATGTCTTTCTCAGTCTTCTTGCTTTGTAAACAGAGGACTCTGTTCACAAGCATTGGTCTTTATGTCTGCCCACTTCATAAATGGTTGAAGGACGTCCTTTATTCGGAAGCTGTGGCCACCGTCTAAGTCTGCCCACTTCGTAAATGTTGTTGGATGTCCTTTCTGTTTTAAAGCTACATCTTGTCTCACTTGTGAACCCTCTCCAGTCTCAATCTCCCCAAGCGCGCCAGTGTTGAATCCCTAAGGGGCAATAACCTGTTTTTTTTTTATACTATTTACATAAAATCACTTAAAATGAAAATTATTTCCTAAGTTCCCCTTCCAAAAATCATTTTCTAAGATTTCTCTAATATTGTAAATGTTAATGCTGAAAACCTTTTCATCTCTCTTCTTTCTATGATCCTATAAATCATGAATAATTCAATTTTTGATGTTAAGTTTTGGCAAATAGTTTAAAGGAAAAGCTTTCTCAATTTTTCAGAAACAAATAAATTACTATCTGCAAACACCAATAAGATGCTAAATTGAGATGAATATATTGATGAAATGGCATTAAAAGCTACATTTTATGACAGTGAAAAGTTTCAATGAGCAGGTGTAAATGGTAAAAAGATTGTATTTAATGTATTTGAATAATAAAGCGTGGAGAAAATGAATAAAAAGCAATTACTGTTTCCCATCTGTTTAAATAGAACCAACATTAAGTGATGGCATGAAAAATCAGGAAGCTTTCTGAAGTCTTCTTTGACACTAGCCACCATCTTTATAAAAATAGATCCTAATGGCAAGCAAACACAGTAACTGTAAAGAGACAATGATTATTGCAAATAAATATATATAAAAATCAACAAGTAAATCTTGATATCTGAAGTAACAACTTAATGAAGGAACACATTAGGTTTGTATTTTTAATTTCTTTTATTTCTTTTCTTTTTTTTTCTTCTTCTTCTTCTCTTACTCTTCTTGTATGTTCATCTCACTTTCCTCTAACTCCTTTTCTCTTCCATTTATTCTTATTTCTAACCCTTCTTCTTCTTCTTCTCTTACTCTTATTCTTTCTTTTTTCTTTCTCTAACTTCTACTTTATCTTCTTCTACTTTTCTCTTACCTTTTATTTTCTCTTCTTGGAGGCACTTTGGAGTAAAGGATAGCTGCTTAGATTGAGGAATCAGAGAGCCAAGTTCAAATTCCATACATGCTGATACCCTTGGGAAAGGTATGAATCCATCTGTTCTCAATCCCTCAGCTATGAGTAAATAGCAGGACAGACTGAGTCCTATATCCTTAGGTGGCAACTGGTCTAGGAAAAGGAAAAACTAAATTCAAAATTGGAAAATTTGATACTCACAGGATAAATTGAAGGTGAGAGCAGTAGAGGAAGACAATGTCTAACCTACCTAGTGAGCTTGATTAAATGGATGGCAGAACAAGGTTTAAGAGAGATAACAAAAAGACAAAATTTATTAAGAGCTACAAAGAACAGGAGATTGTGGAAAGTCATGTCTGCCAACATCCTGAAGGAACATGGTATATAGAAAGCTAAAATCTTGTTAATCAGAATAAATTAATACTGTTCATTTATTTTCAATGTTCTAAATGCCAAAGTAAATAATTAATCTAAATGCTTGTAGCAAATTGAAAGCAGAAAATTACTTTTCCATAATGTCAACCACTTACTTTATCTTTCATTTCTTTTATGAAAAAAAAAGATGTCTGAGATTCAGAATTGAAGCTGGATTTCATTTTCATTGTACATTCAGGCAAACAGGTAATTCTTGACAAAGTCTTTCAGCATTTTACTCAATTCAGTGCATTAAAAAAAACATTTAAAAGCTAAAATTAAGAATAAAATACATCATTTTTATTGCAATGGAATTAAATAATTCACTTTAATTTGCTAACCAGATGAATTATATTGGGTTGAATTTTTGTACTGATTATTACATGTGCATCATGAAGAATTATAAAAATCTATATAAATTACAAGTTAAAAAACAAATTTTATCCTCTTAAATTATAATCCATCATTAAAAAAATGATGAACTTCAAGCAAAATAATTTTTTTAATCATTTCACCCTAAGTAAGGTGATAATGACACTAAGATGCAAGGAGCTACAGGAAGTGAAAGAGAATGAGAAGACTTTAGTGAGGAGAAGTGAAAAGAAAGGACAATAATGAACAAAGTTCAGAAAGACAGGAGATGCCAATTTAAATTTTTGAAGATTGCAGGTGGTAGAGAAGCAAGAAACCAGAATGGAGTTCCACAAGCTAGAAGTATGAGAAAAGGAACTATTAGAATAGAATTGATGGCTGCATCTAGCTAGTAAAATGGTGAGACTTAGTTGCCAATCTAGTAGCACACTTAAATTCATGAAGTTGAAACACCAAGGATGAAAGCTTGTTAGAACATTTATTATGAAAATATTTGAAGAAAAGACAGAGGGAAGCCATGTTGCATCTGTGAGAAAGTGACTGAAGTCAAGATGCCAGGTCATGATTGATTACATTGCAGACTCTTCTTTGAATTTTATCAAGAATTTTGAGATATATAGTAGGAGAACCAGACCAGATATGGCATCAGTATTCAATGCATGAACAAATGGTAGATTTAATGTGCAAGATGGATTCTGACAATAAAAAGTGTCTGGTACAACACAGTGAACCAACTTTCCTAGCAGTAAACCTAATAAGTGATTCAATATATCTACTCCACTTCATGTCAGTGGAAAATATGAGCCCAAGAAGGTGCAAAACCTTGCTTTTGTGGAGGTTAGCATATATTTTATTAAATATTATTAATGAAAGAATATATTCCAAATAAGAAAAAAACCAACAAGTAAAATTTAGATTGAATAAAATGTTCATTTTCAAATTCCAATAAGTTTGCCAAGTCTAACAATACACTTAAAAAAGGCTGGGGAGGATATAACAAGCGTTTGCAGCAGGCCAAGGGAGTGGGGGATATCAGCAGAAACATTCAGAGTATAACAAAACAATTTACAAGGCATATAATAAATCCTTTTATCTTTCCAGCTGCTCTGTATTGTGACATGATAATCTGGTCAATTAATTCTAAAAAGATTTACATTGTTGAATTAAAAGTTTAACAAAAAATACCAAAAGGATCTGCAATGAATCCAGAAAGAAAATACTTTAAAGTGGGATGTTTAGGTTTGTTTTATGTGGTGAACAAGTGTTGGTACAGACACAAAGAGGCTCTAAGTCACCTGCAGACATGTCAGTGAACACTTGTGGGTATTTTTTCCTAAAGTTCCCGTGCTGCCTGTGATGCTGTGGTTTCTGAGGCAGTGTTGTTTTGTTTCCTCTTGTCTCTTTCTCTTTTCTGTATTACTTTGTAGTTCTTGAGAGCAATTGGTTAGATGTTTCCCCAATCTCAACAAACCCTTGCCTTTTTTACAAGCTATTTCAGCACTCATGATGAATGGCAAATTTGAACTGAGGCTAATCTCAGAATTTGACAGTTTAGACCATGGTCTCTCTTTCATTGAATGGTTCAAAAGGCTTAACTGGTCTGTGATCTGTACAGTATGAAAAACATTGCTAGCACTCTGCTACTTGAATTGACAGAAAGCACATTTACTATGTTCCAACAACTCAGTATGAAAGAAAGAAAAAATGTAGGCCATACCAGGGACACTCTGTATGTTGCTTTTGCCACAGATCCATTTGTAGCATACAAACAGTTCATAGCTAGGTGCTTGAATTCTACTTGGCAGACCTCCACAACCTTGTATGGTAGGGTGTTTGACTGCAGACTTGCATGTGTATTTGTTGCAGGGTTGCCTGTGTCATCAGGACGCTGCTTTGCACTTCATCTTGAATGGCTGCAATGGATATCAACCAGTGGTTAAAGCAAGGTTCAGCTTAAAGGAATTGATTTAGTACCTTCAATGATGTCTGAGGTGGGCCACAAAGTGTACAAAGTGGGAGATCCTGTGTGGCTTCAGGCCCCATACAACTATTGTACAACAACTTTCAGAAACGGATGAATAACTGGACGTTTTAGTCTGCAATAATTCTTGATGGATGGAATGTTATAATATGTTAGCGACATTCATCCTTCCTCGAGTTCATGATATTTCCAAAGGTGAGAAGGAAATCCTTGTGAACATGGATAGGCCAGAGGAAGAATCATGTGGGGATGAGGTGGAGGAACATGAACCAGTCTTACTTCGAAGAAGCACTCAACAGAAGGACTCACTCCAAGCCATCATATCTGTGATCATGAGATCAGGAGAGAGTTGGGTAGATGCACATCAGTATACATGCAAAAGAGGGCCCCGAGTTGTGTGCAGACATGTCTATCAACACTTATTACATCTGAGTTTTCTGTGTCAGCAGCAGAACAGCTTGACATGTCTAGATAAGGACCTCTCTGCAACTGGTTAAGATTCAGGTCTTTGTAAGCTGCCTCATGCCAATAAAAGCAAGAAGAAAAACCAGCAGTGTGCTGTTGAGAAAACCCAGGGTCCCGTGAAGTTGGTCCAGTGGGCATTCTGTTTCTAAAGTTGCTGTGCCACCCACTGTACTGTGGTTTCTAAGACAGTGTTCTTTTATTTCCATCTGTCTCTTTCCCTTCTCTGCCTGTTAACTCATAGTTCTTGGGAGAGCAATCGTTTAGATATTTCCCTCAACCACAACACACCCATGCCATATTTTACAACATTTTATTTACTAGTGGCATTCCTGGCTAAACTTAGTATATTTGTATCAGAAAAAAAGGAAATATATTTTTAGGCTTCAAGGCCTAGCAGAAACTGCATTGAAATGAATCTAAAATTCTCACATTGTAATAGTACCACAATACCACCATGGTTTGGTGTGTATTGTGAGACTATTATAGCATTAAAGTAATTGTGAGACTATTATTTTGTTTGGTAGTAGTATGAGATATTGCTGGGAAGTTATAGGTTATTGGTAATGGTGTTTAATCCCTATCCCTAAGCCAATTTTGGGGTCATCACCTGATGAAGGCTTCATGAGAGGCAATGCTTCTGTTCTGTCAATAGATGGCATTTAAATGTATGTGCTTATTCTTTAATAGTCTAGAATACAGGAGTTGTTTTCTCTTATGGATTCCATGAGAGACAAGTAAAATTACCTATACAAGAATAATTCAGATCCTTGAAAAAACCATGTCTGTTAATATTATGGACTACAAACTCCATGAATATAAAATATAAATCCATTCTTGTACTACAAAGGTTGTGATGATAATAATAGAGACATCAAATATTGGTGGTTAAGTTATTAATTGCAGTCATTTTAACTGCTTACTGGAAAAACAGTCAATCTGTCAAAGAGATGTTTAACAATTATCAGAGATTATTGCTTTGTTGCTCTTCTCCCTTTGTGTCTTTTCTTTTTTCTTTCATTCTCTTCAAATCACTGTTTTTCCTTTTCTTATGTTTTGCTTTTTATTCTCATAGATATTTACTGAGGTTAGCATTATTGCCATCTTTTTTCTTCTCTAATTTTTCTTTTTCACCTATTATTATTATCTTTTGTTTTCTGTTTAGTAAACTCCCTTGATTTAAAATCAAATTCCTTAACCCAAGACCTGGGTTAAGATAAAGTAGTAAATATATACATTTTGTATTCATAAATACTAATGTTAAGTGTATAACATGTACAGTTTTTATATTTTCTTTACATTTATAATACTTTCACACAGTACAATTTTTTAATCTCTTGTAGATAGGGATTTTGTAATTGTTCTTTTCTATCTATTTTGATTGTACCCATGTCTCCAAGTATAGTATAATGGTAGATTTAAGGTGCCACTTTTTTATCAATTTTTATTTCAAGATCCTTATATTTACTTATTTTGTCATATTCTTTAACAGATATATTTTTATCTGATGGTACTACCATACCTATGGGAAGACATTTATTTTTGTTTGTAGTTTTTACCACTATAAGTAGTCTGTTAGCTTTATATGTCTGTTAGTATGAATGGTAAAGTAAAATAGTGATTTTTATGGACTTTTATGATTGGTTCTGAATAACGTTCATACCATTTTTCAGCAGGTGTCATACTGTTTTTTGTTTAATTATTTTTTATTATTGTTACTACTACTACTACTACTATTATTATTATTTGCTATTTTTCTCTTTTCTCCTTCTTCCTCTCTTACCAATGAGGTTTTTCAACCTCCTCAGTTTTTACCTTTTCTTTCAAAATCTATATTCTTTCTTTTATCCATTTTACTTTTCTTTTTTTTGACTTCATCTCCCATTTTTCTTGTACCTCTTTCTTTTTCCTCATTTATATTTTACTATATATTCTCTCCACCTATTTTTGCCTACTCATCAACCCGCTATTACTATCTTCTTTATTTCCTCTTCTCCACCCTTACCCTGTTCTCCTTGACTTTCTAATTATAGTTTTAGATATTTGCTTTGGTTATTGTAATTTGTACTAAGTATTTTCCTCCCACTTGTTAACACTTGTGTTTTACGGGCAGAGATAACCAAAAAAGATATATGTGCAGACATTTCCGGGACTTGTCTCCTCAAAGCCATAACTTTTATCCTCATTCAACCTTTTTATATAATCAGCTTCCAGTCATTGATATTAAAATAAATATGAAGCTATTTATAAGCCAAACATTTCACAGTATTGAAGCTAATTCATCAAATTTTCCTAGAAAGAAAAGTTATACATAGAAAGTAAAAGTGAAAATTATTTAAGTGTTGCATTAATTTTTATTTTTATCTATCATCCTTTTCTTTCTTTTTCTTGATTTCCCTTATTTTTCTTTCCTCTCAAAAACAAAGAAAACATTTTTATTCCACATTTTGGCAATTTTCCATTATTTTCTTGACTCTTATTCTGGGGTCAGGGTCAAGAATATATCATCTTGTCTTGTCCCTCCACAGATTTTAAGAAACAATGATACTTTGTTATTAATAATCTTTGTTACATCATGTATTGTAGCTGTAGTCATCTTATTGAAGAGCATGGTGATTTGCAAGTTCATTCTGTGTGAAGGTTTGTATGAAACAATGGAACAAAATTTATCAGTTATTATATTAAATGTTACAATGCAAGGGATATTTTAACATGTTTCATTCATGATCATGAGTCCCATAACTCATTAGAGTCATAGGGACACCACATGTACTGAAGCTGCAGCAGAAGTGGTGTGTTTTGGGCAAGATAGTCCGGGCTGGTCTTGAGTTTAGTTTTTTCATCTCCTAGATAGGTTACCACCTAAGGCTATAGGACTCAGTCTGTCCTGCTATTTACCCATAGCTGAGGGGTTGAGAACAGATGGATTCATACCTTTCCCAAGGGTATTAGCACGTAAGTGAATGTAATGAAAACTGGAAATCGAATTTGACTCTCAGATTCCTCAATCCGAGTTGCAACCTATTGCTTCCTGTTTCTTTATGAATCATGATATTTGAGAATCGTCCTTCCAATATTTTCATTAAATCTTGATTTTTACTTTCTTTTCTGTCTCTTTTTAATATTTAGCTTCTTTTTCTTCTTTTTCCCCTTTTATGTATATTTTACTTATTTTGACTGAAAAAGAAAAAAAAAAGGAAAATTTATTTTATTTTGACCTGAAATATAGAAATGGCATTAACAGTTAACAACAAGAAAAATAGTATCATTGAGCAGAGTTCAAATTCCACCCGAATCAGGTATTTACTTTCTGGGCAAGTATGCAAAAACTAAAAAGGGACATAAGACAAAGATCTGTTTTTTCCTTGAATTTATTTAACCTTTACAACAAAACGACCCTAAAAGAACATCAAGTCCTACCAGGGTTTGGAAAACATGGGTAAATGTGTCCAAAATAAGACAGAGTGTCAAATCGTTTTCCCCCATAACTTCATTTTTTTTTAAATTACCTTCACTCTTTGGCAATATTTATTGTTTTAAAAAGCAATGATTAGAACTGGAATAAAATCTAAACATATGAAAGTGAATTTATACATTTTCTTTGTTTTTAAGAATTGACAACAAAAATAATAAACACTATTTATTTATTAGATTGTTTATTTACACTATTTATTATATTATTTATTGGGATGTTTGGCAAAACATCAGGTAATTGCCAATCAATTCAACCTTTATAAAATGGTAAATAATAAGGATTTTATTTCATATATTTTAGTTTAGTAAATTCTTATAAATTTATAAATAAAAAATTGTTTTCCTATTTATTTCTTTATAAATTGTTAAATGATGAATATTGCATTGCATCAATTTTAATTGTATTAGTTTTTAGAATGTTGTGAATATAAAACTATTCTTGCAACTGGTCTAAAAGAAGAATGACTGGATTCAAAATTAGGAGTAGCAGAGAGGGGATGAGGCTTGCGATCTCATTTAAGTTATCAGGTATGCAAGTTGACAAAAGACAGACTGGATTCTCAATATTGAAGTTGAAATTGCCCACATTTCATTCATTCATCTGATATTTATAAATACCTTTAATTTTATCTATTTCTTTATTTTTACATTTTTTTTTTCCTTCATTTAATGTTTCAACTTTTTTTTTCTTTTTCTACCATTCATTTTCTTTTCTTTTTAACATTTTTCATGTCAATCATCTTTTCCTGCTCCCCACTCCCACTGTTTTCTTTTTCAGTTTCTTTTATTCTTCTTAACTTTTTCAATCCTTGTTTCAATCACTGTTTTTCTTTCTTTGTCCTTCTTCATCTCTCTTTTTTACAACTTCTATCCATTCTCTTTCTCTTATTCTGAATGAGTGTTCAATGTATTAACTTTCTATTATGGATCAATAACTAGTTTGACTTACAATTTCTATATTAGTACAAGAACAGATCTTATTCAATAATGCTTGATTTTAGTATCAGGTCAATTCAGAAGGTTAATTTTGTCACCTAATCTGGATTTGTCAAATCCACCTTCATTAGTCAACAATTAAAAGAAATAAAAGAATTTCTCAAAATGTCAGCCAGAGAGAAATTTGGACACAGATGTGTTGATGTCAGATGTTGATGGCAATATGTCTTTACCTTTTTTATTTGCATTCTTTTTTTCTCCCCAACCTCCTTTTTTTTTCTCCCCAACCTCCTTTTTTTTCTCCCCGACCTCCTTTTTCATTTTTTTTCTCTTTTGGTGTGTAGCAAAATCATTGTTTATGCTTTTTATGCTTTGCTTTATACTATCATAGACTTAATGATCAAAATGAACAAAGAGAAAAACTGGCTGGTGATATTCTTTCATTAGTTTGCTACATATATATATATATATATATATATATATATATATATATATATGTATATATTCTTATAGTAAATACGTGAAAAGCACAAATCTTTCTAAATATATCTGGGAAATTAAAAACAAAATGCACATCACACCAAAAATATCTTGGAAAATAAGGAAAAGTTTATCAGTCTACAACAACCAATCCAAAACTTGCAAACTTTGCTTGGAGGAAAAAATAGCTATCATTACCTTCCCAGACCAAAATAAATTATTAAATAAACGATCCGAGCTCATCTCAAAATGCAGACATGAAAATAAATTTTTACTACGTTACTTAAAAATCAAAAACTGGAAACAAAATAAAATAAAATAAATAAATAAATAAATAAACAAAATGACAATAAAATAAGTAAAATAAATTAACCTAAACAAATTACCAAATCACACCCGTTAGAATAGAAGAATAGAATAAATAAATAAAAAATAAAAAACAAAATCAATGAACCCAAATAAATAAAGTAAATAATAAACAAATTAACAAACCATTATGACCAAAATATTAGTTAGACTATGAAAATCAAACCAAAAATCATTTGAAAAACATAGCTATAACTGTTATACAACAATATAAAAAAAAATTCTACATTCCTTAAAAATTGAAAACCAAAAAGAGTAAATAAAAATATATAGTATAATAAATAAATAATAAAAAACAAGTAAAATAAATTAATCTAAATTAATTCAAATAAATAAACAAACTAACAATCTGATCCCAATAAATTAATCATTAGAAAAAACAAGTAAAAATAGTCAATCCAAATAAATAAATGAAGTAATAAACAAATTAATAACTGCTCCTGCCAAAATAATAGTTAGGATAAACTAGAGCAATCAACTCCATAATTGAATAGATAGCTTTAATTATCTTTCCAAAACCAAAACAAAACTATTAAATAAGCAATACTAACAAATTTTTACTACGTTAATAAAACACCAATTAAAATAAAAATAAATAAATAAATATATAAGAAATAAAAAAATAAAATAAAATAAATAAAAACAAGCAAAATAATCTAACCCAAATAAATAAATAAACAAATAAATGACTTCCGGTAAAATAACCACCAAAATAGACTGCCCACAATGCACTACTGACCTGTATATATAAATTCTTGAGAAAATAAACAACACTCATGACCTGACGATTGTGTCTAGCATGAAACAGCCTGTCACCTCTAAGTGTTGACTTCAATGTTCATTTTTATATTTACACATGCTCTACCACTGATATTGAGCACTTTATCCCATAAATATAGCACACCTTAAGAGTATATTTCTTCATATATATATATATATATATATATATATATATATATATGTATATATATATATATATGTGTGTGTATGTATATTAGGTGCTCCAAAAGTCGCATTATCATTGATAACCTTGTAAATTTTATATTTATTTACCAAATGGAATCATGTTTCTGTATGTGACAATATATTTTTAATAATTTTATTGGTCGAATTATGGAAGATGATGTCATGCAAATTTTCCCTGGTTTCCACCAATTGTTGTGTGACTTTTGGAATACCCTGTATATCCCAAAATAGTGAAAATGCTAAACAGACAACTTGCTTCATGGTGATAAAATGGCAAAATAATAATGTGAATGCTGTATAATCTCACATATGCGGGCAACAGAAATGAGGTTATACAGAAGGATGATGAGGATTCCCTGGACCAAACATGTAAGCAACAACAAAGTTTTAAGGAAAATGGAAACAAAAATGATACTTAGAATCAGAAAGAGGATGCATAATAGATAGTGTAGAGATTTTGACACTCACAGGACATATTGAAGGCAAGAAGGACAGAGGAAAGCAGCAAATAATTTATCTAATGAGCTTGTGTAAATGATTGGCAGAACAGGGAGATAGCATGAAAGACAAAATTTACTCAAAGCTACAAAGACAGGAAATTATGGTGAGTCATAATTGCCCACATCCTGAAGGGACACTGGACATAGAAGAAATAGTGATCAAATGAAATATTACATTAGGTTTTCAGTGTTTCAAGTTTTCAATCAATGACAGAAAAAGCATCTTGTGACTAGTCAAATTTTCTCGACTTTGTCATCCATAAAAACAAAACAATCAATGCACATTTTAGAAAGATTTTGTATTGAATTTTACTAGGAAAGAAAAATACTTGTTTGATACAAATCTTTTTATTATAAAAGTGACTTATTTTCAACAGTAAAATGCTGAAGTACATTGTGAGTAAAGAAGTATTTAGTCATTTTTCACTTGATAATTTTGAATTTTCTTTTGAATCTGTCACTTCATAAACAAAATCAGCCAACAAGATGAATCCTTTGGCCTTTTGTTTTGGGCATGAATCTGATCCTTTGTTTTCATTATTTATTTCTTTTATACATATCTTATTCAATATTCTGTTCTATTTTTAATCCTTTTTTATGTTGTCATCATCTTTCATTTTCTTTATTTTTCCTTTTGTCAATTTTCTTTTCAAATCTCTTTTTCATTTTTTGACAAAAAAGATAGTTTTACATTTCTGTCTACAAAATATATATAAATAGTCACAGTGTTTTGACTATTATATTCTCTGACCTTCTTTAGATGTCCATCATAATTGGAACATATGGTCTAAATTGAGAAGTTATGAAAGTCATGAGTTCAATCCCTGGGTTAGGTAGTGTACTACTATAACAGATTGAAAGAGAGAAGGGGAGTGAACATATTATATTATTAGAGAGGTTGGAAGAGGGATGGTTTGCTAAATGTAAACTATTAGGGGTTTTGGCTGCATAGGGATATAACAAAAGATACTAACTGAAGTACTCAACTGCAACAGGTAAAAAAAGGTCAAGATTGCTGTTATTAATAAGATATTATTTTACTGCCATAATAACAGTACTAAGTGTTCTTTTCATCAAGTTTTGTGTCAAGTCATGTAAAACTGATTCAATTATTGGTATAAGTAAAGCATGACTTTAACTAAAAATGTCTATTTTAAAATCTTTGATGTTATTTAAAAATTAGTTCATCTCATTATTCACATGCATCATTTTCAATAACACCAATCATGTACAGTAACAACCAACAATTAGTAAGGTAAAAAATACTATAAAAAACACAAAATATATTTGGTGATGGTGAGGGGGATTGTTTAGTGAAATTGCTTTTTCAGGGTATACAAATATTTTTCTTGTCTGGATAAAAGAGAAATTGTATTCTTAATATGAAAATTTACAACAGGTATCTGTTATTATTCTAATAAGAAATGCTCTTTGTAACTTTTCAAAATAATAAAAAAAATAAAGGTAAATCTCCCACTTTCACCAAGTGGGGCAATTTTGTTCTCTCTCAAAAAACCTTTCCCTGGGTCTAATATATAATAATATACAAAATTTGAGGGCTCTGCAGCAAATCATGGCATTAATGATTCTGGATTGCTGCAATATTATATTGTATTATATTAATAAGTTAATAATTAAGAAAACAAATTATGTTCAAATAAGAAAAGAACAAAATCTTAACTAAGATTGTAATATAATACAGCATTTTATTGAAAGAATCCATAATACTATCACATATTTGATTTCTTAAAGACATATTCTGGATGCTTTGAGAAGGACTTTTGTTATGGTTTAAATTCAAATTTTCTTTTATGAGTATGTCCTCTTCATTTTGTGTGTCAACCTTGATGGCAAGAACAAATGCCCTTAACCTGCCACTAAACATTAATCATACTAATGTAATCAACAGGTTTTGTCTTTATTGATACAATAAAGAAAAAGTAAAAGTTAAAAAAAATAAGATAAGAATATACAAGATATGATGAATATGTTTCTAAAGAACTGGATTTTTATTTTTAATCCAACATTACTTATTAGCAGATACACGTATTTGAGTAGAACCTCCCCCTTTTTTTTCTTTTCTTTTTTTTTTTTTTTTGATAAAATTATTTTGTTTACAGCCTGCACATTCAAGAAACTTAAGAAATTGGAATGAGGAGATACAAACAGAACCTTGCCAGATCAAATGGTGGTTTCTCCTACAAAGGTGGACACAGGTTCAAGGGTATTTAAATTTTCTTGAATGTACAGGCTGGTAGATGAAAATAAACATCATTTAAGAAAAACAAAACAAAAAAAACTGTTCTATTCAAATATATGTATCCATTAAAAATAACATTTGAAGTAATGATAAATATTTACACAATACAATATAACAAATATGTATACAAGGCAAAGTAATATATATGTTTTTAAAATGTCACAGCCCTTCAAGGCACAAGGGATCACGGCTCTCCACAGCTGCATCTCTCTTAATATCTGTAAACTTTGCATACCTATGCATGTTCTTTGGCAAGATAATTTAGTGGGTTTCTATTAACTTTTCTATAGTTTGAATTTAGAGCTGTCCTTCTAAATTTGTTACCTTACCAACATTAAAGAGTTTGGTCTACTGTAGTTTCATCTATGAATGGAGATGGAAAAAACAGATTAATATTTCCCCAAAGGTGTTAAAACAAAATGAATGAACAAAATTTAAACTTCCATTTATCATACCAATAAACATACCACCCTAAACATCCAATATATACATATACAAAACAATGTAATGCATACAGAATAACATAACACTGTACACAAGACAATATAATAAATACATACAGAAGGCAATGTAATAAATATACATACAAGACAGTATAACAGGTATTGCTCTAGAGAGATACACAGTTTGTGGATTTAGACAATGTGCCATGATGAAGTAAATGTCCTTTGTCAAGCATGCACATTGCACAATGCTTACTTCCTCTAATATACTGAGAAAGAGTAATGTTAAGAGATAAAAGGAAGCATTAGGTTGTAGTGACTGGCTTAAAGAGGTCATGGAAAGTGTGTATACTCACAAGAGATTACTAAGATAAATATGGGAGAAAGATATATAAAAAAAAGTACTTGCTAAGTGTTACTATAACTCACCACCTAAGTTACTCTATTAGAAACACAGATCTTCTGGATCTCCGTTCGAAATAATTTCTGTTGCATTAAATCTCCACGAGTCACCCAAATCTAATTTTTCTCAAATTGCAGAAACAACAATTACAAGTTTTTTCTAGTCCCTTTAAAAATCAAATCAGAAAATCAGCTGAATCTATAGAATTGTATTTCTTTTAAGAGAGGATCCTTAGAGAAAATAATTGCACTTTTATTGCATCTCTTCACAAAAAAAAAAAATATTTCCAGCAAGTGACAACAACCTATATTGTCCAAATAAGAGAGTTTTGCATTATTTGATTAGATGACTAAATGAAATTTCCAAGAAAGCAATTTGTATAAAGCTGACAACAGTTGGAAGTCAAGAATGATTTTCCTGTGATCCTTAAAGAAAATGTCAGACAAGTTTTCTGAATGTTTCTTTTTCACTTCCTTTCAAGAAATCACCCACGCAAAAGATAACAAACAACTTGCACTCGCTTCTTAACACAAGAGATAACTGTAAACAGAGCCACAGAATATAGAAACATTAATCCAAATGAAAAATACTGCAAACACAATATAAAAAAATAAAATAAAAAGAGTTTATTTAACAATATTTGAATTTGGTGATAAATTTTGATTTTCAGATAGTATTTTCAATACAAAACAAACATAGAATTTAAAACTTAATACAGGAAAATACACTACTATTCATGTAATATATCCCCAATAAAAACAAAGACAAAAATATTTAAGGATTAAAACACAAATACTCATTAATCCACTCTCAAAATTTCTGAAGAAGCTAAATAGTGAAACATGTCAAATTTATGAAGATTTTCATATTTGTTTCTCATTTAATCATTGACAGATTTAATTTATATTTTCAACTCAAAATGTATCAATAAGTTTGTAACCTAATGATGGTAAAAACATTTGCTGTCAATACTTGTGTATAGACTGACTTCATGTATACAGCAACTCCTGAATGTTTTTTGAATGAGTTTTATCTGACTCTGTGCAGAAAAGATTTACCTGTGTATAGTGCAACTGATCACTGAAAATGCATGATTTTTAACCTCTTCAAAAAAATTACCTGTGTATAGTGCAACTCCCCATGATTTTTGCATAAAATCTGATCATAAAAGTTTACTATACTCTAGTATATACTGTATTTTGCACAACATTTTTCAACATAATCTTCTTTCTCTTCAATGCACTGAATTCAGTGATAAATATTAATCATATAGATTGAATATTATACAGTGAAATTTTCAGACCCAAATTCATCTAATAGCTAAAGGTTTATTAATGCACCCTTGTACCTAAATAAAAAAGAATGACTTTTTATGTTTGTCTATGCTTGTTCTTTATATCAACTATTTTTACTCAGTTTCAAACATAACGAAGGAATCTCCATTAAGAATAAATGAACATTATAAAATAAAAAAAAATTAAATTCTGTTTTTAATAAATCTATAGAAGTGTCACATTATATACTGATTACCATCTAGCTAGGTTCAAATCTCACCATGGATGATTTCTTTTTCAAGGAGGTTACTTCTTGATAATATCAGCCCAAGGAGACAATCCCAGCTTGTGCCACTTTGAGGAAAACAGCTTAATCCAAGTCTTGTGAATAAAACTTGGAAGACAAAATTGTTTAGAAGCCATTGTTGGTTCTGTTAGTACAAAATTGTAAATCATCATAATGAAGGATTTGTGTGAAATAACCCTATTCATCTATCAGTGGCACAAAAGTATACACTCTTTCACAGAAACTGTAACTAAAGTCCAATCAGCAAAGACTTTTTTCTTTTTATTTTAAACATCTCACCTTAAGCAAAGCAATGAAGCTACTAAGATGCAAGGTGAGTGTGAAAGAACACGAGAAAAAAACATTGAGAAGAAAGAACAATAAAAGAACAGGAATTAAGACAAAAGATAACAATTGATATTGCATTTAAATTTTTGAAGATCAAACTTGACTGGAAAGCAATTGTCTGGAAGAGAGTTCCATAAGTGAGAAGTGTAAGAGAAGAAACTATTAGCATAGAACTTACAGTTACATTGAGCAATTTCAACTATAAAATGATGAGACCTTGCTGCCAGTCTTATACTTCACTTAAATTCATAAAGAAAACCCATCAGAACAATTACTATGAAAATGTTTATAGAAAAGGCAGAGGGAAGCTACATTATGGCAGTGGAAAATTGACTGAAGCTGCTGTATAAACCACAAGTTACCTCTGTGGGTGTTGCAAAAACACAAATGTTCCTGAGCAGGTGTCTGCAAAGGGATTAGCTAGCAGGCAAGCATACTTGGAAATAAGGAGCTAATCATTACTTACCATCTATAAGCTCTGAACCATTCAGATACAAGTTACCCCTGCAGGTAATTCAGTTTCCTCTTTAATACCACAAAGACCTTCACTACAGATTCAGTGACAATGGGCTTCATGTATGAGGTGCTGTAATACACAGCAAGTCATTTATAAACATCTTTCTCCTAACTAGATGAATGGGACACTTTGTGGGATTCTTGCAACATATGCAATTTTCATCTAGTGGTTATTTATTCATTTTTGTGTTTATGACATTTCACAATGCTATTGCTTGAAGTCATTTTGCTAGAGGTCTTCTTTTTTTCATCATGCCACATAGATAACCCATCAGCATTCATAATATTTCCAGTTTGTCCGACACAAAATTCTAGTCAATGATCATTACTCAAACAATAGAAACTTGGTCAGCGCTACTGGCAAGATCTTGGAAAATCTTGAAGGCTGTAAACACAACACCCTCACATTTGTCAAATTTTGTGTTATTTGACATAACACTGGTGTTCAAAATAATTGTATATCTAGCTACATTTTCCATTGCTAGTGATGTTTTGGGGGTTTGATTTCTGTGACAGTAGGTGTCATTGAAATTGTGTCAACTCCATAACCTAATCTGTTCAAAATCCAATTTCCAACAACATTTCCCTATATTCACAAGGTTTTGAAAGTTTACAGAATCACACTATAATGATATAAATAAATAATTTTATATACACTGTTATATAGTTCATATAACTATATATATATATATATATATATATATATATATATAATTATTTATTTAAAAATATGATTCCAACTAATTTGGAATCATATTTTTAAATAAATAATTATATTTATGCTCTACATTTGTATCGAGCACTATTTTTAAAAAATAATAACTAAAATACTAAGGAACTTTGGATCTACCTAACCAGTTATTTCCTATTTTCTATATATTTTCAAAAATATATATATATATATATATATATATATATATATAATTTATTATTTAATATATAAATTGTACTGTATAATGGTCAGTAGTCTTTGTTTTTTTTTAATTATTTCACCCCAAGCAAGGCAACAAAGTCACTAAGATGCAGGGGATTACTGAGTATGAAAGAATATAAGAAAAGAAAACATTAAGGAGCAAGAACAATAGGACAGGAAATTAAGAAAAGAGGAGATAATGATTGACATTGCATTTAAATTTTTGAAGATCAAACTTGACTGGAAAGCAAAAAGCGAACAGTGTGAGAAAAAAACTGTTAGCATAGAACTTTGTTACATCTAGCTATTTCTACTCTAAAATAATGAGACTTTGCCACCAACCTAGTACTGCACCCATAGCAAAAATATGCATTTCAAGAATGTACATTTTCAATAAGTGTAAGTGTTGTATCTTAGTTGATGAATGTTGATCTGGATGTTATCATTGTTATGAACTGCTTGATTTTCTAGTATGAAAAGTAAAAATGGCAGATACCATTAAGAACTTGAATCTATCTGTTTGTACAAGTGAGTTGTGGATGGAATATATATCAAAAGAATGGAACATTACTTTATAGCCAATGACATTAGTAACACACATACAAAAATAAATCTTGTTCTCTTTCTAGAAGTGAAGATGTAAATGCTGACAAAGACTTTAATGGTTCCTGCGATAGATCTTTTCAGAAATTGTTAAAATTGGTACAAGTGTCCTAATCCCAGTCCCATCATCCAAAGGTAAAAGTATAATTGTTGTATGCAGCAGCAGGTGAGTCAATTGCAAAGTACTATAACTATGCCAAAGTGTTTGAGAAGATGCTAAGGTGATGGGGGTGAATTGAATCTTTTGTGGTATGAGTGATATCCATATTTAATAGAGTTTGTTGAAGAAGAACAATTTGAAGTTCTAGAAGGTGTATATGTTAGTGCTGAGCATACAGACTGTCACTAGACTGGTTCAACACTTTCAGGAACAGTTATGGTCAAGCAACAAGATGAATAAACCACCCACCACTTCAAGAAGAAAATCCAAATCATTTGACAAGCTCAAAGAAAAAATGCTCTAGATGGGATAACAATTGCAATGATGTATGCATTTTCATTTCTTTTCACATTCTTTTCCTTTTTGTCTTACCTCTTCTGAGTATGGTTGATAAATAAAGTCACAGTAAAAAAGTCACAACTTTGTTTTGCGGGTGACATGTTTAGTATACATGAACCCATTCTGGAAAATTTTTGAACCACACTTGTTATTACTGAAAATAATTTTCAAGTATTGTTGAACATCAACATCACTGAGATTCAAGATTTACACTATTCATGCTGTCTTCAGGGTTAGGGATACTGTTTTTTTTCTTTCATGTGACTTTTTTTCATCTGTAATTTTTTTAAAAACTGTGTTCCTTTTCCCTCCATGCTTTGTGGTGTTTGAAATAAGTTTTTTTTGTTTTTCCTTTTTTTTTTTTTTGGTAACATACAAAGCAGTTATTATTTAAAGAAAGAAAAAAAAAGAGTAGAAAACCCCTCCTTTTTTGTCACTGCCATAGAAAAACTCTGCTGATGTGTCAGTCCTTTTGTAAAAAGGTTTCACAAACCATGGCGATCTTTACGGCCATGTCACTCATAATTGGTGTCTTATCTCAAATCTCGTCGTCCCACTAAGAATTTTTAGTTTCAGTCTACGTTTGCGGCAGTCAAAATTCAGAGAAAAAAAAGTAAAGAATTCAATTAATTTGACTCGAAAAGTTATTCCTCTTTATCTTGGTATATTTTTTTTTTTACAAACAAACAAACAAAAAAAAAACAAAAAAAAAACGGAAGAGTTCTTATTAGTTTTTTTAGCATAATCTTCTAATTCGTTGGGGAAGTTTCAGGATTATCACCTTCCACCTCGTTAACAAGGGTCGTGTACAAAATGTTTTATGCATTTAAATTTCTAATCTTCTAATAAATTATAGTCGTTAAAATTAAAGCTGTAATGAAACAACAACAACAACAAAAAAACAGTAAAAAAAAAAGTCTAAGGACCATAATTCAAATGCGCAAAAAAATAAAAAAATAAAAGTAGAAAATTTATTAGATCTTTTTGAAAGAAAACAAGTTTAATTGCAGAACTCGGGAAGAAGATTGTTGCTGATTGGTATCCAAAAGTAAAAGTTACTCTGATGGATGTATTAATTTGGAGATGTACTACTACAAACTATTACAATTCTGACGTTATTTTTAAATATAATTTAATTATCAAAAATTAATATGATTCGAGAAGATGCTTGCTTCAAATTTTCTGTGTAAACCCCTTGCGTCCTAGTGGCTTCTCGCCTTGCTTGGGGTGAAACGCTTAAAAAAAAATCCTTAAAAATGCGTGGTTTAGCACCAGCGTAACAAAAATACACACACCACACCACGTTTTTACATTTAAAAATATCGAATTTCAAAGTAAACAGAAACTTATTGAATAACAATAACTAACATTTTTAAATCATTTAACAACGTTCTTCTTAGTAAATGATTTTTCATTCATTTTTAGTATAAAAAATACCACATTTGCTCCTATTTAATTTTTATGTTTATTAACGGCAAACTGATTTTTTTTTAAATTACTCATGGAAATTTAAATTTTATCATCAATATATTTGTTATGAATAACAAAGAAAAACAATAGCATTTAAAACTTTTGCATTGTAAAAATTGTTAAAAAAAATTGAAGAAAGAAAAGTTTTAAAAATTAGAAAAAAGAAATCTTTCTTGGTAATATTTCATTTGTAATAAGACTAAAAAAATAGGATTAATAAATTATTTCTTTAAAATTTTAAAAATCAAATATAAATTATTATGCTACATTTTTTTCGGTATAAGAAGCACAGTAAAAATTCAACACTTCTTTTTCATTTGTTAGAAACAAATAAATAGAGATTACACAAAAATAAAGTTGGTCATATTGTATTTTTGTTTTTTTATGAATAATAAAGAAGAATAATTAAAATAATTAAATTTAAGTGAAAAATGTTAAAATTAATTTCCAATTAACAAGACAAGGTTTCCTAAATAATTTTTAGTGAATTTCACACACAAAAAATTTGTATTTTTTTCAAAGAAAACAAAATATAGCAAGTTTTAAAGAAATAAAATAAATAAATCTTATATTTACTTCAATTAAACAGGCTAAATAAGGTATTCCAATAAAAGTAAAAAAGAAAAAATTTCTTAAGCCAACTACCGAAAAAAAACAAACCAAAACTAAAAATATTCCCTCCAAGTGAAACAACCAGATTTGAGATAGGCCTCAAGTTCTGGGTGATGCCATGTCAAAACATAATATATATATATATATATATATATATATATATATATATATATATATATATATATATATATAAATTAAATTCATTACAAAGTAAAAATCCAACTTCTGCCAAACAAATAAATGATGCAATTCCAATAAGGCAGACACAAATGGCATCCACAGGTGTTTCTGGATCCAAAATATACCATTATTACCTGAATTGCTAAGGGACTACAGCCAGACAAATCACAAATTTTGTATTCATTCTCTAGTAAATAAAATAATTATCAACTCCAAAAGCTTGTAATTTGTACTAGGGTTACTGTAGATCATACCAGAACAGACATTGCATTCAGTCCTTCCATGAAGGAAGATGCAAAGTTAACTTGACATGGAGTATGACTTCCTAGTTAGGATTGGAGATTTACAATTCCCCCAATATAAGTAGCTGTCCTGACATGGGAACATATGATCAACCCAGCTGTGCCTGAGGATGTGCATGTGTGGCAAGAACTGTGTGACAAGTAGATATATAAACATCCACACAAGAATGTAGGGACTACATTCAGAGAATACCTTATGGCCATATATCTATGTGGCTGAGAGTGTGATTGACAAAATATGGGGTGAAATAAACAGTAATGAGGGATTAAATCACCCAGTCACATGCTTTGATTAGTTGACACAACAAAGATATTACAAAATGAATGAGCAGAAGAGAACAATGTTGAAATTGCTGAAGTGGATAAATGCCAACAGGAGCTGATATTCCCTAATTTAGGTAAACTTAAATTCTATTCTACACTTCCTTTCTTGGTATTAAGGCTTAAGCAAAAACAAGTTTAAGATATTAGTCAGTTTTTACTTGAAAAGAAGTTTTATTATTAGTTTATTTTATTATTATTTTCTATTAGTAAAGAGTTATTAGTTTTATTGCTTACTTTATTTACATTCAGACTAATATCTTCATCTTTGTTGTAGTTAGCACAATGTTTCATCCATTGTGCCCGCCAGTCTTTTACAGATGTCTTTCAATCTGGGTAATGTTCATGGAATTTAAAACTGAACCCTTTGTTTAATCTACAGATATATATATTGTTCTCATTCAGCTGTCCATGTCTAGGAATATCTCATCTTGTTCTTTTCTTTTAGTACTGTCCAGTTATTAGTCTCCCTCTCTCCAGTGAGTCTGTTTGTACTACTCAAAGCAAAGATGAAAATTACAATTACTATACCATTGGTGAGGGTGCTGTGCAAGAAAGGTATTTTTTCCTATTTAGATTTTCCCCATTATGGGCATTATTATATCCATCATATAGTAATACCTTAATACACAGATGGAAAAAAATAGCTGAAAAAAGTAATGACAAATATACTTTGTTCTCAAAAAGATCTTTATACTACTAATTCATACAAAAAATTATATACAAATATTTACACTTGTCCCACACAGAGAAACTAAAACACATATATACAAAACCAAGTAGTGTGAAAATGTTGAAGAGACATAGGGTCTTCCTTGTAATAACTTCCAGTAGGAATTCAAGCTGCCAGAAGATTATTCTATGTTTCTGGATAAGCCATATTTATATTTGCCAACAGGAATTTGAGCAGACCAGATTTATCATATGTTTCTTCTATATTCAGGACATATTTCCCAAAAGGAAAACAGTGCTATGGGTTTTTGTGCCGTCTCAGATAGAGGTCTTGACTCATCGTTGCTAAAAAAAAAAACAACTTACTCACATTCACATCCAGGAGGCTAACTAAAAACAGATTGCTTTTGTCACTCTATGAACTGACATCCTTCGGCAGCTATCACATAGCTCTCATGACTTAATCTCAACCAAAAGAGATAATCACTTTTTGCATCCATACATCAACAAATTTATTAGTTTTAACAATAATAAGATGTAATTAATCTTATGTTCCTAAAAAAAGTAAACATTTCTAACTTTGAAGATTTAGGCTGAAGAAAATTAAGATGTAAGGAAAAATATATACAGCAACAGGAATAATTTACCAATAAAATACAAGTGAAAAAATTTAATTTTAACACATCTTTACATAATGCAATATGTTACTAAGTTATAGATATTGGTGCGAAAAAATAATGCAATTCAAGATTGTAAATTCAGTCTAGTTAAAAATTTGCAATGATATTGCTAATTACTGTAACTAAATACTGCATTAAAATGATTTCCTGCAATAATTCTACATTTAAGAAAAAAGACAGCCATCTCAACAAAACAAGTTGTTTTACTTAATTAAAATTTTATGCTCCTACTGGAGACTATAGTTTATTGATCCAATATCACAGTTCAATAAAAATGTAATTAAAGTTCAAGTTTCTTGACTGTATTCATCCCAAAACAATTTGAAATTGATTGCACTTTTTAAAGATAGTTTCTACATGGTTCTGCAATTGCACTTGGAAATCATTTTCTGTTATTTACTGTAAATTTTTGTAGAGATTAATATTCTTTTTAATATGTTTCTGCAAAAGATCTGTTCAATCCATTTCCTCATTCATTTTCTCATTTGTTTGACTCAAACTGAAATTATAAAAGATTTTTCATCTTGAAATGCAAGAAAACAACATCTTATTTCCTCTTGAACATGAGAAATGAATAATTATAATTGCTTTCTAGAAGCATATTAACACTTGTATGGCAATAATAACAGAAACCTTATTAACATTTGAATTGACAACATGAAAAATCAAACTTTTTTGATGTTTCTTAAAAACGTAACAGAAGACAAAAGAATACAAAAAGAAAATGAAAATGCCTTGATGTTCGAAGATCAATAAAATTCTTATGAAAAATAGCCATGTTTGGTTAGAGATAAAAGTCAGATTATTGCATGTTGCCAAGAGAATTTGAGTCCAGTAAAGGGAAAAGTAAGAGAACAAAAAAAAACAGGAGTTATTTTTTAAGGTATCAGTGGCAGAATTGAGTTTGTGTATGGAGTGACCAGTCCAAACACCAAGTACATATTTCCCATTTCTTATATCCAGATGACTATTGAATATTTATGAGGGGCCATTGGCTGTGGTTTCAGTAATTTTATCTGGCTCTCATCATTTGCATTCAGCTGATTCTACGAAATGCAGATTTTTCATCACCAGAAAGTTTGCTCATCAGGAATGATCGATTAACACAGATAAATATCTTCTCATTCAAAGAATTGATCTCAGTGTGACATCATAAGCACAAAGAATATTCAAAGATCTGTCAAAGAAAATGGTTAGGAATAAAGAGTTACTTTCATGTGACTGACTTTGGAAACAACAAAAGAAAATTTTCTATTCTTAACTGAATAGAAGAATGATGTTTATAAATTCCTTGATGAACAATAAAAATGGCACAGGTAATAATAGCAGGGTAAATGGCATTGGTAAAAATAGCAGGGTAAATGGCATTGGTAATAATAGCAGGGTAAATGGCATTGGTAAAAATAGCAGGGTAAATGGCATTGGTAATAATAGCAGGGTAAATGGCATTGGCAAAAATAGCAGGGTAAATGGCATTGGCAAAAATAGCAGGGTAAATGGCATTGGTAATAATAGCAGGGTAAATGGCATTGGTAAAAATAGCAGGGTAAATGGCATTGGTAATAATAGCAGGGTAAATGGCATTAGTAAAAATGGCACAAGTGAAAAATTAAATTCTGTTTTTAAAGGTTGATATAAAACAATATGCTCATGTCTAAACATATTTGATTTTATTATAATTGTTTTTCATAAATTTTAAATATATTAATTTATATTAACAAATGGACATAAAACAATTCTACATTTCTTTTGCTAATATTAAAAAATAAATAAAAGGTTATATATGATATAATTTTAAAAAATTAGATTTCATTCAAACCAACTGTATATTTCAATAAACTTTTTTTTTCTATTTTTCCACTTGTGCCATCTTTACCCCTGCCATTTTATCATGCCATTATTACCTAAATTCAAATTCTTTAAAACTCTTAAATGTATATCTGTGATCATATCCAAAATAAAGTAGCCATTGCTGCACATGGTTTCCTAAATACTAATCAATAAAGAAAATTAACAATGGATATTTGCCTAAGCTAGCCAATAGAAGAAAGCTAAGATGATTATTCATCTGAGATAGAAACAGGTTGCTTTATACTGTGAGAATGTCTTCTCATTTTCTTTCCCCCAACCCCACTAACCCATTATGTTTTAGTGGAATTATCATTTTCCTTGGAGAAGAAATGATAAAAAAAATGTCTACATATATGCACGAAAATTCAAGGAGTTGGTATCTATACTGATGACACAACTATTTATTCCTGTCTTAATAGCAAGTCCATGAGATTTGATAAAGTCAAATTGGCAGCTAATCTCGAAAATGACCTTCAATCTATTGTTAAGTGGAGCAAAAAATGGCTTGTTGATTTTAACATGTCCAAAATGAAACTGCTCTCCTTTAATTATATCAGAAAAAGTTTTTGCCTTTCATCAGCATAGCTGATGCTAGTCTCCAGAAGAGTAACTCATTATCATTTCAGTCTAACGTTTTTTCCAGACATAAGATAGAATGATTATATTGAGTCAATTGCTATGTCAGTTGCTAGGAAAGTTGATTCACTGTGTCATGCTAGACAATTTTTCTCCCCAGAATCTATCTTGCACATCTATAGGTCTACCATTTGTCTATACATCGAAGATTGCTACCACATCTGATCTGGTGCTTTCATTATGTATCTAGACAGAATCCAATGAAGAATCTGCAATGTTAGTAGTCTTAACCTGTTATCTCAGCTTCAGCCATATTCCCACCACCATAATTTAATTTCCTTGTGACTTTTCTATAAATACTTTCATGGTAATTGTTCTGATGAGTTTTCCTCTTTGGCACCTTCACATCACAAATTTAAATGCAATACTAGATTGGCAGTTAGGTCTCATAATTTTACTGCTGAAATACTATGTTACACTTCACCCATCCAGCTGCTTGCTTTCCTGTCAACTACAATCTTCAAAACTTTAAATGCAATGTCAGTTGTCATCTTCTGTCACCTTGAATCCTGGTCATTTATTGTCCCCACCCTCCCCAATAATTTTTCTCGATTTTTTTCACTCTCAGTAGCCTTTGCATCTTAGTGGCTTTATCACTTTGCTTTGTGGTGAAATGATTAAAAAAACGAAAATATCAGATCTCTGCATAATATGAAGACATTTCTATTTGTTCTAAAACAGAGCACTATAGATAACAGTCTTTGTATTTATATTAATATTAAATTGATGGATTATTTAAGAAAAATTAGAATTAAAAACTAATAATTAAGTAAAAAGAATTTTCAAAAGAGATGATAAATCAACTTGTTGCCCTATGAAAATCCATTATAGGAAATGTAGAATTAACAGTTTTTATTGATGTAAGAAAAATTGAAAGTGTACAAAATAAATTTATTTATATATTTAGGGACACTAAAAGTCTTAATCGGTTCCCATTGTCTGAACTAAAGCCTCCATTCAACATGGGATAGTGGGAATTTAGGTGATAATGGTACAGCAAAATGGCACAGGTAAAAATGGCACAGGTAAAAATGGCACAACTGGAAAATAGGAAAAAAATCTCCATCTGATAGTAGTTGATCTTATAATCTATTTTTATGCATGCATCCTTGGAAGCAAATCTTCTCTTTTCCTTTATTATTTAACATGACTTCCATGACTTAATCCACCCTGTGTGAACAACAGTGAGCCCTTGTGTGGGAACAGTGGATTTCTTAAATGCCACAAAGATTTGGGATGATAGCTAGGACAGGCAGACCCATGAAAACTTTGAAACCAATAATATAGCTAGTTATCTTACAAAATCAATGATAAGTAGTGCTGGTAATGGTTCCAGTAACTTCTCAGGCTTGGCTGACTCTCGGGTGTGGTAGGCAGGGTTCAGCCATCATGGCAAATCCAGCAAGCACTCATCGAGGTAGACCTAGGAAGACATGGAAGGACTGCATTGGGAGGGTTGTGTGAGAGTGAGGCCTTGCCTGTATTAGCCCACTTGACAGGGTTGCTTGTAAAGAAGGTGTGAGAGCTGGCCAAATGCTGTCTTCCCCTGTCACTGGGAAACCCACAGCAGTATAATCAAAACTCTCGATCTTGACTTGATGACTTCCATGATGGTGTTGTGGTAGAGCCACTGACATCAATGGTGTGTACTTGACGGTCCCCGGACAACTGAACAAGAAGTAAATAAATAGACCAAAATTCCTGGTAATAGATAAGGCTTTAGCAAAGTAGTATATTTTTGCTGTTTAGTGTTTCTTTGATTTTTATTAACTTTCTTGTAACATTGCCTAAGAACATGAAACTCCCACCATCAAATTTTACTGTCTTATTTGGGATTGTTTCTTGTACCAAGTTGGTTTTTGGACATATTTTCTTGCATTAGATTTCAGTTGTTAGTTGTTTTCCTAAGTAGCTTGTTTTTTTGTTTGTAAAAGAGTATATATTTTAAATACTGCTCTTTGCAACAAGGTAAGTGCCAAAAAATTGGAAACTGTAACAACAGACTGGGCTATAAGAATTTTAAGGAATATTATAGTAATTTAAATATCTTCTTTGAATATTTAATTTAATGACATGTGTTGGGTCAGTCTACTCAGATTAAAAGTGAAAAATTAAAATCCGAGTGTTGTGCCCACAAATGCAACACACACAAATAAATGATTTTTTACATAGGCATAAAGGTCCAGCTGCTGATTGGGTTTTTGCAGTGTGTTTTTTACCCATGAAATTGGTGTATAGTTATCCTAATCATATGATTGGCTCCAAATGAAAGCTTTTCAGTTTATACAGGATAGCACCCAGCAACCAGTTCATTTGGAGTTAAAATGTCTGGACATATTTGGAAGTATAGCACGTGACTGTACTGTCCAATCAAATTCTAGAAACCATTTATTTAATTTTGGAACCAATTTTTTTTATTAATTTGTACAAAAATTTTTGTTTTAGTGATTCTGATCCTATTTATATGTGGATGTTTCTTACTTATTTATGCTTTACCTATTGGTTGTAAAATATTGGATTTTATATCCTATATATGAATGGATTTTGTAAAAGATATGCATATCCTTAAAATATAATGAAAAATGCATTTTTTTACAGTGGTTGTCAGTCATTTATTCAAAATCAAGTGATCAGTTTTTCCTTACCTTAAATTTATGATCATCTAATTGAACTGTGGAAGTATGGGTGACCCAAAATGAGAAAACCTGATATTTCTCAACATACTAAAAGTATGCTCCCAACATTAAATCACTGTAATATGACAATATATAATATATTAATTATTTTATTCCTTAATCTTCATTTCACTTACATAATAGGAATGAAGGTAAAGTGAATAGAATTGGCCAAGATGGTTTGGGCATAGCTAGATGATAGTACATTATTAATCTTTTATGTGATGAGTGTTTTGTCTGAATTCTTTGCTATGAATTACTGAAGAAAGCTGAAGAATATATCAGCTAAATGATTGTGATAAAAATCAATATAAAAAAAATATGAAGTAAGAGTTGAAAATAGGTTGAAAATAAAAATTCCTCTGGTAAGAATGTTACAAAACTTAGAAGATTTCAATCTTAGTAATGATACTCCTGGTGTCCAATAATTTTGATTCTGACATATTTTTCATCCTCCATTTTTTGAAATGGCCTAAGAGATGTTTCAATAAGCACTGTGATTTTTTAAAAATAATCTTACATTACTACATTCAGTTCTTTGAAAATGGCAGGAAGCAGGATTTTACAAAGAAATACACACACACACACACACATAAATATCTTTCAAATGAAAAATAAAAAAAGTTGTACATTATGTAATTAACTGTGAAATTCCCATTTTTTTATAAAATCCTGCTTCCTACCATTTTCAAAGGGCTGGAAACAATGTAAGATGACAAAGTGGAAAAAATGGATGAAACATCATATAAAAACTTTTCCCACTTTGTCATAGTGGTATATATGTCATAGTCCTAATATAGTACTCGATATATAAAATTTATTTATCATTTTCCTCTCTGTCTCTATCTATATATATATATATATAATTAACCAAAAAATGATGTTGAGCTTGTTGTCAGCCACAACTACAGAAGTTTTCCATACATCATGGTACTCCATTAAGAGTAATTTTATTTTACTAAAATATCATACATATAGATATGTATTAGATCAAGGAACATATTTAAATAATGATCTAATACTCCAATACACTAAATATATATATATATATATATATATATATATATATATATGTATTGGTGCTGCATCTTTCAGGCTAAAATTCCCAGCTGATATGAAGTGGAAAGACTATATTGAATCCATTGCTACATATCTATAAATCTATCATTCATGCATCTGGAGAATATTCCTGTGACATATAGTCCTGTAATCCTGCAAGATGTTTAAATGTTGTTAATACTGTTTATTATAAACAGAGCATTTACTTAAATATTTGTATCTATAAAAATAATGTATAAGCTGAATATATATATAAATATATGTATGTATGATATAATATAATTATATTATTTTTAAACAGTGAAATTGACATCTACCAGCCATGGAAATGATCAAAAAGAAAAAAAATGAGTGAAATAAAAATAAAAACAACAATATAGTATTAAATAAAAATCACACACACACACACGCATATATATATATATATATATATATATATATATATATATATATATATATATATATATATAATCGGAATTAAGATACCATTATGTAAATGATTATTTTTATCTTGTAAAATTAAATTTACGGATTTTGCAAACAGTCAATGGCTGATAATTTTTTTTTAAATTTATCATCCATTGACTGTTTGAAAAATCCTGTAAATTTAATTTTACAAGGTGAAAATGATCATTTACCCTCTGCTACAATAGCCAGAGGAGAGCTCACTGTACAATAACATTTTAGGCAGACGATGATTCTCCATCCTGGAAACATGTCTAGCCCAGCACAGCTGGGACTTCAGCAGCATGGCCTCAATGTTGGTGATCTTCACCTTATCAAGAAGTTCAATATTAGAGATGAACTCACTCCAGTGTAGGTTAAGGATTATATAGAGGCAGCACTGGTGGAACCATTCAAGGAGTTTCAGGTGGTGTCGGTAGGTGACCCATGACTCTGAACTGTATAGGAGAGTGGCGAGGATGATAGCTCTATACACCCTGATCTTAGTGTCCTTCTTCAGGTGTCTGTTGTACCACATGTTTGTACAGTCTGCCAAATGCAATGCTCTTCTTTGCCAATATGTTGTCGACCTCCTTGTTGATCCCAGCATCTGATGTGATGGCACATCCAAGGTGCAGGCTGTTAGAATACTTCAGTCTTCTTTAAATTGATTTCAAGCCCAAAAAGCTTGATAGCCTCTGTAAATCAGGAAGTGATCCACTGCATAGCTCCTTCTGTGTGGGAAACAAGGACAGCATTGTTAGCAAAGCAGAGGTCTTGGATAAGTTGCTCCACCATCTGTCTGGGCTTTTAATCATCATAGATTAAACAGGTCACCATCAAGATGCTATCTGATGTAGACTCCGTCCGCATCATCAAGATCTTTCATGGCTTGCTTGAGCATCATCCTGAAGGAGATAGGGAAGAGACTCAGTGCCAGAAATGAAAGTTTTTAGTTACAGATTTTTTCTCCCTATATTCAGTCCATTTTCATTGTTTCTGATACATAATTAAATATAAATTAGCCAATGTCTGAGGACTTTTGCCTTTCATAAGTGATTATCAAAGAGTTTTGTTTTTTGTGCTATGTCTGAATATATTTCATAAAAAAAACATGGACTGTCATAAAAAAGAACATAGATTGTGACATGAAGATAACATATTTGAAATGATGCAACCAACATGACACAAAAAACACAACTCTTTGATAATAGCTTATAAAAGCCAAAAGTTTTCAGACATTAGTCAATTTATTTTTTAAGTATGTACCAGAAACCAGAAATTTTTTTCAAAATATACAGAAAACAAATTTAAAAAATTCTTAATAAAGAACTTTAACCAAAATTTGTATATATATGTATGTGTGTGTGTGTGTGCATATGTATACATATATATTATTTTAACAGTAAGGTTCTCCCTGTACATATAATAATATATATATATATAATAAATGCAGATGGCAGTGTGTCACTGTGTCACACTTTTTCAGCTTTACTCCTAGAGTGTGTTGCCCAACATATACCATTTTGGAATCACGATGACTCTGTCAGCAAATTAAAAACATTCCAGGCCAGATCCGGACCTGCAATCCTGAAATTTTGTTTTCCTAAGTTTTCATTACTGCAGTTATTTTCAGATTCCACCACTTTGATTTCTACTTTTAAAAACTATTAAAGAGAAACAACTCTTTAACTTTCAATAGCTCATGTTCAAATGAAAAATTACTGTTCTCAAATTAAAGTGTTTCAAAATAAAATTGTCCATGTTTTCAACTTTACTCTTAGAGGCTGTAGTCAACATATCATACCATTTTGGAATCAGGCCAACTCCATGAGCAAATTAAAAATATTCAAGGCCAGATCTGGACCCGCAATCCTGAAATTTTGAATTTACAAGTTTTCATTATTGCAATTGTTTTCGGCGATTTTATTTGCAATAAATTTTTTGTACAATAAGAACTTGGAAATAAATTTGGGGATAATTGAAATTAATTGTGAAATCCAGCAAAAGTCAGCCATGAAATAAAAGTAATTGCTTGTATGGAAAGTAAGGACCTACATACATCAAATTGTCTTTAAATTAAGCGGCAACAGAAGAATTATTGTTGAACTTTTAAAAGAACAGGACTTGCAATTCAAGTTTCCCACTCTCACAATCTTCAGATGACTAGAACTATATACATGCACTGTTTTGTCTAATTATAAAAATAAATATATCAAAATTTATCTGAAAATATTTGGAATTCTGAAGTTAAAAAGAATTTTAAAAGTTATAAAAAGAAATTTTATTCTGGCTCACTGACACTATATTCTTTCATGATTACACTTGTAGGAATGTAGAATTTGATTATCTCCCTTTTGACAAGACAACTTTACTGATATCTTAAGAGACCCTTGAGGATCACATGTCAGTCCATTCCCCTTCTGAAACCATACAATTTATCCAGCATTACTTCCATTGATGATCACACTCTACACACTTTCCTTCCAAGAACTACTATAAACAATGGAAGTAAGCAAGAACATTGTAACTTAGTGAGTATGTGCCACAGAAGTCAAGGTGAATCTGTGCCAAGTGACTTCACTCTGTCTTCCATTGCCATAGCAACAATCCCAATACTTTTATGATTAGATCTCATATTATATATATATATATATATATATTGCATGTTAGTATGATTTATATTTATGTTGTTTAATAAATGTATGACTCCTTTATGGAATTAATTCCTTTGAATGAATTTTTCTATTCTTTTCTTCTCTCAAGTTAAGGTGTTAGTATACAATAGATATACTAATGCCTATAATCAACCTTGGATAGTGGAGAAAACCAAGATATTTCTTCTCTTTTTCTAAGCCTTGATAGAATTCAAGAGCAATTACATGGCCTTATCATTCATATTAACAGATCCTCACTACAGTCAACTATTTATTGTGGGTGATGAATTATTTTTCACCCTGCAACTCCCGTATGACAGACAAACATTACTAACCTCTCACTTCTCTATCACTGTTATAGCAAATGTTCAAATGAGATGCATTCATTAATTCTACCATGTTCACAGGATTAAATCATCCTCATTCCCTTCATATTTTTTGGTAAAGAGTAAGATCCACTCAGTTTCTTCCCCAGACTTCTTCCCATAAAACAGACTTCCAAGAGAATGCTTTCCCAACCACTACAATCTTGAGCTCTTCATGTCTAATGTTAATTGATATCTATCCTACATATCCTCATAATATACAATTCTTAATCTCTCCTTCCCTTTCTCTTACACACTTATAACAATCCCACTCAGTAACTGGGCCTTGTATTGAATGAACTAAAGTAAAGAAAAGCATGCCTTTACACAAAAATATTTTAAATTATCATTTTTATTTGTATAAAATTCTTAAATCATAAAGTGCTGAGTAAGCATTAATGACTCATAGCATTTCCCTAACATTGCATAAATCTTCAATGGGAGTTTTGTCTAAACATGATATATAGAATCATAAAGTTTTGTATGTGTGTGTGTGTTGTGGGTGTTTGTGCACATGTGTGTGTGAGACTTTTTTCTCTCTTTTCTACCTTTTTTTTTAATCATTAATTGGCCTATTTAGATTTAAACTCCATAAATTCAGTTTTAGGCATAACAGCTCTGCTGTCAAAATGATGAGTTATAAAAAAGAAAAAGTTTCAGAATCATCATCATTTCAAAGGAACTGGCTTTACAATTTACTTGTGCTGCAGGGAACCCAGTAAAATGCACAATTTAATCTATTGAAAAGCATTTCCATAACTCATTATCAAACACTTTAAAAAGAAGAATTCTTGAGCAGAGATTGGCTCTTTCGGCTGATGTAACTCACAAGTTTGATGAATTGATTACTTTAAATGTAGGTGATCTTGCTAGACAGAAAAGAATTTAGTTTTAACTTTTTGTCATGGTTTTATATATTCAGGATGTGGACGATTATAGTTCTCCACAATTTCCCGTGCTTTGTAGTACTTAGTAATATTTCTCTTTTTGCTATCTCTTCTAATCTATGCTCTGTGAATAATTTACACTAGCTTGTTATGTAAGTTAATCTCTGATTTCATTTGCCCCTCTTGCCTTCAATATGTCCTGTGAGTATCAAATTTTCTAAGCCCTCTTTCCTCATTATATGCCTTAGAAATTTTAATTATCTCTTTTTGATGCTAAGTATCATTTTTGTTTCCATTTTCTCTAAAACTTCATTGCTCACATGTTCAGTCAATGGTATTCTCAGCATATTTCTGTAAAACAACATTTCTATTGCTTCATGTTTCTTCTTCATCTGTATAAAGATTATCCAGCATTCACTCTTCATATAGGAGGACCAATATTACATAACAGTCCAGAATTATTTTCTTTGTCTAATGAGATATTTTGTTTTGTTAATAAATTACTTAACTTTTGGAAGGTATCTTTTGCTGTTCTTCCGATTTCTCTGTTGCATTTTTTATCCTCTGTTAAAACACTTTCTATGTATTTACTTGCTTGATTTTAGAGTCTCCAATTTGCTGCTTTGTATCTTGGGCTGTTTCTTTTGCTAATAACCATACATTCTTTCTTCTTACAAGTGATGTTTAGTCCTTTCTTTCTTCTACTAGCTTCTGTAGTAGTGGCTGTAGTTTCCTTTCTCTATCTGCTATCAATACTGTCATCTGCATATGTTAAGACTGTGGACATCAGGTAGAACTTCAAATTCTCTCAGGATCACCACATTGTAAAGGTTGAATATGTCTGATGAGAAGACACATCTCCTTGTTTTACATCCCTTTATATTTTTGTGCATTTACTGAATTCATTTTATCTTCATATGCAAGCAGTTTGCTGCCAGTATAAGTTCTGATAACCTTCCCAAATCAATCAAGCCTACCTAGTAATTCAAACAGCAGTGATAGTCTCATGTTCACAGGAATAAAAACATGTAAAGAAACAACACTAAAAGCATGTTAAATTATAAATTAAAATCATATAATTTTATTTATTTCTGTGTATTGATCTGTGCGTATTTTAGTTATATGTGTTTTAAGGGTGTGTGTAATATAGGAAGAAAGTTACTTTGTCTCATGACTAGCAACGTGTTAGGAGAGGAAATAGACATCTTAACTCTTTGAAGGCTAAAGCAAGAGTGCCACCAAGAATCTGTTTCTTAGTCAGGAAAAGTTTTGTTGCATGCTGGGAGATCTTTTTTTTTATTTTGGTTTTATTTTAAACAAAGTGCTAATGTTATTTGTTTTATTTTATTTTATTTATGATATTTATTATTATTTTATATTTTTATTTATTATTAATAATGTCCCTACAACTTTATCAAATGTTATTGCATAATTACACAAAATAAATAATTCAGTTACCATAAAATATTTATATTCCTCATATTTATATTGTTGTAAATTTAATAATAATAATAATAATAATAATAATAATAATAATAATAATCCTCCTCCTCCTGATTACCTTGAGTATCAATTTGGCTCCTGATAGTATTTTACTGTTTTAGCCATTAAATAGTGCCAACCCTGCTGGTTCTAGCTGTCACAAGTTTTGAGTTCAGAATTATCCTTCTCCTAGACTAGTTGCCAACCAAGGATAGTGTGCCCAGTATACTCTGATATTTAACCTATAGCTGGAGAAAGAAAATAGGGATTCATGCATTTTCCAAGAGTATTTGGGCAAAAGTGAAAATAACAACCTCAATTAGAATTTGAACTCAGCATGCTGAACCCATTTTCAACACCAAGAACTGCTAAGCTGCATGCACATCTAAATAATTATCATAAAGATGTTATTTATAATGCTGTAAATATATGAATGGATGTTGTTTCATTTATCTTTCATATTTTAAACATTTGAAACTCTTTTAAATTAGACAAAATCATTATCAAATAGAGTAAGACTTTATATTTACTGTACATTAATAAAATAATTTATTTAAATAAATGAACAATAAAAAGGATAAAACATTTTGTGTGAAACCTTTATGCTTGCTATTTTGTACATGTATATATATATATTTTCTTTAGCACGTCATTGTAACAAATTGTATTTACTCTGTTAAGTCAATTAGTAAGTATGGATGTGTGAAGTTAATATGTTTGAATGTATATGGAAATTCATTATAGGTGTAACTTATAAGAGCAACCTTGAATGAAATTATTGTTGGTTGTAGTTTGGTATAGGGAATTGAATTTGGAATGCAACATTTCTTGCATTTAATAAAAAGGTAAGAAGAAGATTCTGGTTGATTATGAAATTTAGTCACCATTTCTTTGTGGTGATTAAAAAGATAAAAAATAACTCACATCTATATTTATGAGATGAAGTATTTACATTATTCCAACTGTTTGTCCTTCATTTTTATTGCCATATTCACAACGTTTCGGTCATTGTACACTCCAGCCTTCTTCAAGTGATATATGTTCGAATTTTGAACTGGGCACTTTATTTCGTTCATGGGAGTAGATTGTTCTAATTTCATGTGCAATTCCTTTTTGGATATCTTAGTTTCAGTTAATTACCTTTAAAAAGTCAACTGTCCAAGTTTTTTGGATTACTCAACCAATATTTTTATCATGTGTACTTGGGGTGAATTTTTAGGACTTATAAACCTGATGTCTCTGTAAGTATATTTTTACCAGAACTCATATTACAATTTTTTTATTATTGTTGTTTTTCTCTAGCTCTTTGTATTACTGGTTCCCATATTGTATTCACATCTATGATTGGCCAGTTTAGAAGATTTTTGTGGCCTAGCATATGTGCTGATTCCTTAAGTTTTCATATTTTCCATTGATATTCTCTGTCTATTATTTAAACTTTATCTCATAGAGGGCAGTGATCCCTCTTTTCCCACTATATAAGAAATAACTTGTTTAATATTTTGTTTGTCCTTTCTGCACAGTTTAAAATCCATCCAGTCATAAAAGTTTTTAGTACAAAAGCTTAGCTATTTATAGAAAATTGCCAATTTATAAACACATCTAATTCAATTTTTTGCTGAGTGGATAATTGTGTTCAATTTTTGTTCTTTTGTCAGAGGAAGAATGACTTTTTTGCATAGATATATGTATATAGTAAATAGAATACAAAAGCTGTCATCTACAACAGCAAATCAATTAAATATTCATTGAGAATTTTTGACAATTTTCCAACCAGATTCAATCATATGGCTAAAGCATCACCAACATTTGCAAAGTGCAATGCAGCTGTTTGATGGAATAAACGGCTGTTTTTTGACAGATTAAATTCACAATAAAATCATTTCAAAATTACTTTGGTTCAGAATGATAAATGGTACTTGATTATTCAACTGATAAGTTAAATATCTTTATGGACATAATGTTCTCCATTCATATTGACAACTACAGAACCAAAGGAATGCATTAGGATTATAATATGATTAGTTTGTTCATTGGTATTAATGGTAATAATGGTAATGGTAAAATGAGTTATTTCCATACAGAAAATATTCAGTGTTCATTGACTGAACACTTAGTGTTACCATTTGGTGAAATTTATAAAATCTTTTTATTAAAACTATTTTTCAGGAAATTAGACTTATTAAATCCACTATAAATGTTATAGCACTTTTTAACATTGATAGGAGTTTCCTTCCAATCTCTTGTTTTTTGGCAAGTTAACATCTTAATTATATCATTATTTTCCTTTTTCAATGAGTTACACATTGTTGTTTTTGCTGTTTTTGAAATTGTTCAAGTGATGTGGTTTTTGTTATTTGGTAAAGCTCTTTATAATTTTATATTTCCAATATAAAGGATTGTCATTCAGATTTATAGATTAATTTATTTGAAGCCATTATTCTGAGGAAATGGTTGTATACATATTAGTTTAGACAACTCTGACTAAGTCAGAAAACATGAATGCAATACATATGAAAGAAAGAGAGAGACAGAAATGGACAGAGAGAAAAATGGAGAGAGAAAGAGAGAGAGAGTAAGAGAGAGTGAGAAAAGAGAGAGAGAGAGAAAAGAGAGAAAGAGAAAAATTGCTGAGAGGTAGACATAGATTTAATTCCCTAATATGGCCAGTACTTTATGTCCATGTTCATAGCTGATGTTATTGAGAAATGAGTTTTTGGCTTTTATGATGATGGCTTCTATTATTTTTAGATAATTTTTTTTACATTTAGATGCATATATTGTGTTTTTTATCTGTATATTGCATATCAAAGTTAGTAAATTTTCATGTTGGTTGAAATGGACAGTGATAGAGCTATAGTTATAAAGATGCAATTCAGCAGTTTTGATCAGTGAATTTGTTTTTATCAGAAACACTCTTCCATATAGGACATTTTAATTCATAAATAATGTTAGTTTTACTTTTGTATATTTTAAATTTCTTTACAGAGTTCTTGTTGATGGTGATAAGGTTAGCTGTATGGAATTTTTTGTAGTAAATAATTTTGATATTTTCAGTATGTTAGAATGAAGTAATGTATTTTCTAGTAACATTCCTTAGAGTGAATTTGTCATGATTGTAATTACCATACATCTGGTTTCAACAAAATATACTACTTGGGAATTTAAAAAAAAATATCTGCCTATCAGCAACTTACACACTATTCACAACCAAAACCGCTGCAAACAGTAAATAGATTAACAAAAAGTGCTTGGAATTAACAATCACTTGGACAATTTCTATACACATTAAATCCTCCACCAAAAATTTAATTAAAAAAAAATTTAAAATTTAGCATTCTCACATCTTCAGTGTTTCTTTTTGGTATGTGATTAAAGACAATGTTCATGTTTATATCTCTTATTTTATATAATTTTATCAAAAGTAGAAGCATTGCTTTTAGTCCAATGATGGAGGATAAAACATACAAAATACATAGAATATTTTCACTATGTCATTCAGTTGCCTAATAGATACTCATGTACATGTATGCATATTTTTGTGCATTTTTGAAGGCATATCTTTAATAGTTTACTTACTTTCAATTATGCTGTTATGGAAATAGCTATCTTTTTATATTCACAATTGGGATATTTTAGTTTTTCATTTTGTTACCACATTTAAATGCACACACACATACATACAGATGCACATATATCTATACACATTTACAAACACACATGTACACACACACATACATACAAACATGAAAATATGTATACATATATACATGCACATATATATATATATATATATATATATATATATATATATATATATATATATATATATATATATATATATATATATATGCCTACACACGTACAATCACATATATTTTTCTTTCATTATATACTTCATTATTGTCATTCAACTCTTATTATAGCCGACTGTCTGTAGTTCAGTGCAATTATTAGACATGATATTTTAGTCTTCAAAGACTTTGGGAAGTAAGATTTCTTTATGATTTTACAAAATAAAATGTCTATTTCTTTTGGATAAGGACAAAGTACTGTATGAAATAAGATATTCAAATGCAGGTAAAGTAAATGACTCTTAAAATCAAATGTCAATTCCCAACATCCAAATAACCAATTCTTTTGCTATAATCATCTTTCTAAGTGACAATCTCAAATGTCTTTGATTTCAATGATTCTAGATTTAATAATCATATTATAAGAATAACACTTTCTTTGACTTTCTTGAAGTTTTATCAAGTACATGCGCACATATGTGCATTTATATAATAATCAGTACTTAGTGTTCTTGGATGTTTTTTGGCGGAAACTGTTTGGTGGAGTTTAGTCTGATTCTCTGAAAATTAAAATTCTGATTTAGGAAAAGAATATAGCTAATCAGTACTAAAGAAAAAAACTTTAATTATTAGTTTATAAAATGCACTTGTGTATAATATGCACTTGTGTATAATATGCACTTGTGTATAATATGCACTCCTAATTTTGGGTTATGAAATTCTAGAGAAAACATCTCCCATGTATAATATGAACTGATTTTTTTAGAATTTGTAGCAAGCAAATTTATCGTAAATTCAACATTTTTTAAACTTTTCAAATTACAAACTGGCTAAATTTAGATTGGTTCAGCACAAGGCAAAAAAGAAAAATTAAAAAGTCATAAAAGATATTTTCTAACCAATCAGTAAGTTTCCTGGAACTTTTATCATAGACTTGTCCACACACACACACACACACACACACACACAGGTGAACACACACACACACATACACACACAGGTGCACACATACACAGGTGCACACACACACGTCTATATGCATTAGGTGATATACTGTTTTCTTTCAGACATGTTTCATTAAATGGAACACAAAAAGATTTTAATATTCATGTAACCTAAATATTTAAAATTCAAGCTAAGAGGATTTATATATGTTTCTGGATCTTTCTAAAATGAGAAACATTTTGTGCTTTTCATCAAAGTTTAAATTTGCATTTAACTAATTATTACTTTAATTACCTTTGTCTATAAATTCTGAATGTTGAGATAACTTACCTTCTTCCTTATGGACCTTATATGCCCAGTCATATAATGCTAAATGACCAATCAGTGGAGCCCTGTTTTCACAGGGGGACAGTGAAAAAAAAGATACATCCCAGACTTGGATAGAAACAGTCTTTTGTATCATAAACATGCTCCTGACTCATAGGGAGTTACAGCTTCTGCAATAATTACCTGTTTTTCTTTTTAGAATTGAAGAGAAGGTGTGTAAAACATCACTATATTTTATTAACATATTCACATTTTTTGAAAATAAAAAAATAATTTATGTTTTTCTATCTTTTTTTTTCATTATAAGTGTTTGGAGAATTATTTATTCTGACCAACAGATACCACCCTGTACATACTTGGCAATCAAACAAGAATTACAGTAGTACAGAAATTTTCCTAGAAAGCAAAAAACATCAAGTTACATTTAGTTTTCATTTAAAAGAAGCAAGTAATATCTTTTTTAAATCAGAATTAACATTTCTGTTAAATCAAAAAAGATTTTTTTATTATACAATTCACAGAAAATTTCTCCAGAAAATGGAATTGGTGAAAAAGTTTCATGCATATATTGTTTTATGCTAAGTTTCCTTTTGGAAAGCATAAGCTCAATGTCTTCTCTCTTATTATTAAATGACTGCTTTGTCATAAAACATGGCATGAGACATTAAAAGTGACACTATGAATGCTTTCTTCATTATGACCAAACATATGTAGAAATCTCTTTCTTCCATAAGACAAATGAAATTCCAATTGAGAAAAGTGATCCCTCCTTTTATGTATCAATAAACAGATGAGAACATTTTTATTGACAAGGGAAGTAACTCTACTATAGAAATAAATTCCTTTCTTAGAATATACATATTCAGACCTGAATATTATGTATGTAATCGTAGAAAAAATAAAGCAAACTTTTACAGTTTCACAGAGCTGAATATCCAAGTAGTTGCAAATCCACTCTCCTAGCAGTTGGCTTACTGTCATCTAGTTCACTGCCATGGACTTTATATACGTTCGAAGGCAGATATGCTAATCCATAGACAGAACATCTGGGTTACTCCATAATCTGTTTTCTGTTATAAATGACAAAATGAGTCTGTCCCAGTTTTTCATTGTCATTGAGCCAATAACAATTTCTTCTGTACACTCCACCCTGATCTCTTGTTCACAAACATGGAAGTTAGGGGCTGGCCTTTTTTGCTATGCATTAGTTGTAAAGGGGTGGGGGTCTTTGACACTTCCATAGAAGACTACCTTACTCTTGACCTTTTTTGGCATGTGTTTCTCTATGGAAGGATGGTACATGTCTTTTCAGATTAGTTGTCTGACATGCTAGGGTTAGTGGCTAGGTTATCAAGGGAACCATTGAGTGTGCATGACTTGCACTGGAGCAGCATCTTGCTGTTAGAAGACTCATTGTTCATCAATGAAGTTGCTTCAAAAGTACAGCAGAGATCTTTATGTGGTGCAGTGTTCTATCGACCAGTACTGAGTGCTTACTGATTACACCCATGTTCTACCACTTTGAGAAATTGGTAGTACATTGATTATTGGGTGGCTTTACCTAGGCGGAATTTCCAATGTTGTATGGTCCATGTACCTCCTTATGACTAGGTGGGGAGTCAACTCCTTTTATTCAGACTTGATATGTGTAGATAGCATTGTGGTTGCACTTGAAACATCATTCTTTAACATCAGATTCTACCAGTATACTGCTTCCATTACAATATATATTTTCCTGACTACGATCCTCTTTATATTCCAATCGTACCTCTCTGCTAAGCCATTGCCTGATGGTATACATGCACATCACTGCTGAAGACAAACTCCCCACTTGTCTAAAAACTGCTTGACTTGCATATTACACAAAACAGTGTCTTTGTCTGTGAGAATCTTCTATGGCAGACCTCACTCAAAAATATCACTTCCAGTTAACAAAGGATGCTTGAGGAGTCTTGTTGAAGCAATGTTTGCCAGACTGCAAATTGAGTGAGGCCACAGCCACTCAAGCATCAAGCTAACACTGTGGGAATCTATTCAGTTTGTCCACTTGATTGTAGTCAGACTTGACTAATCAGACACTTACAGACAGTCTGAACTTCTTAACAAGTTTTGCAAATGTATTGAGCCATAGCTGTATGATCATGTCACTTGCAGTTTTAATGTGCAATTGTTGACTCTTCCACAACAAGCTAGTTAATCCCTGGTAGGAAATGCACTATTCCTGTTATAATTTTCACCATCACAATCTTACAAAATATATAACAAGCATTCATTGGTCAATCACCTTCAACCTAGCTCGTTGATTGCTCAGTTCCAACCAATCAAACCGCCTGCACGCGAGAAATCTGTTTTTCTGCTCAATATGCTTGGAGCCTCCCATGTGATTCACGACCATATCTAAACAGAACATGTGTAAACTTCCTCGGGTTTTCTTTTCATTCATCTCTCTCTCACATCTCATTCCTTGCTACCAAGTACCATGATGTAATCTTCAAGAACTCCCGTCTTAACTAATGCAGTCAGACATTAAAGACCATTACCAACATTCACGCAAGTATGAACTCTGAAATCTCTTCTGAACTTTTACCAACTTGTACAATACACAATTCCAAACATGCTAAAAAAACTTTATTTTTCTCAACTACAGTTTAAAATTACTTTCACTTTATGAGATCGAATACAAATATTACCTAATCTAAGAGACACAACTCTGTCTAACTTTTCAGTTCACATGCATGTATATCAAATATTAATAAATTCAATTGTAACATTTTGAAACAAGATGTTTATGAATCTTTATTATTTTCTATCTTGTATTAATTGTTGTGGATGGAAGATTATTGAACACACACAATTTTAAACCTGATAATTCAAACCTTCTATTCCTCTCCAACATCGCACACATCCGCAACACAATCAGACTTTCCTAGTTAGAGCATCATAAACCCATTGATACACACATGCAGAATCAGTTACCAAGTTCTCTAAAATCTATCACAGGGCTCACTTTTTGCTTGTTGTCTTTTTCACCACTGCTGGAGTATGGTAGTAACCATCGATTATGTAACCACAATTGTAGATCCTTGTTGTAATCTTCCCTAATGTTTTTACAAACAAAATATTCCAGTATTCTGTTCTTCAGCTCATCTGGCTACTTCCATAATGTGGTCCACATGCACTTCTGCCAACTGAAATCAAGCTCATAAGTGCTTTATACACTGGTACATCATTCGTAGTGAATCACACTTAACCTGTTCGATTAATGTGGATTCTGCTCAATGATTTGATGGCATCCATCCCCAGCAGAAGGTTGAACTCAAGCATTTTACTCACCATGACCAACACTTTGACCATAACCAGATCCACACCATACACTCTAAGCTGAACTCTTCCAAATCCATAACATCTCAATGTGTTTTGTCTGGTGTGAGCACCTTAACCTCCCTCTTCCTTCTAAGATGATAAACTGACTTGCTCATGAACATGCGAGAACAGCCAGTGTCCACCAACTCTACACACTGTATTCCATCAATGCACACCTCTTTTACTGGTAGTACCATATCTAGAAGTTTTTGTGGGGAAGAGGCTGGCACTGATGTCTCATCACCTAACATGTTTCCTGAGCAATTCCAGGCTAAGTGACCTAATTGGTCACACCGACAACATCACTCCAGAATGCTGCTGGATAACTGGGATAGCTTGTGCAACTTTGTCAGACACACATTTGTCATCTCACCATCATCAAGGAAGCACCATATATTAAACCGTTTGTAGGCTATAAAGGAGTCCATTGCAAACACCTCAAGGAGTGCACACTTTATCTGTGCCACATCAGTCTGTGCTTTGGCACTTAGCTATTGGTATAATGCAAATGCGCCGCCAGTTAGTTATAACAGAAAGGCTAGGTTTACTCTTTTCACCTCACACAGATCGCACACCTGCTCAACATTCTCAATACATTAGACTGCTGATAGTGCTGTAGCCAAATCATTGAATCCTGGGATGAGTTTGATGCTGAAAGCTTTGTCCTTCATCTGATTGCTGAAATAGCTTGTAGTGAAAAAAAGCCTCAAAAATTCACAGAGCTTCAGATCCAAATAGTTGCTGAAAACCAGCTATTGAACCATAAAGTTTCTTGTAACAAAATTTCCATGTTTAGAACTGTAAACCTGATTATTCTCATGTAAAGAAAAATAAATAACCAATCATCTTTTTGTAAAGAATAGCAAACCCTGCTATGAGTGGTTTCGCTAATCTTGACAAGATCATTGATTTTAAGTATAAGTATCCTTTTCATTCCCATTTTCTTTAAAACTTTCTTGTTGATCACATAGTATGGCCATGGTATTCTCAGTATCCTTCTGCAGAACTATGTCTCTGTTGATTCATCTCCACCTGTGAGAAAATTATCCAACATTCACTGCTATATAGGAGGATGGGCCTTACATACAGGTTAAGTACTCTTTTCTTTGTTTATAATGAAATTTTCCTGTTTCTTAATACTTTGTTTAGGTTTTGGAAAGCATCTTTCACTGTTCCAATGTGTTAATGGATTTCAATGCTACATTTTCCATCCTTTGTTGAAACACCTCCTTGATCGTTAAATTTCTGTAATTGCTTCCTTTTAATATCTCTCATTTGTAGCTTCCATTTTGCCAGCCTATAAGATTAATTTTGTTTTTAATTATATCCAAATTTTACATTTCAACCAATGTGCTGGTATTATGGATGGAAGATGAAACACAGAGGAATTTATATTTTTTTAATTCTTTCTCTTATGAGTTTTTTTCTAGTGTCATTGGGTAAAATTTTGTTTTTCTTTACTTGATATTCTTTTTTCTTCATTGAAATCCTTAATTTTTTTCCTCTCTACTGACCTTCAAACATTGGCTTCTTCTCTAATGCTTTATTTCACTGGTTATAACATTTTTTGTACTCTTTCTAATATTTAAATTAAATATCTAACTTTCTTTTCACATTCTTTGTGTTTCTCTTTCTTTTTTAATTTTTTATCTAAACTTTTCTTTCTTTTTCTTTAATGTTTCTCATTTTCCTTTCTCTCATTTTAACTTTGAACTTGTATTTCTTCTTTTTCTTTCTACTCAGTGTTTATTTTCTTCACTAGTTTTTCTCTTTATTCATGTTTCTCCCCCTCCCTTTATTCATGCCTATCTAACCCTCACTCTTTATTCATTCTCTCCTATTCATGTCTATCATCCTCTCTCTATTCATGCTCTCTTTATTCATCTATCCATTCTATCCTATCATATCTATTTATTCATGCCTATCTATCCCTCTCTCTCTGTCATACCTATATCCCTCTCCTATCCCATGCCCCTATCCCTTATTCATTCTTCTCCATTCACTTCTCTCTTTTTATTCATGCCTATCAATCCCATTATTAATTATCCATTCGTCTCTATTTTATTCATGTCTATCCATCTCTCTTTATTCATGTCTATCCATTCATCTCTCTTTCCCTCTTGATGGCTCTCCATATTCCTATTTCTTTATTCATGCCTATCTATCCCTCTCTCATATCTATTCTATTCATGCCTATCTATCATTCCCCCTCTCTCCATTTATTCATCATCTATATTCCTCTTCATCTCTCTCTTTATTCATGTCTATCCATCCATCTCTTTATTGATGGCTCTTTATTCATCCCCTTTATCTCATCCTATCCCTTTATTCATATTCCTCTATCCATCTCCCTCTCTCTCTTTATTATCTCTATATCTATATTCTATGCCACATCTATTCATGCTCTATCTGTCATACCCTCATTCCTCTCTGTTCATACTTCTCCCTTTTCTCTCTTTTATTCATGCCTATGTCCATCCCTCCCCTCTTTTATTCAGTTTCCCATACTTCCATTGCCTATCTCTCTTTTATTCATGCCTATCATGCCTATCCCATTCATTAATTCATGCCTCTACATTGTCTCCCTCTCTTTATTCATATCTATAGGTCTATTCCCTATCCATCTCTACATTCATTCTATTCATGTCTATCCCCATATCTCTTTTATTGATGGCTCTCCATTCCCCTATATTGACTGTTTATTTATTCATATAGGTAGATTCATATCTCTCTCTCTTTATTCATGCCTATCTATCCCTATTATATCTATATCTCTCTCTTTATTCATGCCTTCCCTCTCTCTCTGTCATCTATTCTATTCATGCCTATTTCCTACATTCATTCTGTCTATCCATCCATTCTATTCATGGCCTATCTATTCATGCCTCTATCCCATTCTCTCTCTCTTTATTTATATATGATCCCCTTTCTCTCTCTTTATTCATGCCTATCTATCCCTCTATATCCCATATCTATATCTCTCTCTCTTTATTCATGCCTATCTATCCCTCTCTCTGTCATCCCTCCCCTCTATACTTCTCCATGCCCTCTTTTTCATGCCTATCAATCCCATTATTAATTATCACATTCATCTCTCTCTTTATTCATGCCATCCATCTCTTTTTATTTTCCATTCATGCCTATTCAATCCACATTTTATTCATGCCTTCTATTATCTATATTCCTCTTTCTCTCTTTATTCATGCCTATCATCCCTCTCTCTCTCTTTTATTCATCTCTCTCTTTCATGCCTTCATGTCTATCCATCCATCTCTCTTTCATATTGATGGCTCTCATGCCTATCCCCTGTTTCTTTATTCATGCCCATCCACATGGCTCTCCTTATCTCTCCCTTTCATGCCTATTTCCCTCTGCCTTCATCTATTCTATCATTCTCTCTCTTTATTCCTCCTATTGACATGCCTATCTATCCCTCTCTCTATTCATGCCTATCTATTCATACTTCTCCATGCATTCATTCATGCCTTTATTCTATTCATGCCTATCTTTTATTCATCCCTCCATCCCTATCTCTCTATTCGTGGCTCTTTATTCATATCTATGCCTATCCCTCTCTCTCTATATTCATATCTATATTCCCATTCGTGCCTATTGATTCATGTCTATCCCTCTCTCTGTCTCTCTTCATTCTTGTCATCCCTCCCCCTCTTTATTCATACCTCTTTATTCATTATTCCCATATTAATTATCTCCATTCATGTCTATCCATCCATCTCTTTTATTGATGGCATGCCTGCCTATCTATCCCTCCTCTCTCCCATTTCCCTCTTTTATTCATGCCTATCTATCCCTGTCTATTTTATTTATATCTCTCTCTCTTTCTCTTTATTCATGTCTATCCATCTATTTTCATCTTTATATCAATCCCATTATTAATTATCCCATTCATCTCTCTCTTTATTCATGTCTATCCATCCATCTCTTGGCTCTCTTTATTCATTTTATTCTATACACCTCATCTCCTCCCTTTTTTTATCTTTATTCCTTCTTCTATTCATGCCTATCTCTCTTCATATCTATTCTCCATTCATGCCTGCCTATCTGTCCTCTGTCATATTCATCCCTATCTTTCATACTTCTCCATTCCCATTCCCCTATTAATTCTCTCCATTCATCGTCTTATTCATCTATTCATCTTTATGTCTATTCTCTCTTTTTCATATTCATGTCTATTCATATCTATGCCTATCTATCATTATTTTTTATTCATATCTATATTCCTCTCTCTTTATTCATGCTTCTCCATTCCTCTATCTTTTATTCTTTATATCCCCTCTCTCTTTTATTCATGCTGTCATATTCATCCTATCTTTATTCCTTCCCATCTTCTTTTATTCATGCCTCTCTAATTTCTCTACATTCCTCTCTCTTTATTCATGTCTATCCATCCATTCCTCTTTATTCATGCTCCACCCCTTTTTATTTATTCATATCCACTCCTCTCTTTATTCATGCTTCTCCATTCTCTCTCTCATTTACTTTATTCATGCCTCTATCTTTTCTATTTCATATCTGCCATTCTTTCATGCACTTCTTTATTCATGCTTTTATTCCCATTTGTGCTTTATTCATGCTTCTCCATCCCCTCTCCCCTCTTTAGCTCTCCACTTTATTCATGCCTATCTATCCCTCTTATTCTCCTCTCTTTATACCTTCTTTATTCATATTTCTCCACGCCTCTCTCTTTATTCATGCCTATGTATCCTTCTCTCTCTTTATTCATGCCTATCTATCCCTCTCTCTGTCATACTTCTCCATCCCTCCCATCTCTTTTTATTCATGCCTTCCATTATTTATTCCCTCTCTTTATTCATGCCTATCAATCCCATTATTAATTATCTCTACATTCATCTCTCTCTTTATTCATGTCTATCCATCCATCTCTCTTTATTGATGGCTCTCCACCCCTGTTTCTTTATTCATACTCCACACCTCTCTTTATTCATGCCTATCTATCCCTCTCTCTCTCTTTATTCATATCTATATCCCTCTCTCTCTCTTTATTCATGCCTATCTATCCCTCTCTCTGTCATACTTCTCCATCCCTCCCCCTCTTTATTCATACTTCTCCATGCCTCTCTCTTTATTCATGCCTATCAATCCCATTATTAATTATCTCTACATTCTTCTCTCTCTTTATTGATGCCTCTCCACCCCTGTTTCTTTATTCATACTCCACACCTCTCTCTTTATTCATGCCTATCTATCCCTCTCTCTCTCTCTCTTTATTTATACCTATCTATCCCTCTCTTTTATTATTCATATCTATCTATCTATCCCCCTCTCTCTCTTTATTCATACCTATCTATCCCTCTCTCTTTATTGTTCTTTTGTTTTTTCTCCTCAAATATTTTTCACCATTTGATTTTCAGTTTCTTTGTTATGTTTCATCCATTCAACCTTTTTATTTCCAATTTTTTTCTTTTTTAATTTTCATATTCCTTGCTTGCATTGAGATGAGTGCTGTGTGGATTATTTACATCAGACAAATCCTTCATATTTGGCTGTTTCCCATCATCACACTGAAGAGTAACATTCAAAAAGAAAAATAAATGGAAACAGGTGGTAAGAATGGTTATGCCAAAACACAAACATTCTGAAGATGTGCCAAGAATTATGTGAAAATCCTACAAGAATCAATTCACTGCATATATTCTGATCATTTTTATTTGAGAGCCAGACAAATTTTTCCACCAAAGAAATCATTTCAGATTCTTTCTCTTTTGATCTGCTTCCCCAGAAAGACTTTATATAAGGAAAGACAAACAAGATACGAAATGATAACAAAATCTTTTTCAGTTAATAGAATTCAGTTCTTGCTGTGAGCTTATTTTATAATAATTCTTAAGGCAGTTTTTACAGTGTTTTTTTTTTCTATTAACATTAACCCCATTGTTCTAGTGGAGAGTTTTATAAAGCAGTTTGATTAATAAAAGGAAATGTTTTATGACACTACAAAATCAGTGTAATCATTTTAGAATATTAGGTTTAATTTACATTTCATCTTGTTAATCCCTTATATTTTGGGCATGAGATATGCAATAGGGGTAACCATGTGATGTTGTTGGGGGAGCTGTTTGTTGATAAGTGTTATATAGGAATAAAGTGTTGCTGCTAACATTTGGGTTTGAAGACAGATCCCCAGAGAGCAAACACAGGCGATCCCATATTGAATAAGTAGATCACGTGGTAGTAAAGGAAATGTATATATTGGAATTAGTATGGCATCTAATTGATCTATTCTATCCTCTATTACTATAGGGATTACTCTTTCTACACTACCCTCTATCTCTACACTATTCACTATACTATTTCTCTTTACTGATCACTATTTGGTGGTTACTGTTTGAGTAAGTTTTATTGAGCAAGTACAATTAGTGCAAATGTTATTCGAAGGCATCTGACACCAGAATTGTTCAACAATGTTACTATTATTGTATCTGTGATTACAAAGTCTTTACTACAATGAGCATTACGAAAATGACAATGAGTATTTGTTGACATTACAAAAGTGGCAACAAGTGTTTGTTGACATCACAAAAATAGGATAGGGTACATACTGGAGTTTCCTCAAACAAGAGAGTAAGAATTAATATATATATATATATATATATATATATATATATATATATATATATATATATATATAATTAGTATACAAACAATTATATATTATATACAATTAGTAACATTTTATTTTCTGAGTAAACTACATAAAAAGAGGTGAATAAAGATCGTATATATAGAAATGTTCTTTTTGTATGTACATATATGTAAAATTACAATGAAAGACTGTGAGAGATTTAGATTTGTAAAGTTGGCTTTACTTGTTCCAAATCCATGACCTCACTCTTGTTGCAGTATCCTCTCCTTAACTGACCATGTCTTCAGAGGTGTAGCCATAGTTGGCCAGTTGTGGGTTGGTGAGGCTATTTAACTCATAACTGGAGGTCTTGAATTCAGAGTTTTCCTTCGTCTATAGAGCTTTTCTTCTTCTAGACTGGTTGCCAACTAAGGTTATAGGACCCAGTTTGTCCTGCTATTTAATGATAGCTGAAGAGGAGAAGAGATCGATTCATACTTTTCCCAAGGGTATTTGTATATAAGTGAATTTAATGAACTTGACTGGAATTCAAACTCAATTCCTCAATCCGAAATGCTATCTGTTACTTCACAATGCCTTATCTATTGGTCTGGTAGAATTAGTAGATATGATTGTGTGTAGTCAGGTAAGCTATATAGCATTGTATGTCATGTACTATTCTATACTCTGTTCCATGTGACATTATGTTCACTGGGGACAAAGAGGGTCTCTCAGATGGAATGTGACACATCAAAGCATCCTTTAGGTTAAGAGATAGAATGAGACTTTTGCTCACTTTTCTTATATACTGTTTTGGCAACATTATCTAGTAGTCCTTAGCATAAGTTCTTTGGCAGACAAGTGCAGTAATCCCTCAATGTACCTTTATTTAAATTCTCTTCCATCTAGTCAGTATGAAATGTGATAAAAAGAACAACTGCTTGATTGCCAAAAATAAAAAAATTTAGTAAGCAAGAACATTTTTACTGATATCACTCACTTAGGGAATGAACAAAAAGTTAAGTGACAACCTATAGAAATGAGAGTTACCTAAAATAGCAGACAATCTTGTACTGACAACATGCATATCAAATATTTATATTTCTGTATTGTTATGCCTTGTATACACAAAATAATTGCATATACTTCTTAACTGGGTTTATTAATGTATTTTAATAGTATCATAAATAGGACGAATATGTAATACTAGGTTATGGTTGAATATTTGGATTTTATATTCATTAAGTATAGGTTTTACAAATATTGGTGATATAAAGATATAAATACCAGTTTGGAATCTGACGTGGGATAGTCTTTCTTAGATGAGGGTGAATGGAGTCTCTCTGAGCCTTGGTTGGCAATCCATTTAGTGATGGTGTCACGATAAAAAACACCCTTGATAGCCCTAGAGAAGCATCAAGAATTCAGCTATTGACAAGATTATGAACTACAAGTTAACCTTTCCAGATAGGATAAAACGAGACACATTGATCCCTAAGGAAGATCTTTTAGGTGCTATGACAGATAGGGAATACTGGAGAGGTGTAGTGAGTTCAATCTCGGCTGAGGCCGCAAGATGATGATGATGATGATGATGATGATGATGATGAAATGTGTCTGCTGGCTTTTTATTATTGACTGTTTATTAATATTTCTTATTAGATATTTCCTTTATCATGGGTTATGCTTCAATATTTACTAAGGTTGCATTTTTAAAATGACAACTATAGCCTGTTTTATTCCTTTGTGATACTAATGAATTTAATTTAGTTTCTTTTTTGTTTATAAATACAGATCTTTAGACTTGCTATATGTTTCTTATTGCATTGCAGGGAATTTATCTTCTTACCTTTTCCTACAGTTTATCCCTTTCTTTCATTTTAACTTAAAAAAAAACGAAATTTAGAACAATGAGTCAAATAAATCAGTGTATAAATTTTAACCTAAAATTTCAGAAAGAAAAACATATTTATTTCTATTCCATATCATAAGCCTGTTAATGATTTTAATGATACAAGTGGTCATGCAAAAAGAAAACTTTCAAATTTGCTAAGGTAAATTTAATATTGAATTTTCTTTCTTTTATGTGGAAAAGAATTTTATAATTAATTTGGCTTTCCATAAAAATAAAACAATAATAATAAATAATTTGGTGCATACTTGTTTATTTTTTCTCTCAATATCTTGCAAAATATTGATATTTTTTAACTGTGATGGCATAAATGGAAAAGAAAAGAATGTATATTTTCTTATTTTTTAAAAATAATTTCATGCCAAGCAATGTGGGAATGTCACTAATATGCAGGGGGTTACAGAGAGTGAAGATGAGAGAAAAGACTGGGTATAGGGTGGACCTAGGAAAGGATAAAAGCTGAACAGGGTTCAAGAAGACAGAAGATGGCAATTGACGTTGCATTTAAATTTTTGAAGATTGTAGTTATCAGGGATGCAAGGAAATGGAAGGGTGTTCCATAGGTGGGAAATGCAAGAAAATAAAATGTTGGAGTAGAAGTGGTGGTTACATTTAACTATTTCAACAGTAAAAGGGTGGGACCTAGATGCCAATCTAGTAGCACGCTTAAACTCACACATTCTGGGCATCAGGGTAAAAAGCTTGTCAGAGCAGTAGCCATGAAAATATTTGTAGGAAAGACAGAGGGAAGCTACATCATATCTGTGAGAAAGTGACTGCAGTTGAGATGCCAAGTCAGGATCATTTACATTGCAGATCCTTCTTTGGTTTTTGTCAAGAACTTCAAGATGAGTAGCAAGAGCACCAGACCAGATATGGCAACAGTATTCAATGCACAGATGAATGGTAGATTTGTAAATGTGCAAGATGGACTCTGATGAGAAAAATCTACTGGTACGACACAGTGACCCAAATTTCCCTACAATAGATGCAGCTATTGATTCAATGTAGTCATTCCACCTCAAGTCAACTGAAAAACTGATACCAAGAAGACATAGTGTGTTGCTCTCCATGAGTTTAGCATCAGCCATGCTGATGGCAGGCACGGAAATTTCTCTACAATGGTTAAATGAGAGCAATTTTGTTTTGGAGGCATCAAATTTATGAGCCATTTCCTGTCTCAGCTAACCACAGATCAGAGGTTCTTTTCAAGAGCAGTGGCCAGGTTAACTTTGTCAGTTCTGACAGATTTGCTATTGAGACAGGAGTAAATGGTGGTGTCATTAGCATAAATGCCTACTTGGGAACTGATGACATGTGGAAGATCATTGATGAAGAACAGAAACAGCATATATCAATCATTAAATTTCGGTTCCTTATTTTCTTTAGTTCTTTTATTCATGTTCATCAGTCTTAGCCTAATATAACCATTTTTTAAAGCAGATATAAAGAAAATCCCTAAATTATATGAATCCATGTCATTAATTGTAAATAAAAAGAGATACAACTTAAAAAGTTTGTTCAGTACATAACAATGACCTTTGTAGTGATGACTAAAATGAGGAAATTCAAGTAAGTTTCATCATTGCTAAAAATAGACAAAAATTTAGAATATGCTGATGTGTGGTGGTGTAATGGATAGTGGCTTAGGATGAGAAATGGGAGATCCGAGTTCAAATTCTAGTCAAGTTCAAAACATTCACTTATGTGAAATAGCCTTGGGAAAGGTATGAATCCATCTCTTCTTGCCTCAGCTATGAGTAAATAGTAGGACAGACTGGGCCCCATAGTCTTCATTGGCAACCAGCCTAAGAGAAGGAAAACAAGTCAGCTGAGGGTTAGTCTTCATCAGGATATCTTGCCCTAGACCCATCACTGCTGCTATGGCTGCACTACATGTGGTGTCCCTACAATCCTAGAAAGAAAGAAAATTGCTAAGCCATAAAACTGTATTTCAACAAGCCAATCAAAAACAAGATCTGTTATCAACAAGGATATGACATCATAGTCGCACAAGCCAACCAGAAGCCACATGACTTCTATGATATATGGTGTGATGTAACATTACCAAAAAGTCAACCTGCATCTCCACCAGATCTTCACGAAAAAGCATTTCTAGTTGATGGTAATTTTTTTTTTTTTTGTTTTGACAAGAAGAAATTCTGTAAAAACAATGAATCAGTGCAACTTTTGAAGGAAGAGAATTTTAAAATATGAGAATCTTTTCATTTTACTGAAATTTAGAGAGTTACTCATCTCTACTTGATCTGTCCCATGCACCCAGCTGTGAACCTCAGTGAAATATAAGATCATTTTATACTAAAATGTATATCCTCTTGTTATAGCTTGATCATCTTTTGAAAGGATTATACTTTAGATGGAATTTAATGTTTTGGCCAATGAAACAAAAGAACTCATCTGTATATGAGGTTTGTTTGGTTTGGTTTTGCTTATTTTGTTTTACAGCATATCAACACCTCAATGGGTTATTTAATGCTGACAAGATTTTTAGGATTGGTTCATATGAATAGAATATGTATTCTTTGTAACAAATCAGTTTGTTGATCAGGTTTGATGGATTTTTGTAATGAAGGTTTTTTTGGAGAGTCAAATATATTGCTGGTGGTATTTTCTTTTTTGCAAATGTATTGCTGGTAACAATTTTTCTTTTCAAAAATGTATTGCTGGTATTTTTACTATAAAAATCTATTTTTATACTTTCATTGTGTTTTGACCCAGGTTTGGGTATTAACTATTTACCCATAGCTGGGACCCTAACAGGGTGTCAAGGTGGACCTGGTAACAACAGCAATTAAGAGGTGGTTTCATACTCATCAAAACCTCCTAAATCAGAGGCTTTGCTGCCAGATGTAGTTTATCATCATACCCATGACAAGTGATATTTGTACTTGAGAATTGATTTAATCAACTTGTAGAGAAAACCAAAAGCTCAAAGGAATTAATTCACTCAATGACCCTTGAAAGAAAACCTTCTGTTTGGCTGTTTAAGAGAGATTTGGCAATGTGAATCGTGAAAGTTTGCCAGCCAAAGTCCTTGGAGACAAAATCATGAAACAGACAAATGCACAAAAAATATATCAGCCACTTTCTACATAAAAGAACCTAATATAAATAAAGAATAAATTATGAATGACTTGATAAATTTTCTATTTATTTATGCAAAAATTTATCTTACAGATTTATATTACTTATCGAGATAAAAAAATGAAAAAAATATCTATGGCTTAATAAATTCAATGCAAACAGTTGCAATACTTTGAAAACTTTCTTTAATAACTGTAATATAGTAACAGCTTTAAGTAGAAGCTTATAAAGCTTTATTTGACTACTTCAGCTTTAGTGCTATAAAACGTTTATTTTATTGTGATGGATGGTTACATGTGAGAGAGGAGACAGAATGTGCTTATTTCATTACAACATTAACTATGGCAGGAAAGGTTTGATTGAGACATTTTTTAAGAAAATTATTTTTGTAGAATATACTGGATTAAAACTGCTGTTATATAATATTGAAGGAAAACATTATTTTAAATAGTCAATTCTTGCTAGTATCAATCATTAATGGAGTATGGAAATTTAACCAGCAAAGCCACTAAATCTGATTTCTAAAATGTGTCTATCGCCTAAGCTTTCTTTTTCAATCATTTCGCCCCAAGCAAGGTGATAAAGCCACTAAGCTGGAAGGAGTTATTAAGAGAGAAACAAACTGAGAAAACCTTATTGAAGAGAGAGAGAGAGAGGACAATAAAAAAAACAGGTTTCAAAAAGACAGAATATATGGTTGCTTTTAAGTTTTTGAAGATTGTAGTTAACAGGTAAGCAAGAAACCAGAAAAATGTTTCACAGATGGGAAGTGTGAGAGATGAATAGATTTTCAACAGTAAAGACCTATTTGCCAATGCTTAAAATCATGAAATTGAGGTACTAAAACTCATCAGAACAATTACCTATATTTATAGGAAAAGCACTAAGAAGCTATGTTATGGTGATTGGAAAGTGATTGAAGCAGGGATGCCATGTCAGGACCAATAATATTGCAGATTATTCTTTAATTTTTATCAAGAATTTCAAGATATATAGAAGAGCATCAGATCAGATGTGGCAGTAATATTCAGTACCAGGATGAATGGTAAACTTATAAATGTGCAGGATGAATGGATTCTGGCTAGATCACTACTAACAAGAGAATATAAATATCCATTTAATTTACCTCCAGGTTCATACAGCACCTCACCTTTCTTAACACAACCATTGCTAGGTGGCTTGCCTTGGCCATGAACACATGGCTGTTGTTGTTCATCTGAGGAACCCTTCTGCCTTGGCCAGTGACCTGTATCGAGGAGGTCCTTTGTCCAATGGTGATGTGTTAGCATAACCCACTCATGTGAGCTGAAATGGCTTACTGGTGTATTGCACTTTGAATGCATGACATGAGAGATTTAGGAGATTGTTGAGGACCAGTGATACCCTTCCATCCAAAGGTGCAGCCTACAAAAGGTACCACCTCTATCCAAAGACCCTGATGTCCACAAGTGATAAAAACACAAGTGACAGGAAGCTGAATGTGGTCAGCTTGGTTAGATGCCAAGAGTTTTAAATTGAAATTCAAAGTTAAATACCCTTATATCTTTAATTTAATTTAAGTGCAGTACTAGACTGGTGTCAAGATCTCATCAATTTACAATTGAGCTGGCTAGATGTAACTGTAAATTCTATGCTAACAGTTTCTTTTCTCACACTTGTCCCTTGTGGAACTCCCTTCCGGCTCTATGTTTTCCAGCCAGCTTTAATCTGCAAAAATTTAAATGCAATGTCAATTGCTATCTTCTGTCCTTCTGATTACTCTTTCCTCTTTCAGCTCATTATTAATGTTTCTATTCCTAATTCTTTCATATTCTGTAACCCCTTGTGTCTTAATGGGTTTATTGCTTTGTATGGGATGATATCAATTTAAAAAAAAAATTTTCATCATTTTTCTTGATGTTGAATTATAACTAACATTTATTTGTATTTCATTCCCTCCCACTGCATATGATTCCATCAATAAAAATATTATTTATTCAGAAGTCATATGTCTTTATGAAACATGTAACAGAATTTTCTATTTTGTCATTCCATCATTAGCCTGAGATATAATGCTTAGATATCATATTCTGCTATATCCACTTACGTAAAAAGTTTATCTCAAAATCCATAGTGCAATAAAAAATCACTCAAGAAGTTTGATTATTCATAGGGAATAGATTTCAACATTTAAAGGAATACAAATCCACCTGATTCCAGTAGTATTAGCTTTATTATATTGGATTATTTGACCTTAACTTATGAGAAAGCAGATCATATTTATTAACATTCATATACACATCTTTATAAAATTTCTATTGCCTGCTGTCATAGTATATATGCATTTTCAAAACACATTTACAAGGTAGTCCCTAGTATTTAATTGAAAAGATCATCAAACACCATTTAGTTTATACTAAGTAGTCTGTGATGCCCTTTCCAAAGCATCATAGACATACAATAGTATAATGAAACTTGTGTTATTCTGAACACTTGCCCATCTCCTTTGTAACATGTTTTCTTCAAGTAATCTCTTTTCAACCTGCCTTTGTTGGTACTCTCCTAATGTAAAATGTAGCCATTTTGTTATTTCATTAGAGCCTTCTAAAAGACTCATGTTTCCCTGTCATCACTTCAATTTAATGAACTAACAAATTGTAAACTGGGTATTAACTAAGTATGAATAAATTCCTCAAATTAAAACATTGGGATGTATCATCAAACTATTCCTTAAATGACACTGATTTTGCACACTGGTTCTCTACTTTATTTTTGATAAGTTCTATCAAAGCTAACAATTCTATCAGACTCAAAACTCTTGTTAAATTTGTGTTATATTCTGTGATAATAGGAATATATACTTGAAAAACATGATGGATAAAATAAGTAAAGGTTTATAGTAAAAACCAATACAATAAAAATAAAGGTAACAGTTATGTACAAGGTCACTGCAAGTCAATCCAGTAGTGAGTACTACACTTGCCTATCTTCTTTGTAACATGTTTTCTTCTAGTAATCTCCCTTTGACTTTATACTAATAACCTCCCTTTGTTGGCACTCTCCTGATGTAAAATGTAGCCATCTTGTTAGTTCATTAAAGCCTTCTAAAGAACTCACATTTTCCTGTTATCACCTCACAACTTGTTTTATTATATTGTCTGTTGGGAATGTTGTTTACCTTAGTCTGTACTGCAGGGTATTCAGTTGAAACCAAATGGCAATACTCATGAGAAATTATCTCTCAGTGTTTTTATAGTCATATTTTTTCAGTAATTCATTATTTTGCCCAACTATTTTTCATACTATTTTCCCCAAATGGGCCAGTAAAGCCAGGCATCAATACTATAACAATATATTACTAAAGCCAAGTTGGAAGAAGAATTTTTATAAAATGCATCTGTCATATAGGTACTGACAAGATGTAATAGAATAATTATCTTTTTTTTTTCTTTTAGAACTTGATACCAGGCAAAAAAGTAAAAGCAAATTATTGGATGTAAGATGACTGTTTTACAATGAATAAATCTTGGCAATTATTTTATGTCTCTCTGATACTTGCCTGAATAAAGAAAAAGACTTCTTGTAACAACAATGAATGGATCAATAAAATGGTGAGGTAATTGTTATTTAACTTGAATTACAAGAAGTTTGTCTTGATTATCACAATACTAAATTTGGAAACAGATTCCAACTTTTGATCATTCACAGGAAATACTGCCAAATATTGGTGTTTTGCTCTCAGAATAGGCATTTCATTGTGCAAAATAGTAAGAGGGATTCAAAGAAGCGGATATGGTGCCAACGATAAAGAGTGAAAGCCAAAAAAATTCACTACAGTCTCTGATATTCATAAAAACATTGAAGATCTTTTAAACAATGGGATCCTCACAAATAAAAGAATGGAACATCTCACTAAAATCTCTGATATTGACAGGCTATCAACTTTTTAAACAATTTAATTCTCAGAAATAAAAATATTGGAAGTTAAATAAATCTCACTACAATGTGTAATATTAACAGACAATAGACCTTTTAAACTATGTGATTCTCACAAATAGAAAGAATTCAAATTAAATAAATCTCATTACAATCTCAGTTATTAACCGATTGCAGATCTTTTAAAATAATTTTTCACAAATAGAAATATTGGAAGCTAAAAACTTTCTCACTCTGAAATAAAATGACATGTTAATTTTAATACCTCCAAAACAAAACTGCTGCTCTCCTTTAATTGTATGTGAGAACTTTTCTGCCTTCGATTAGAATGGCTGATGCTAACCTCCATGAGAAAGATTCAGTCTAATAGTTTCCACTGATATGAAGTGAAATGATTATATTGAATCAATTGCTAGATCTGATGCTAGGGAAGTTGCTTTGTTGTGCTAGACAATTTTTTTTGCCAGAATCCATCTTGCACATTTATAAGTCTAACATTCATCTGTGCATCGAATATTATATTGAATATTGCTGCCACATCTGATCTGGTGATTCTTATATATATATCTAGCGATTCATGATAACATCTAAAGAAAAATCTGCAATGTCATCAGTCCTGACTTGGCATCTTGGCTTAAGTCATTTTCTATTAATACTTTCATAGTAATTGTTCTAATGAGTTTTCCTCTTTGCTAGCTCAACTTCATGAATTTAAGTGTGGTATTTGTTAAGATCTATTTGTTACCTTGCATAGGGATTGAATTTACATCATCCAAGTAATAAAAATCTAATGTTTTTTTGATTAACCTGTTTCCCCTGCTGGTTCAAATGGGTTCAGCCCAAGTAGCTCAATTTAAGCTAGCTGTTATTCTCTAGAAGAGGGACATTTTCAGTTTCTTGGTGAATTCCTGTTTGTTACTGAGTCAGGCCTCTAAGGTGGACCTACCAGATAAAGAAAAAATAAAGATCAAGGAAAAACTTGTGCTTTAGAGGATGAAATAAACCTGAACAAAAATTAGGAAATTAAAAGTATGGAGGTCAATAACAGCCCAATTACCAAAGACCAAGAATGTATAGAAAAAGAAGCATCTCAAAATAAGGAGAGGGTTGTTGATAATGTTGAGGCTGGGGATTTGCCCACTTGTTGAAAGTTCATCCACTAAATGTATAATCAACATTGCAGAGTTTTTGAAAAAGGCCAAGATTTACACATACCTTGTAAAAGAAGATGGATTCTTGGAAGACCCTCATGAACTAAAGAAGATTGAGAAAAGAATCATGTCAGTCTTCATGGTGGACAAGGGTTTATGCAAAATTTATCTCTCCATGAAAGACACAGTGGTTAAATCACTGGAGTCCCTAGGGGTTAATCCTCAAAGAAAAATTGAGGTTAAGGGATTCTTCATATGGGACATATTGTTACCCACACCTGAAGATTGCATAAAGTTAGGAAGTAATAACAAAAGATCTGATTATTCGAACTGGGTATGAAAGCAAGTGTTGGACCAAGGTAGTGATATTTGAGGTTCCATCTCAACTTTTCTAGGAGCATCTGGCCGCATATCTGTCATAGTTCAGTCAGATACTGGGTGCAGCCTGCAATAACCTGAATAGGAGATGGAGTTTTGATGCCATGCTCAGTTGTCGAGGTTGTCTTCTTTTGCTTTTGCTTTATGTTCTTGCATTGAAGCTTTTCCTTCTCAAGTTAAAGGCAAATCCTGTTCTACACAGAATCTCCTTACCTGGTGCAACCAACTTGGTCAGGTACTCCACCTATTCTGATGACATTTCAGTTATTGTGTTGAGCAGAGCCAAAATTGACAAAGTCAGCAAAGCAATTAGAGGGTATGATATGGTGACAGGGGCCAAGATCAACTGCAATAAATCTGTTGGCTTGTGGTTGGGTGCGTGAAAGGTAGTTTTTCTTCCCAAGTGTTTCCTCTGGATAGATGGCCAATCAAGATACTTGGCATTGGGTTCAGTCCTGATCTCCAGTTGGAAATGAATTGGTCAGTGGTATGAGAGAAGGTTGAGGTCACAGTTTATCTGTGGTCCTGGAGAAATCTTTCCTTAAAGGGGAAGGTGGAAGTATGTGATTTATATATCTACCCAATTCTCCTTTACTGACTCTCCATGCTTCCACTCCCACATGCCATACTAAAACAATTAGTTAGGTTCTTGCTCTCCTTGTTGGGAGGCAAGTCTCCCAAGTTATGTTGGGAGATCTTTTACCTCCACCCTTCTGAAAGTGTTCTGGTTATGTGAACCAGCATACACTTTGCATTGTGTTCCTAAACCAAATGTGGATGGGAATAACAAATTCTGAATGGAAGACACCAGTAAGAATTTCTCATCCATGAGAAGTGTGCACTCATGTGAGAAAGAGGCCCACCATTTACCCTGAGATAAGTTCTTCTATCATGAATGGTGGTTTGATCTCAAGTTCCCTTTATGGGCATTGTCCTGTTAGGTGTTAGAGAGTCTGATTGTCAAGCTCAATTTAACAAATCAAGAGGCTCACTCCATATGGCCTTGGATGCCTGGGTTGAAATGCTTCAATAATGATGAGGTATCCCTCACTTGGCTGGTGTTGCAGCTTGGTAAATTCTCCCAACTGTGTTCACTGCGGTGAGTCAGTGGAGACCCTGGTTCACACCTTCTTACACTGCAAAGTCGTAGTCCCTTTGTGAAAGTTTATTGAAGACATCACGGTTTGCATGCTGCATGGAAAATTCTTTGTCCTTGAGGCTAGTTCTGTTTGTAGCAATGTGGTACTGTTGTCAACTCAGGCTGAGCACTATGTGTTCTTGTGCTTGCTAGGTATTATGAGAGTTGTGATATGGACAGAAGAAATTCTATGAAGATAAGAAGTTTACCTCTGCTCAACTGATTTTGTACTTTAAGCATCAGCTTAAAGTCAAGATTAGGGTAGAAAGGCAACAACTCCCCTGATCAGAATTTGGCAAAAGGTGGGTGAGTCTTGCACATATCTGTCAAGTGAAAGGAGCTGGCATTTTGATGCCAGTTAGGCATCAGGATATTGGGAATATTGTATTAAACATTGGTAACTCCACTCAAAATAGGTTAGTTTAGGCTTATTTTGCATTTTTTTTATGCCAAGTCAACTTAGCTAGGGGATATATACATGTTGCCCGCTTTTATTACTGTCCCTACTTTCTTTAATTTAATTCCCCCTCCCCCCTCATTAGGTGACCAGAAATGTCAGTTCTCTGGTGGATGCGGGACACCTTTCATTTTTTGAGTGTGTTTCATATTTGTAGTTGTGTCTGAATCAGTGTATCGTTGTGTGTGTATTTGGTCAAATGATTAACTTTAATTTATGTCCCACATTAATTTCGTCAAGCTTACTGATATTTCTGCCACAATTCAGGATTGTGGCGGGGGTGGGAAGTTATCACTAATGCCATTTTGTTTAGTTTTTTGTATATATAGTATTATTTACATTGTAAATATTCATTGGGATTTTCATTGTTAAACGTTATGTTATTCCCCACCCCCTCAAACAAATTGTACATAAGGGAACTAGTTAGGACTTCATAGAGATTTTGAGGTATTATGGTGGTTGTAGTAAGAAGGGTAAGTAAGAATGTGTTGTTTTACTGTAAGGAATATTGTATAATTTGTTTGGTTCCCCATGCCTATTTTTGGTCTTTTACCAAATTTTCTGTTTCATTTCAGAAATAAATATTAGTTGCCTGGTGAATTTTTGTCAGAGTAATTCAGGACTGAAAAAGACTTTCTGCTGCCTGGATAATAATTCTAAAATAATTTGACAGTATTGTTTGGTAGCGAGGTTTCATCATTTTACTGATAAGTCTAAGTTCTATGCTAATGATTTCTCCTCTTACACTTTTCGCTTGTGAAACTCTCTTCCAACTTCTTGCTTTCCTGACAATCCTGCAAAGATTTAAATGTAATGTTAATTGTCATCATCCTGGTCTTTTATTGTCCTTTCATTCCTCAATGTTTTCTCTTTTACTCTCAGTAACCCCCTCATGTCTTAGTGGCTTAATCACCTTGCTTGGGGTGAAATGATTAATAGAAAAAAACAGACTATAGAACTTTTAAACTATATAATCCTCATAAATAGAAAAATTCATTGATAAGTGAGTAAGTTTTATATACATTCTATTCATAGTTTTTTTCTTGAGGTTGCATCTATTTGACAATGTATCTTGTTTGGCTTTGTTCATCCATCATGTTGCTTGTCTCTTGTATTATATTTCATTAATTATTTTATATCTTTATGGATTCATTCAAAAATAAAACAAAATGGTTTCAGTTTTAAAAATAAAATAAAATTTTGTTCTTTTTCTATGAAGCTATAACATTTTTTCAATTTCTGAATTCCCACTTGATTAAAGGAAGAGTTTATATAACAAATTATAGAATTAACATGGATGAATACAACTCAATGTGCACCTTCAAAAGGAATGATTCAGAATTATATGGGGTCTTTGGTCAGTTAGTTTACTGGAAGCTTTTTATAATTTGTCAGTAATGATGGAAATTCATGATACAATGTACTTTATTGATATTAATGGCATTAACATCTGAGTGGTAAAGGAAAATCATTTGCAGAAATAATTGATGCAGCAGAAATAAGAAATAAAAATAAAATATATACAAATTTGTTAAAGTTAGGTACTGGCATAAAGATATGACAGGAAATGCACACACTTGTACATACAGACGTTCACTTAACAGACGTAACATAAAAGTGCTGAGTGACTGATAAAAAAAGTAGTTTAATAAGCAACTATATTTTATTAAACATTTTATTTTTTTACATAAAAAAACAAGGAAACAGTCAACTTAACTATTAATTAGGTTAATAAATAGTAAGTAAATGGTAGGAAACAATTTCCGGCTCATTAAGATAACGTTACCAATGGTTAATGCAAAAGAAGTCACTAAAAAAAATGTATTTTTATAAATACAACACAATAATAATAATTTTCTTTTAAAATACCATGTTACTTTAGGAAGTAGGCAGTTGTGGCTCTTGACAGATTCATTTTCTTTAACATCTGTGAATTGCCCTGATTTCCTGGGAAATATAGTATAGTGGTTTCCTGCTGCCTTCTCCATGATTTTTAAGCTCTTCTCCTAGACTGGTTACTATCCAAGGCTAGATAGCCTAATATACCTTTTTATTTAACCCATAGGAAATGGGAAGAAATGAATTCATGCCTTTCCCAAAAGTATCTGTGTGAATGGGAGGCACGGTGGAGTAATAGATAGCGGCTTGGATTGGGGAATCAGAGAGTTGAGTTCAAATTCCAGTCAAATCTATTACATTCACTTAAGTGCTAATACCCTTGGAAAAGGTATGAATCCTCTTCTTCTCCCCCCCCCCCAAGTTATGGGTAAATAGCTGGGCGACTATAGCCTTATCTGGTCTACTGCAGAAAGAAGTGGCAACCTACTGCGGGGAAAAAATCTGCCTTGTCAGTCATGTATCAAAAGATACATGATCGCCTAAGCATGTATCACACATGGAACATTACTGACTGACTGATCTGTGTGAAAGTGAACACAAAATACTAGGCAGGAATTTGAACTCAGCTTGTTGATTTCACTTTCTGAACCAATAGCTGTTGTGCTACCCACACATTCATTTACAATAATAATAGGAATCATAGGAAGAAGGCAAGAGGGTGGATTAAATATTAATATAATTGGTCTATTTTTTGTTCATTCTTGGATAAAGTCCAAGAATATTCTGAGCATCAATCTACTCTCAACCATTTAAGTTACAGTCCTGTCAACATAAAAATCTTAAAACCTGACAATTTAGATCTCTAATTTCAGAAAAACAGGAAGATTTTGTCAAAAACAGGGAGAAAAAGAAGGATTTCAAAAACAGTCCAAAAATGTTAACTCTAAAACATTATTCAAATTCACAGTAAATGTTTCCAATGAAGGCTTGATTTTAAACCAACATTAACCCATTTCAGGTCAACATTTCATTTTGTTATACTATGTTTCAAATTAGGCCTTTTTCTGATCCCATCTGTCAGCCAGATGTAAACACTAAAAAAGCAAAAAATAAATCAAGTTGCCCTCTGTGCAGGGGCTCTGAGCATCACATTCAGCTCATGAAACAAATTCCCTCAAAAAATATAAAACACAATATAAAAGGAATCAATCACAAACATTTCCACAAAGAAAAAACATGAAAGAAAGATGAGCTACCATATTTGCTTTTAAGAATGCTGCTTATAATGACTAAAACAGAATTGCTGCAAACTGGTAAGCTTCAACAAATCTGCCACCAGCAAGCTCTCAATATCACCACCAGTGTCCTCAAACAACTGACCTAACACACACACACACATGCGTGCACACACACACACACACACACACACACACACACACACACACACACACACACACACACATAAACTCTAGAACCCTACCAACTCTAATCTACCTCCAAGTTGCTTCTCTTACCCACATAGAGACAATTTGCTCACATCCTCTGTGTCAGCAATACAAAGAATTTTATATTAACAATTCTTGTCTTCTTTTCCTTTCATCTCACTGCCAGTACTTGTTTTGTTTGTTTTCTTGTGCTACTATATGTGTGTTTATATCATGGTCTGAAACAGTGAAGCAGTTTTAAAAACATATATAGATTAAATAGAAAGTATTTTCACTTGGCTACTCTTTTAGTTTAGAAATCCCAATAATTTATTTACAGGAAGAATTTTGTAAAAACTACTAAGCTCAGCAGAATGCCAACACTTAACAGTTAACCAAAAGAACACTAGTTACAAACCAGAAGACCAGGATAAAGAGCAAAAATACTAGGAGTCCCCCAGCATACCAAAAGGATTGACAGGTCTAGAGTTTAAGAAATATTTTGTTTTGTCAGTACTAATTAGGTACTATTTTGATAAAATAGTTTCAAATATGCAAAAATATCGACATAAAAAGTGAAATCCCTTTCAGAATGAATGATAAAAAGATGATTATATGAATTAAGGAAGAAAGCAGAATATTCAACATCTTTGTGAAAAGCTACTTTATCTTGAATTTTTTTTTGGCGTTTTTATAAATTTGTTCATAATTTGATCAATAGCAAAAATGTCCAAATTTGTTATATTTATGTTGGACTTAAATGTTTTGCATAGATCAATAAGATGAGAAGAAAAAAGAAATTTTGTTTACTTAAGAAGAAATGAAGAAAAAGGTTTTGGGGGAAACAAGTTTGTAGATTTTATTTTCTTTGTTCTTCACACAACTTCGGTGAATGAGGCTCAGAACAAAAACAAAAGAATGATTTATTAGACAATCTCATCATTCTACCATTTATAGGCACTTTTTATGAAGTGAGATGCAAATTCTAAATGTTGTTTTCTTTTCACCTTCTCTGACATGTTTTCAAATTTGCTGTTTGTTTTCAAATTTGCTGTTTGTTTTCAGGTAATAATAATAATAATAACTGCTGGTAGCCCATGCCTCAAAGAAATACAAAAAAATTGTTCCCATGAGTATGGCCCACACCTTACAAAGTGCTTTATCTATGTAAAATGTTTTTTTTTTTAAATGCTCAGTTGAAAATGTCATGATGCCATTTCAGACCTTAGGTCTCTGATCAGGACCTGGACAAAAATAAGTATATGCCAGAAATGAAAGGAACTAAAATAATAATAAAAACTACAAACAAAAAATACTTTCTCATAGATATGACAATGCCATCAGATAAAAACATATCTGTTAAAGAATTTGACAAAATAAGTAAATATGAAGATTTTGAAAATTAAATTGAAAAATATAACATCTTAGAACAACTTTTATGCATATAATCATTGGGATCCTCGATAGGTAAAGACAAAGACATTAACAAGATTCCTGGTCGCCCCTGTTTATAAGAGATTCAAACATTGCATCATGTGGAACAGCTCATTTTCTCAAGGAAGTATTATCAATGAAAGAAAATATATAAAATGTACAAGTGTCATTTAGCAACAGAATTTGTGCAAACAGAATGCAGGTATTTACTACATTGACTTACTCTAAAATGGTGTAGCCACTCATATCCAAGTATTCTCATCTACTTGGATGGCTAGCTAATCCCTGTTGCAGATGTCTGCTAAGGCATATTTGTGTTTGTTCAACACTCACAGAGTCTATCTCTGGTTTATACTGCAACTATGCTGAGCAAACCTTAGTTGCAGTTTCTGGGAGAGTGCATGTTTTCTGGGAGAGTGCACGTTGACTTGTAACTTTATGCTAGCACAACCATCAAAGGATCCCAAAGGGTTCCATCTACCTAATTTCACTCACAAGTCTTGGGTTAATCCAAAGTATGGTTTTCAGACACTTTCCAAAGATGCTGCATGCAGGGCTTCAGACCAATAACATGAAGAAGTCTCCTTCCTGACAAATTGACCTTGGTGTGATTTAAACCTTGGTCTCATGGTCAGAAAGCAAATATTCTAACTTGAACTTTTTCTTTTTTTCTTTTTTTTTTATTTCTTTTAAAGTTCACTCTGTAAAAGGCCCTGCAGTCACTCAAGGTAAAGGGTTAGATTAAGTGGTAGTTTATATGGATAGGAGGGGAAGATAACAGTTAACACTAGACATGAACAGGTGAAGATTGTAGTGATCAAGGAAACATCATCTTGGGAGTCTATTCCACAGGACAGTTGTTCACAAAAAGAATCTGTTTGAGTGGAACTTATTTCTCGCTGATGGAATATGGAGAGAATGTGGGTGGTTTGCTACTATGTAAATGGCATGGTGGATCCTAGCCATGAAAGTTAGATCTTGGAGAAAAGGGTATGTCTTTTGTCCAAGCACTTTCCATGGAAGTAGTGATAGAACAGTGAGAGACTCAGCACATCCTGTCTGTGAGAGAGAGGTTGACAGGTGGAAAATAATTCAGCTCCACTAAGAACTCAGAATTGCTTTTTTGAACTTTTTCAAGACTGGAAGGTGAGGACTGGATGCTCAAATATGACAATTGTACTCCATTTTCAGCCTGACTTTGCTCTTATAAAGTTAAAGTAATTGTACTGAATGGAAAACAAAAGGAAATAATAATAGTAATTATAATAATAATAGAGAAACAGAATTACTTATATTTGCATCACAGGAGCAGGCCATTAAATTGAATACAATTAAAGCCAGGATAGGCAGATCACAAGAAAAAAGCAAATGCAGGATGTGTGGACAAGCTGAGGAGACAGTTAACCACATACTCACTGAATGTCCTAAGTTAGCACAGAAGCTTTGTAAGAGAATCCATTGGGAAGTATGCTGTATGTTTGGCTTCAGTGTGAAAGAGAAATGGTATGAACATCAGCCAGAGGCAGTGATAGAAAATGACAGTAACAAAATATTATGGGATTCCTCAGTCCAGACAGATCATATTATTTAAGCACAAAGAAGGAGAATATCAAATGTTGGATTATTGAATTTGCTGTTCCATATTTTACAAGAGTGAATGCTAAAAAGTAGAAAAATACTAGGATCTGGCTAGGTAGATGATGAAAGTACAGAATTAATTTCTGCAGTAAAAGGTGCACTTGGAACACTTCCTAGAAAAGTGAAAAGTGCTTAGGGAGAATGAAAATTGAGACCAATATTGTAGACATCCAGAAAACTTTACTCTATAAGGATTCTTCAAAAATTCTTGAGCTGTAAGGAGTCATTGATACCATGTTTTAAGAACAGAATTTCCATTGATTATATTAATGTACAACACCAACATAAACATAAATGCCTTGATGCAACATTAGACATGGCTCTCATGGTTTTGATCTTAACTGACTGGAGATGTTAATATGTACATTTTTGTCTTGGTTAATTAAGCAAGACTACAGTAAATATTCTATTCAGTACCACAATTTTGCTTGTCAGTTGCCTGATCTTAAGCAACTGGACTTTTCTTTGGAGCTGACACATTGTGCATCTCTGTACATGAGCAGGAGTAGTATGGAGCATCCTGGTTGGATGTCAAGAGGTTTTTTTTAAGTTTGAAAGATGGAATAGAATCATATCTAGATACTTGGGAATACACTGTATTGGCGACAGACTGAGAAAACTGAGTTACCCAACCTGGAGGTATAACTGAATTCAAGTAGCAAGATTTTTTTCATGAAAACATGTTACCATATCATGCACATTTTCCTGTGATTCATGTAACTGGGTATATCTGACTGGGTATATGGGACTGTGTATTTGTAGTGTGGTGCAGCAAATGCAGAGGTGAACTGCTTTTTGTCAGGGTGGCTAAAAGTAAGAATTTGCATACTAAAATCAGTTCATATCATTTTCACAAGGGTACCAAATGATTTTCTGGGGTAGCCATGTCCCACAACCCTGCATTTGGTGAATGACTTGGCTTAATGTCAGTTTGTTGGTGTCACTCAATAATAATAATAAAATACTAATAGACATATTAAAAAAATCCCAGGCAATCCATCTTTTTTTCAATACAAAAGATTGTATTAATGAATTTTGCTCATGTACTAAGAAAAAATCTTTCACTATATTCTTAAGAAAAAACTTCATTTATTTTAGGTTGTCTCTGATGAAAGACTTGTTAAATGATTCCATCAGTAAACCAGAAATAAATTCTTCCACTGGCACAGAAGGGATTCAGGGGAAGTTCATATGGTTGCAAGGATCAACTACTGATAAACAAAATGATCCTGGAAAATTGCAGGAGACGATGTAGAAATCTTAGTGTGGATCGATTATCACAAAACCTTTGATAGTGTGCCAAACTCTTGGATCTTTACAACTTTGGAAATGTACAGAGTCTCCCCTGTGGCAGTAAATTTCCTTAAGCACATATACATACTTATATATACTTATATATAAGCACATATACATACACTATATACAAATCACACCAGAGGTCCTGCCATCTCCAACCAACGAATATCTGATGTGGAATCTTTCAAGGAGACTCCCTGTCACCCCTTCTGTTTTGTTTGTCCTTAATCACCCTTACACATGAACTAAACAACAGTAGCTATTGTTACAAACCAAACAAAAAAATATTCAGTCACCTGCTCTATATGGATGATCTCGAGCTCTTTGTCAAAGACGACAATGAGTTGAAGGGCCTCCTCAATTATTGTAAGATATTTCAGTGACGACATAGGTATGGACTTTGGATTAGATAAATGTGCAAAAGTAACATTCAAGAAAGGGAGAATTACAGAAACACCCTCAATAGATTTAGTCATAAAGATTAGGGACATGGGACAAGATGAAGCCTATAAGTACCTAGGAATTAGCAGAGGTGATGGTATACAACATACCCAAATGAAGGAGAAGGTAAGAAAGGAGCACTACATGCATGTGCATCTGGTACTGAATACCAAGCTGAATTCAAAAAACAGAATATCAGCCATAAACACCTTGGCTGTCTCTGTGGTGCAATACAGCTTTAACGTCCTTAATTGGACCATAGCTGACATTAAGCTAATGAATGCCAAAACGAGAAAGAATCTCACTTATTACCTCACGCATCATTCCAAAGCTGATGTTGATTGTATGTGCCCAGATCTGAAAGAGGCAGAGGATTAGTTCAACTAGAACTGTCCTACAAAACTACAACAATTGGCCTTCAAAGTTACCTGGAAGCTACAGAAGACTGGATAATGATATGTTTCAAAGAACATGAAAGTAGCGAGCATCTTTATTCCGTAATAAAGAAAGCCAACAAATTCAAAATAGAGTTTCAAATGGATGCAGAAATACAAGTAAAGCACAATACACTGACTAGAGCTGCAAAATACTTTAAAAAAAGACAGCAAAAGCAAATGCAACTGACCAGATACTGAAACAATGACATGATAAACCGCTTCATGGCCAATACTCTTCCCATACCAAACAAGCTGATGTAGAGAAACCCTGTAGTGGTTATATAGTGCAGGGTTAAAAGCTGAAACTGAAGGTTTTATCTTTGCTTAGGGCCAATGCTTGTTAACTAGAAATTATCAAGCACCCATACTAAAATGCAAATTCTGTGATAAATATCCAGAAACAATTAATCAGCTTGTATCAGGTTGCATGGTATTGGCACCCACTGAATATAAAACCCTGCATGACAGAGTGAGCCAATATCTGCAATTGAAAATCTGTAACTTCTATGGGAAGGAAACTGAAAGAAATTGGTATGAACATCATCCAGATGTGGTTATGGAGATAGGACCTGTTACAATTTTATGGGACTACACAATACACACAGACTGAACAATCAAAGCTAACTGCCCAGATATTATTATTAGAGACCACAAACAAAAAATTGCCTCCTTATTGATATGGCAGTCTGTGCAGACTGCAATGTATCTACACAGATCTTCAAAAAGCTATCAGAATACAAAAGGACCTTGAAATCAAAATCTCAAAAATGTGGCACATGAGAACATCAACAATCCCTGTTGTAGTTGGAACCCTCGGATTGGTTGGAAAAAAATTCAGTTGACTCATTGAAGAAATACAAAAACTTGTTCTCAAAAGTACAGCCCACACCTTATGAAGGGCTTTATCTATGTAAAATATGTGTGTGTGTGTGTGTGTTTTTAATTGATCAATGGAAAATGTCATGATGCCATTTTTAAACTTAGCTCTCTGGGTAGGACCTTGAAAAAAATGTGTACACACCAGAAATCAAATAAAATAAAATAATAATAATAATAATAATTATCAATTTCTGTGCATTGATAGAAATACAAGTGTTATAATTAAATTCATTTATTTTATGATTAGAATCTATTCTATGGGAACTGGAGCATGATGAAGCTCATAAGTACCTAGGAATTAGCGAAGGAGATGGCATACAACACCCCAAATGAAGGAAAAAATAAGAAAAGAGTACTACAGGCATGTACGTCTGGTACTAAATACTGAGCTAAACTCAAAAAACAGGATATCAGCCATAAACACATTGGCTGTCCCTGTGGTGCAATACAGCTTTAATGTCCTTAACTGGACCATAGCTGAAATTAAGAGAATGAATGCCAAAATGAGAAAGCTTCTCACTTGCTATAGCATGCATCATCCCAAAGCTGATGTTGATCGTCTGTATGTGCCCAGATCCGAAGGAGGCAGAGGATTAGTTCAACTAGAACTGTCCTACAAAAAACTACAACAATTGGCCTCCAAAGATATTTGGAAACTACAGAAGACTGGATGATGGTATGCGTCAAGGAACATGAAAGTAGTGGCGTCTTTATCCGTAATGAAAAAGCCAACAAATTCAAATGGAGTTTCAAATGGGCGTAGAGATGCAACTACAGCACAATACACCGGCTGAAACTGCAAAATACCTAAAAAAAGACAGCAAAGACGAATGCAACCGACCAGATACAGAAGCGATGGCAAGATAAACCACTTCATGGCCAATACTCTGCCCGCACCAAACAAGCTGACGTAGACAAAACCTGTACCCATCAGTGGCTACGTGGTGCAGGGTTGAAAGCGAACTGAAGGTTTTATCCTTGCTGCGCCCAGGACCAATGCTTGCTAACTAGGAATTATCAAGCATATACTAAGATATTGTGTCAGCCCAAAATGCAGATTCTGTGATAAATATCCAGAAATGATTGATCATCTTGTATCAGGTTGTACGGTGTTGGCACCCACTGAATATAAAACCTGACATGACAGAGTGGGCCAATATCTGCACTGGAAAATCTGCAACTTCTACGGGAAGGAAACTGAAAGAAACTGGTATGAACACCACCCAGACCCGTTTACGGAGATAGGACCTGTTACAATTCTATGGGACTACACAATACACACTGACAGAACAATCAAACAAAATGGTGCCTCCTTATTGACATGGCAGTCCCTGCTGACTGCAATGTATCTTTGAAGATATTCAAAAAGTTGTCAAAATACAAGAACCTTGAAATAGAAATCTCGAAAATGTGGCATATGGGAACATCAACAATCCCTGTTGTAGTTGGAGGACTGGTTGGAAAAGATTGCAGTAGACTAATTGAAGGGATTCCTGGAAGTCCATGCCTCAAGGAGATACAAAAAATTGTTCTGACAAGTACAGCCCACATCTTACGAAGGGCTTTATCTATGTAATTTAATTTTTTTTTTGTCAGTGGAAAGTGTCATGATGCCATTTCTAACCTTAGGTCCCTGGGCGGGACCCGGAAAGAAATGTGTAAATGCCAGAAATCAAAGAAAATAAAAATAATAATAATAATTATCAATTTCTGTGCATAGATAGAAATACAAGTGTTATAATTAAATTCATTTATTCTATGATTAGATAAAATAATTTGGAAAACATATAGAAATAGACATGACTCGGTAGGAATATTAACTGACTTGGAATTGTGCAAAGGATAGGAATTTAAGCATGCACACTAATAGCTATAAAATGAAAAATATAGAACTTTATCAAATTGAAATGGATCAGACTAAGTCAATATAAAAATTAAGATACATGTTCAGAAAGTGGATTTTTTTCCCATCATATGACAGTAAAATTAAATAGAAAGTTAAAGACTACACAACTTCATTACTTTGATAGAAAACTGAAAAATAGTGAAACAATAAGGTAGCAGTTATGCCCATCATTATTGCAGCATTTCAAACAGGTCTAAAGATTCTTGCAAACAGTATAGAAGCATAATAAATTCAAAGAAGAACTGAAATCATTAAGATGATAGCATTACTAAAATCAGCAAGAATACTGAGGAGAGTTCTGTAATATTAAGGATATTTGCTATTTGATTTTCTGGTATGAAAACTCAATGAACACAAATAAAGAATATGAAAGAAAGTGTCTGAAATATTGAAAAGATTTACTTGCTGAAGTTAATCTTCAGTGAAAGTCACTAGATCCATCTGGTGTTATAATAATGATGATAGAGATGTTCTTTAAATATAATTGTTTTGTTTCTTTTTAGGAAGTTAAATTATTTTAGTGAAACATATTGAAAACTGTAGCATTTTGAAGAAAACATTGCTATTGATTTTAGGTTGATTTATATCTGTAAAATGAAAATATGGGAATTTATGTATGTATAGCTGGCCACTCGTATTTGAGGATACCCATCTACTAGGGTGGCTAGCCAATCCCTGTGGCAGATGCTTGTTCAGTCGCATTTGTGTTTATTCAACACCCGCAGAGCCCACCCATGGTTTATACTGCAACTATGCTGAGCAGACCTTAGTTACAGTTTCTGGGAAAGAGTGTGTTATCTAGCATGATCAACAATTTGAACAAGGCAATTTGAACATGAATGAATAAGATTTGTCAACGGGCCCAAGGGTTCCATCACCCAATCCTCGGTTTGGTCAACCTGTGATGAAAATATATCCCAGCATGACCTCCGAAAGCACACTTTCTGTTGTCTACAAGCTGATTGGCCAAACAAAACATCAGGTTCACATTCTGACAAATTGACCAAGGTGAGATTCAAACCGGGTCTTTTGGTCAGAAAATCAACATTCTAACCACTCGGTCATGTTTCCCATATATATATATATATATATATATATATATATGTGTGTGTGTGTGTGTGTGTGTGTAAAGATAAAGATGGACATTGAGGTTAACACTGTTATAGACAAGGGTATGTTTGCAAGAAAGAAATACAACAATGGTAGAAATAGATTTACATGATTTATTCAATAGGAACATGTGGTTTTGGGACAATTACCTTGTGGTATAGTTCATAGGCCTAAAGATCTGGGTTGATCTCTCACGCTGGTTGGCTGGAGCTACTGCTGCTGTGCTGCTAATGCTCAGCCTGACCGTGACAGGTCTCCTGGCCTCCTGTTGACTGCCATTGTACTTCTCACCCCTTTTTTGGCATTTTTTTTATGCCTTAATAACATTTTTATTGGTCGAAAAATAGAAACACTTTAAAATATTATTTTATTTTTTACTGAACAAATTGATAATGGTCATTTTGAGATTCAAACCCTTGGTTAGTTCTTAAATGGATCTTAGAAAGTCAACATTCTAACCACTCAGGTCATGTGCCCATATATGCTGGTCAATGCTATAGATCTATTGTATTATACATACAATTATTGAGTGTGTGGTATATATATATATATTGTGTAGAAATATTTTATATATTTATAGTGTTGTTTGTGTGTGTGTGTTACTTTAATTTGTTGATTAAAGATGGACATCCAATCATAGTTTGTTAACTTGTTTATTATTTACTCATTTGTTTAGATTTCAAAGGGTAAATTAAGTTTGAATGAAAATTCAAATGTAACAATGGTAACCCTGAAATAGATTTACAAAAACTGATTTATTTTATATAAACAATCATGGAACATGTGGTTTTTAGGACAAGAGTCCCGAAAATTATAATATTATATTCCTTCCAGTGCAGATAATTCCCAGGCTTATGTGTCTCCTTTATATATAGTTCATATCTATGATTAATGGCCTCTTGTTGGTTACAAAGTCATAAATATTAAACTTTAGAAGTACAGACTCATAAAAATGTTGGTTGATATCTGAAAAAAAATCAATATTTATAATAGTTCTTCTAAGCTGGTTGGCAAAATGGCTGGAGCTGAAAATGAAAATTTTTGTTTTCTGCTCAACAAAGCTGTTGCTGAAATTGCTCAGCCTGAATGTGACAGGGTCTCTTCCTTTGCCTCCTGTTGACATGCCATTGTATTATCTGGGGAAGAGGAGAAAAAATTATCTTAACAGAATCATAGGATTGATATTCAGGCCCTTTTCAACTGGCATTTTTTTTATGCCTAATAAAACTCTCTTTGAGCTCGAAAAGTTTATGCTACTTTAATGAAATTTAAATTTTCCTCCTTGCGAATATTTCAATGAATTATGATCAGGAATTAATTTGAGCGTTAATTTAAGAATGAATTATAAAATAAATTATTTTTTATTAGAAATGTTTCAAATTAAGAAGAAAGGAATTAAGGAACTGTTATTGATAGAATAAGGGTATATTCAAATTTCATTTCAGGAACATGTATTTTGTTTTACATTATATACAGAAGATAATGACCATATAGTAATTTTAAAATTTTGTTTTTAATTGTTATATATGCTACAATAAATTCTATTTTTAGACACATTGTCCCATTCAACATGTCGGCTCTGGCATTCATATTTAATTGTCTCTTTAAGTTCCTCAATATTTCTTTAGTTTTTCACCATATTACTTTGTCAAAAATTGTTCAAATTTGCCTGTAAAAATGTTTTTTCAGGTTAAGAACTTACCAAAACACTCAATATGGCTTATTTTATTGTTTATAACAACGCCCAGTGGCAATTAGTCTGAATCTTACAATCTTCATAGACAATGTGCATTGTGTTTGAAGGGTTCTACTGAACTTTATTTATATATGAAAGGAACAAAACTGGTCAATGCTTCATTATGGATATTTATACTATATCAACTAGATATGTATTTTATTCTAACAGTCTGTTTTATTTAAACACAATTTTCAGGTCTGTGTGTTTGGCTTGACTATTTATATTTTCAAATTATTCTGGGGGTATTATTCTAATAATATTGAACAGTGGTGAAAATTATTCTATTAATTGTGAATTGAAATGCAGTTTTATGACTACTTTATAGTGTTGTTTGTTAACTTTTTTTACTCATTATTTATTATTGATTACTTTATTATTTGTTGTTGATTGCTATTATTATGTTTACTTGTGTTTTTATGCATCCAATCATAGTTTGTTAACTTGTTTATTATTTACTCATTTGTTTACTTATTTCCTTAAAGTAAATAATAAATTAAGAAACTATGAATGCACAAATTGTTCACCTCAATGTACACTTTTATATTTACATACGTTCTAACCCTGACATTGAACACTTTAACCCAGAAATATAGCATACCTCAAAACTATATTTTTATCATATAAAAATATTTATATAAACCAACACCATCATGCTGATAATAATTGCTAAAGTCCAGAAGTGAATAAATAATAACTTTATGTATTAAAAGTTTTAGTCTTCTACTTTTAAGAGTCCCGAAAATTATATTACAGATGCTTCTTTATTCTTCCAGTGCAGATAATTCCCAGGCTTATAGTGTCTTCTCCTTTATATACTTAGCATCAGAAAATTAAATGGTCAATATCTATGATTAATGGCTTCTCTTGTTGGTTACAAAGTCATATAATATTACTGCTTTAGAAGTACAGACTCATAAAAAATGTTGGGCAGCCTTGCCAATATCTGAAAAAACTCAATCATTTATAATCAAAACTGATGCCTACTCAATCATTTATAATGAAGAAAATATAAAAATGGCTTGAGAGAAGTCAAAAGAATGAAAATGAAATTTTGTTTTCTAAAAATGAAAATATCTCAACAAAGTATGAAAACATATTATGTGCCTTCACTCCAATTCAGTAAATGAAACTAGAGGATATTACAAAGGGCTATCTCTATTCACAAGTTGGGAGCAAATCGTTCTTCTCTGGCATCTTTGAAAACTTTGTCCCTCTATAAAAACAGGGCTCTGGTGATTGGTCATAAAGTGTGACATGACTGGCCAAACATGTATATTATCTGGGGAAGAGGAGAGAAAATTATCTTAACAGAATCATAGTTGGGAGGTAAGGAAACTTTGGCCTTTTACTCCTAATTTCAACACTCAATACTCAATATCCAAGTTTTTCGTCATGTTAATATGAAGTATCTGAAGTATTTTAAAGTAAAATTGCAATAAAAACTAAAACTCTCTTTGAGACTCTGAGCCTATGAGATACATAATAGTTTATGCTACTTTAATGAAATTTAAATTTGCTCACTCCTTGCAGATATTTCAATGAATTATGATCAGGAATTAATTTGAGCATTGCTGAAAGAATGAAGCGATTATATAATATAAATGTATTGCTTAGAATTTTATCATAGAAATGTATTGAAAATTAAGAAGAAAGGAATTAAGGTAAGTGTTATTGATAGAATAAGGGTATTATTCAGTTTTCATTTCGTGTTGTAAGCTTGTAGCTTTGTGTTACATTATATACAGGGTGAGGCAAAAGTCACAGACCATAGGGATAATTTTTTAAAAGTATAATTACACATAGAAATTTTATTTACTAGTTATTTAATTGTTATATATGCTGCTTGAAATGTTATCCTTCTATTTTTAGAACACATTTCAGTTTTGTGCCTGCATGATTCATCAACATGTCGCAGAGCTCTGTCATTTTATGGCATTCATATTTAATTGTCTCTTTAAGTTCCTCAATATTTCTTTAGTTTTTCAGCCATATTACTTTGTCAAAATTGTTTCTGCAAATTAAGAAAATATCAAAATAAATTAGACATTTAAAACATGATTAATTAATTAACCCTTATGGTGCACAACTTTTGCCTCACCCTGTATATAATAATGATATGACAACTGAAAAAAATACGTGAATGTTATAAGAATTTAAAATGTTTTCCAGGTTAGCAGAACTTACCAAAAAAGCACTCAATAGAAAACTAGAGCTATAATCTAACTATATATATATATAATGCTTAATATATAACTTGAGCATTCATTCCTAAAGAGTATAAATAGGGGATCTAATAATAAGTTCAATAAATTTACCAAACATCTGACCCTGATGAACATTTCAGTGTGAAATGCTTGAGTTGTTGGTTAACCAGTTAAATCACTTGAACTTTTCTTGATTTATTGAATATATATACATACATACATACATATACATACATACATACATATATATATATATATATGTAAAATGACAATAAATGGAGTATAACTGTACTGCCCATAACATTTAATTTAAATGAGGGCTCAATACATATTAGAGCTAAATATTATTTATTTTAGGAAATTAAAACAAAAACATGTTAAAAATCACTACACAATTGCAATTATGTTTCAACACTACAAATGTGTCTATTCAGGTGATGTTAAACTACAGGCCAGGAGTTTAACATCATCTGAGGAGACACATCTATACTGTTGAAACATAACAGTAATTGTGTAGTGATTTTTAACATGTTTTTGTTTTAATATCTTAATATATATATATATATATATATATATATATGTGTGTGTGTGTGTGTGTGTGTGTGTGTGTAATACTGATAAAATTTACACCTCATTTTAAATAAAATGTTTTCAGTTTCTTTCATGAACCAATGAATTTGGTTAATTTTACTTCCTGTGTTCATATTAAATAATTTTTCTTACTGTAAAAATATCATTTTACTAAACATAGTCTATATTTAAGCATAGAAATAATATCAGGTTTTGCTCATTCCATCATTATTCTTATTAGAAAGGACATCAATAGTTGTTATATCATGGCAAGCATGAAGGATCCATAATGAGAAAGGAGAATTTGACATCAATAGTTGTTTTTCATATCATCAAATTCTTCAAGGGATTTTTTAGGATCCATAATGAAGAAACAAGCTTGATGAAATTTAAAGGATATAATACATGAAGAAGAAGAAATAGAAGAAGAAGAAGGTTCATCATCATCATCATCATCATCAATTCATCATCATTTTAAAAATCTTTTTATTTTCAGTATATCATGTACCAACATTTATCCAAATTGAATTTCATTCCAATGAGGATATCAAATCCTAATAATTTTCTTACTGGATGGTTTATTTTGATTTTATTCTCTTGTTAGTATATATGAAAATAATAAAGGAGACAAAGAGTTGAAATAATAAGAAGACTTATAGGTTCCATTTTTTTTTTTAGGTAAAGGTAGTTTTATAAGTATCTGTAAATTGGAGAAATTCAAAGGGGGAAAATCAGATCCAGGAATTAAGAATAAGATCTATCCAAAGAAGCAAAGCCAGGAAGATGAAGAACTAAGAAGAAATATGTCCAGTTTGTGACAAACATTGTTGAAAGATTTTTAATATGCACACATAGTTTTCAATATTTGGAAAGGAAATTGCTTGTCATCCAAGGAATTTTTAGTTGGATCATGTCCAAATAATTTCCTCCAATGAGTTCTTGGTGAGTTTTTTTTGGATGAGAAGGGAGGTTGTGTGCTTTTTTGTCAAGAAGAAGAAGAATTTAAGAAGAAAATTTAAGAAAGAGAAGAAGAAGAAGAAGAAGAAGAAGAAGAAGAAGAAGAAGAAGGGAGAAGAAGAAGAAGAAGAAGAAGAAGAAGAGGATTCAAGAAGAAGAAGAAGAAGAAGAAGAAGAAAAATATTCAATAATAAAAGAAGAAGAGAGAAATCAAAAAACAGAAGAAGAAGAAGATGCAGAAGAAGAAGAAGAAGAAGAAGAAGAAGAAGAAGAAGAAGAAGAAGAAGAAAATAAATAAACCCAATGTTGAAGAATGGTTAAGAAGAAGAAAGACCAAGAAGAAATAAGAAAAAGAAAAGCAGAACCAAGAAGAAAAAAATGAATAGATCGTCACGAGAAGAAGAAGAAGAAGAAGAAGAAGAAGAAGAAGAAGAAAAAGAAGCAAAAGAAGAAAAAACCAGAAGAAGAAGAAGAAGAAGAAGAAGAAGAAGAAAATTGAAGAAGGGCAAATTATAAAAATGAACAAAACAACACATTGAAAAGAAGAAACCCCAGCTTAAGAGACAGAAAATTGAAGAAGAAGGAAACTTTGTTTATTTGCAAATATAAGGAAATGAAAAAAAAAAAAAAATTAACATGAAATTACCTTAGGAAAATAAAAAAATTGAGGTGATAGCAGAAATAATAATAATAATTTAAAATAAGAACAAAGAATAATGAGAATTAAAGTATAAAAAATTTTTATTACTATAATATTTGTTGAAAATGATGGGATTATTTCCATATGGACAAGCACTTCTATCTAGGAGGAGATTATCCATAAACTCTGCCTGAGATGAAAGTTTCATTCCATAATACTCTGTCAGAATCAGAGTGTAGTATCTGTGCACTTTGCCAAAGGATCAAAGTATGATTTTCTGGCATTTTTACCTAAGATTAGAATGTAGTTGTTTTGCTTTAGGTCTGGGGCAGTGTATGTTCTTTTTCCTTCAGGCAGAATGTGACAAAAATGGGATAAGTCTAGACCCAGGGATTATGGTTCAAGAGATACCTAATGGAAACACAGTTTTGGAAATTGCAAAAATGTTGAACAAAGATCAAAGAACAATAAAAGAAAAATAGAAAATATTGGCTAAATGACAACAAAAAAAATGATTTTAAGAATGTCACAAGAAAAAGATAAAAATGAAAAGGGTAATAAGCAAGGAAAGAAAATATTTGAATATGGATACAAACAACACAAAAAAGATGCAGAAGATTGGCTAAAGGGATAAAAGCAACCAAACTACCACCTTTAAGTAAACACCACAAAGAGAAACATGTAAGATGAACAAAAAAACTACATAAAAATTGATTTCTAAGCAGTCATTTCTGTGATAAATATAGAGCAACATTGAATGAACCTGATAATAATAATGCTAATGGTAAAATTAGCTGTTTCATTGTAAGGAAACATTTGGCACTCATTGACTAAACAGTTAGTATTACTTTCCATTGAAATTTATAAAATCTTTCTCTCAAAAGAGTTTTTCTGGTAAATAGGTTTCTTTAGTCTACTCATTATTCTTCTTCTTTATGGGGGCATCTTTCCTAACCTTTTGTCTGAAGTCATGTGTAATGTCAACATTTTCATCATAACATTATTTTCTTTTAGTCACATGTGCTATCCATTTTATTTGTTACTCCTCTTGAAAGTCTTCAATGGATATAGTTTCTGTTATTTGGTGAAGTTCTTTGTCTGTGATTCTTTAGTGCCAGTACATGATATTTGATGAAGAATAGTCCTCTCTAAGACCTACAGGGTTCATTTGCTTAAAGCCATAATCATTGATCTGAGAAAGCAGTAGGTCTGTTTAGTAGTTAAGGCACATCTGAACTGAGGTTATTTACCTTGCCCCTCCACAAGGCAGGATGTGTCACAAGGCCGTTTTTTATGTGGGGCAAATCTGAGCCCATAGACTTGGGCAAAAATTCCCCGTAGACCCTGTATACAAAGGTTTTATCTGGTTTATTCTCTGCCTAAAGGCAGAGAGTGTGACAAAGCCCAAACCACCTGAATCAACAGATCTGGATTGAGTCATGTCAAAGCATAAGCTGTCTCATTTTATTGGCTAAGAAAAATATCCCAGCATGCATTTTGTGTCCTGATGATTATAAGAAGTGGGGAAGGAAAACTTTTGCAATCATTCTTAATACTTTTGGGAAATCAACATTTAACATCAAACTTTGATGGCTCATCTGTCTTGGTTGGAGTTTGAAGCAGAAAAAGAGTGAGCTGAAAGATTTGTCCTTTGGTGCCAATTTGACAGAGTCCTGTGATTGGCTGAATTCCACAGTACTTTGTCCAATCAAAATGGGTGGTACGAAAATGTGTTTACTAAATAAATAAATGAACAAATAATATGAACATGCATGATTGTTATTTATATAGTTGTTGAGAAACTTGTTATTGTTCTGTGGCCCACTTTGCAGAGCTGACAATGATACAGTCCTCCATGAAAAAGTTTGCCCACCCCTGAACTATACTATATACTTATAGCAAAATAGCAATCTCACATAACCATATAAGTTATTGTTAATATTTATAAAAAAAAAATTATATTATAATCATAAATTTATATGGTATATTTATCATATAATTTTATCATATATATTTATCATATTTACCAGTATTGGTTGGTTAATATCAATTTTATTGCTGAAACACTGACTTGCATAATAAAATCTGACATTGCAAACATATATCTGATCTGGCAGCTCAGCTTCAGTCACTTTCCCACTGCCATAAGGTTGCCTCTCTTTGACTTTTCTATAAATAATTTCATAGTAATTTTTAGGATGAGCTCTTTGCTATGGCAACTAGACTTTTTGATTTTAAGCACAGGACTGGCATTGAGATTTCATCAATTTACATTTAGGCTGGTTAGATACCGACATAAGTTCTATGCTGACAGTTTCATTTTTCATACTTCTTGCTTGTAGGACTCCATTCAGGCTCCATGCTTTCCAGTCAACTTTAATCTGCAAAAATTTAAATGCAATGTCAATCATTATCTACTGTCCTCCTGATTACTCTTTTCTCTTCTTGTTCATTATTAATGTTTCTGTTCTTAATTCTTCCACACTCAGTAAACCCTTGTTTTAGTGGCTTTACTGCTTTCCATGGGGTGATACAGATTAAAAACTTTTCATTAATATATAAACAATAAAATGCAATTATTGATAATTGCATCCTAGATGCACTTATGTAATGAATAAACTGATGCTATCAAAAACTGAATCAGAAATGTTTGAATGGTTTCTTCATTGTATCATAAAGTCAAGGTAATGATAAGAAAAAATTGTTCTTGAATTAATTGCTTATTCAGCAGAATAAGATCAAGAGTCTCTCTCTCTTTCTTTCTTTCTCTCTCTCTCTCTCTCTCTTAATGTTCAGCTAAATGTGTTTCTTTTATTTTAAACTGCGCTCAATGTATTCAGGCAAGATGAGATCAATTTCAAAAATCATGATAAGGTTATTAGGTACAACTTCGCTTTGATTCTGATTTTGCAAAAACTGTTTTCAATTCAATTATTGCAATTTAATAAGAGATAGATTTCAAAAATTATAAAAAGTATTTGATTAATTTGGTCACTTTTTAAAAATCTTAGCAGATTTTTTATGTAAAAGCAGTGAATGAAAGCAAATTGCCTAATGAAAAAGAATGCACTGAATTTAACATTTGAAATACTTGTCTACAGTTCAATAATTGAGTCATCATTGATTTTATTCCTACATTGTTTTTTCATAAATAAATAATTCTATAATACAATACTAACCTTTTTAGGAGTCTGTGTAGAAAATGAAACTGGCAATCCAAGTTCAAATTCTAGACTAGTCTTTTATATTTATTTTACCCTTTGGGTAAAATATGAATCCAAGAAATGAGTAGACTAGGGTCTCTAGCCTTGGATAGAAGCCAGTATAAGAGAAAGACTAATCTGAATTCAAAAACATGAAATAATGGAAAATACTCCACTATCTTTTCTAAAGAGACATGGCAATTTGTATGGGTGACTGATTCGGAATACCAGGTGATGTAAACTTAAATATGCAAATGGTGTAATTGATTATGGGTCAGAATTGTTAATTGAAGAGTCAAGTTCCAATTTCAGTTGGGTTCATTCTATTCACTTATTCACAAATATTCTTTGGCAAATTATGAATCCATCTCTTCTCTCCCCAGCTATGGGTTGATTAATAAGGCATGTATCGCTAAACTTGTTGTATCGTATCATTATTATCACACACAAAAAAAATCTTACAATCTAAAAATATTTTATGGCTTTAAATAATCTGCAATGAATTGATAAGCTGTAAAAAAACCCAAAAAAACAATTCTACTAATCAATCAATGACAGTTTGCAGATGATAAAGAAAAGGAATGTGTGGAGAGCCATGATCATATTTGTTCTGAAGGAACATGACATTAAAAATGATTTGGAGGAATACTGAATCGTACAAATGACAATACTGTGATTTTAAATTTCTATAAATGTGTACATTATTGAAATTAATTATGTCTTATTTCATTAGCCTTTTGTATGATGATAGGGAATACATGTATAAGAGTTATTGCCAGTTCCATAGGCTGAAATAATTGTTCTGTCTAAGTTTAATTTGATCTGATAAATACTTTTAATGTTTTTACTTTTCTTCAAACATTTATTAACTGAGAAGTCATGAAGAAAAATTTTTTCTTGTTAATTATATTTTGTTAGTGTGAAGATGAAATTTTTTTCTGAAATTAGAAAAAAACATTTAAATATAGAAATTCAGGATAAAAATGCATAATACAATTTTTTTAAAAACTGGGGCCTAAATTCACAAAAAACTTGGTATAAAAATTTTCTTTATGTCATCTTATAAAGATCAGTTTGCTCATATTACAAAATAGAAAAATATACAAAAATGACGTATGTTACCATATGTATGTTTAGAATCACACTGACAATTTATAGTTGAATCATTATTTAAATAATAGTTTAAAATTATCTGCGTTTAGGCAAATGTGTATACAGGTATGCGCAAACACACACACACATACATCATATAATAATTGTGCTTGTCCCTCTTTTCATTAGGTAGCACGTCTGTTACTTCCTGTCAATACCTCATAAATAATGAACTTTTTTCTACATTTTGATCATGTGGAAAGAGGGGAAACGGCATTGGTTTCAGTGAGAAAATGAATGAAGGGAAAATAGAAATGGAGAGAGAGAATCAGATTAAGCTGATAAAAACAGATACTACACTTTGATCTCAGCCAAAAGGCTGAGAAGTGATTGTATATTTCAGTACACCTGGTTGAGTGAATTTACTGGCAATATCCTGGAAAGATTGCCTAAGCCCCCTTTGGCAATTCACCCTGTTGAAGGAGAGTTAGAGGTAAGGCCTCCCGAGGCTTAGGCTTTAAATTTCTTACACTCCCAAACCCCAAAAAATGCTGAGAAGCCATGATGACTGCGATAAAACGCCATTTTTTTAAACGCACCGTAACAAACAACAGAAACCAAGGTAATTGTCAAAAATCCAGCTACCATGAATTAAATAAAATAACATTGTCTGCTGAATTATTTTTTTTTAATTATTATTAAGAGAAATGTTTGCAAGATAGTGATTCTAAGAAATAATAGTGTTTAACATCTCCTGTCAATACCTCAATACCTCATGAATAATGGACTATTCTGTTTGAGAGAGGGAAAATACACTACTTGATTTTAGTGAGAAAATGAAAGAAAGAAAGAGAGAGAGGAAGTATGTGTGTGTGAGAGTGAGTGTGTGTGTGAGAGTGTGAGAGAATGTGTGTTTGTGAGAAAGAGAGAGAGAGAGTGTGTGTGTGGGTGGGAGAGCGTGAGTTTTAGTGAAGTAGAAAAAGTTGTCAATTTCAAAACTTTTTATTTGTACCCGTTTCTTAAAATAACAACCAGCATTCATATTTATTGCAATATTTTATTAAAATTGTTAAGCTCAAATATTTAGTGATGCAATTGGGGAATTTCTACGGATATTTTATTATTGTCAAACTCACCATCAGCTTATTCAGTCATTAACTAAATTCATCACAATATTAAAATAGGAACACTGTGAAATGTTCACAGCTCTTTTTAGTATATATATTAAATAATTAATGGAATTTTTTAATCCAACAGTATTTCTTATTACTATAAACATTTTTTTTTTTTTCTTAATCAATTCACCCCAAGCAAGGTGATAATGCCATTAAGATGCAAGGGGCTACTGGGAGTGAAACAGAATAGAAAGATATTAAAAGGAACTGAAAACACAATCCTAAACAGGGAACAAGACATAAACCACTATTCCTGTTCAAAAAACTGGGGTGGAATGTGAACTGGACAATAGGCAAATCTCTATGTGTACATATGCTTGAGTAGATGTTTTTGTGTTCTGTTGTGGGCAGTTGTTCATTGGTGTTTGAAATTGGGAATAACATGCTGTCTACTGAAATATGCACAACAAACATGGCAGACTCGGGATATGAGTCCATGTAAAGAAAAGTAAAGAAACAACAAGAACCAATATATATGAGAATGTATTAACAACAAAGATATACAAGCAACAAAGACAATGATTTGTGTAACAAATGAATGAGAAAACCTTTTTGGTCCAAAGTATGTGTAGTGAGTGAATTTGTGTATGTACGTGTGTGTGTATGTATTATTGTTCATGTGTTTCCCAAAGGGAACACATCCTCTGCAAGAAGTTACATGTTGATAAAGAAGAGAATGAGAAAAATATCACAGAATATTTATAGTCCTGAGAGCATACCCTAGTAGTGGTTTTGAAAATTAGGAGAAGGTAATCCCAAAGTTCTTAAACAGTAAAATTAGTGTCACAGATCAAAAGAAAATGTGACTCCTGACATGTACTAAAACGAAATGTTGAATCTTGTTAATTACTTCATACTTGTTACATTTACATTTTTGGTACAAAAATAAAAATTAGCAAATATAGTCTTTGAAAGGTCTCAGTGAGAGTCATGCATTTCTTAAACAGGGTAAACTAAGCCTTGCTTTGCTGTAATGATTTCTTGTGGCTCAACGGTAAAGCACACTTGCTTTGAAAGTGATTTTCCAGATCAAAAGGGGAATACAGTTTCAATTTCAGTCAAGAGGCATATTTCTTTAAGATATTTTGTCTCTAGGCATCATGTTTAAAAATATATGTTCTAAGTAAGTAATAAGAAATATACATATATATATATATATATATATATATATATATATATATATATATATATATATATATTGTTATCCACAGACAGACTGTTTAACAATTCATCAGTGAGGCTAGTCATCTGATTGCCTCAAGCCGAGATCAAAACCCAACTGATTTGGTGTCAGTCAGAAACTCTACCTCTAAACACATAGCAGGGATGAATGTGAATTTAGATGTATTTATTTTTAGATAAACACGCCAGTGACTGGAGATCTCAATTCGTCTTAACAAAGAGTCTTGCATTATATATATATATATATATATATGTTAAGAAATGGATTTAGGTCCCGACAATTTATTTATTAAAGACATTTTTATTTATGTTAACGTTTGTTATTTTATAATACAAGTATTTAAGCAAATGTTCTGTTTATGATAAATAGTATTAAATAGAAAATTTCGCTCATATTCGAATGTCTATGAACAAATATTTCTATGAAAATTTCTCGACATTCAGGCCGGTAAATGTTATTTAATACTGTTTATCATAAACAGAGCATTTGCTTAAATACTTGTATCTATAAAATAATAACGTTAAACATAAATAAAAATGTCTTTAATAAATATATATATATATATATATATGAAAATGGACAAAGTTCGACAATTATTTTAAGACATTTTATGTTTATACATTCTTTTTTATAGATACAAATATTTTAAGTAAACGCTCTGTTTATAATAAACAGTATTAACAACATTTATCGACCTACAATCTTTAAAATATGTGGTGAAATTGATAAAGCATGTCAGGCTATATCATAGTTGTGTATAGGATACAGGTTCAATTCCTGTTGTGGGATGCATATTTTCTATGACAATTTCTTGGACATTCAGTTAATACTGTTTATTATAAACAGAGCATTTACTTAAAATATTTGTATAAATAAGAAAACAATGTATAAACATTAAAATGTCTTTATATATATATATATATATATATATATATATATATTACTGCAGTTAAGTTTCTTATTTAATTTTACATGTGTTCTTACAATTTTCTTCTTTTCTGGATATAAATTATATAGAAATTGTCCAAATGTTTTGTATTTCCAAGTGCTTCTGGCTCTACTTTTAGACATTATCAAGGATGAATTTTATCAAGGATTGTTTTATGTATGTATCTAGATTTATAGGAATGTTTTATTTTCCAAACATTGTTGATATTATTGACTATTATATTATTTCTACATAATTTATATCCAGAAAAGAAGAAATTGATAAGAACACAAGAAAAATTAAGGAAAAAATTTAACCATAGTACCTTGTCAGTCATATTTAATGAAACTTGTATAAAAGTAGGATTCTTGCCCACATACACAATTTACCAATAACAAAGAAAGTGTGAAGCCAGAAATGAAACCAGAGATTTGCTGGTATCTGCTGACAAGTGGACGGATTGGTTGCTGGAGACACCCGCTATGAAACACTAGAGTCAGGATGGTGAAAATAACATGAATCAGTTAAGTGACAAATTTTATATTTGAATTAACTCTCTCTCTCTCTCTCTCTCTCTCTCTCTCTATATATATATATATATATATATATATATATAATGTGATATAGTTTTAAGGTATGTTTTATTTATGGATATAAGGTCTCAATATCAGGGATAGAGCATATATAAATATAAAAGTGGACATGGAGGTCAACACAGAGTGATGACAATCTGTTTTATGCATGAATACAATATTCAGGACATGAAGATTACGATCAAACATGAAACAGACTGTTACGGCTCAGTGTTGACCTCAATCTTCACTTACACACACACACACACACACACACATATATATATATATATATATATATATATATATATATATATATATATATATATATATGGGGATGCTTTTGAAAGTAGTGTTTCATATTTTTTCTATGGGAAATACAACAGATGCCAGAGACATAATAATACTATACATGAATAGAATAGAGAGCAAATTTTCCACCATGAAACACTATTTGTATATAGTCAATGAAGCAAAGTTACTGTTTGCTGATAAAAGGAAATGTATAACATGTCACAAGTTCAGTTCTAGAGATTATTGCCATCTCTATAAGTGTGTGCTGAACAACAGCAAATCCTCAATCCCTTACCTATTCAATCAATTCCAAGTCCTGACATCTAAAGCAGATAAGGTTGAATGCTTTGCTTGAAACTCAACACTTGACTCATTTGGAGTACCCATATCTGATTTCCCCACTAGAACTGAGGCTCTACTGAGTGATATGCACATAACTTTGTCATTGGTCTCAGACTTCATTTCTAAATTAAATTCCCATAAGGCAAGTAGAGGTAATGGGATCCCAGCCGTCATCCTAAAGAAATGGCTCAGTTTTCTTTACAACTATTGCCCTGCTGCTTTCCAGCTTGTTGGAAGTTGTCCTCTGTAATTCCTGTTTTTAAGAACTCTGGAGAACCTTTGAACTATCATCCTATTAGTCACTTTGCAGCAAAGTCTTTGAGACTTTAATCAATGCTGGATTGGTTAAGCATCTTACCTCTCACAACCTACTCTCTGACAAACAATATGGCTTCTGTTTTTCCCAATCTACCACTGATGTGCTTACAACCATCACTGAATATATATATCAAACTGTTGATAATAACGGAAAAGATTGAGCTGTGGTTCTAGATATCTCATAGATGTTTGACAGAGTTTGGCATGCTGGTCTTTTACGTAAGCTTCAGGGCTACACTATTACAGGATGATTGTTTGATTTCTCCAATCATTCCTATCAAATTATGAAATGAAGGTCATTCTGAATGGATTTGCTTCTAGATCCTTTCACACAAATACGAGTGTCCCCCAAGGCTCTATCCTGGGTCCTATGCTGTTTCTGATCTTCATGAATGATCTCTCTGATGTCATCAGTTCCCAAGTAGGCATTTATGCAGATGACACTACGATTTACTTCTGTCTCAATAGCAAATCCATCAGGGCTGACAAAGTTAACCTGGTCACTGCTCCTGAAAACAACTTCCAATCAGTGGTTAACTGGAGCAGGAAATATTGTAAATTTTAATGCCTCCAAAACTAAACTGCTCTCATATAACCACCATAGAGAAACTTCCCTGCCTGCCATCAGCATGATTTAGGCTTGACTCCTGCATCTTTCTGGCCTTATGTTTTCAACTGACTTGAAATAGAACAACGACATTGAATCAATAGCTGCAAGGAAATTTGGTTCATTATGTTGTGCTAGAAGGTTTTTCTCATCAGAGTCTATCTTGCACATTTACAAATCTACCATTTGGCCTTGCATTGGATACTACTGCCATATCTTGTCTGGTGCTCCTGCTATTCATCTCAAGGTACTTGACAAAATCCAGAAAGGATCTGCAATGTAATTAATCCTTAATATTTTCAAAGATTTTTTTATTATACTTTTAAAACAAGAAACCAACCCTTAATAACATCCATTATTATATTGTACCAATATACTAACTGTATTCAGAAATAGATATACTTTCAGCATCTTTTATACTGTCTACAGTAACACCTATGCCCAATTCATTGCAGCAATATAACAAAAAATCTTTTAAATGTTTAATTGTTTAGCTAAAAATGCTTGGAATCAACAAACTTTTGGACAATTTTTTACCTTCCTTAAGTTCATAAAAGAAAAATATACTAAGAAGTTAAACAAAAGTCCCTTGTCAGTCACTGAAACATATATTGAAGAGCGGTTAGTGTCTGAACATACAAATAAAATTCCAAAGAAGTCTTTTGGAAAAGAAATCCTTTTTTTCTAATAGTGGAATTGAAACATATTTCTCTTGAAATCAAAGAAAACATGACTGATGCTTGTTACTATAGCATGTAGCCAAAATACTTTCTGTGTTTGGATTTATCTGATTCAATTTAAAAATATAACACTTAAACTGTACCACTTAAAATACATTTGAATTTTTTCACCTTGCTTTACTCACACACATTCCTGAAGATGTCTTATATGAGTTGAAAGCATGAACACGGTCTTGATTTTGCTAATTTATTTGTATTTGCAGCAGATTATTTGCAATTTAGAAACAACAATGGTTAAATTTAATAGACACAAAATGTCTATAAAAGAACAATTGTTGCCTAATTATACTACATATATATATATATATATATATATATATATATATATGTGTGTGTGTATGTGTGTGTGTGTGTGTGTGTGTGTGTGTGTGTGTGTGTGTGTGTGTGTGTGTGTGTGTGTGTGTGTGTGTGTGTGTGTGTGTGTGTGCGTGTGTGTGTGTGTGTGTGTGTGTGTGTGTGTGTGTGTGTGTGTGTGTGTGTGTGTGTGTTTGTGTGAATAATATAATGAAATTTTCCTCAGTATTACATCTATAAATTTTTTTTTCATTTCTTGAATTAATAAATATTAGATGAAAAGTTTTAATTAAATCCATAAAACAATATGGTACAAATAAAGGTTATTGATTATCGTATTTTGTGACATTCTAAATTTAGCATGAAACATATTAGAATTTGGGCAAATTTTCTCAAGCTTGCTCCAGCTGTCACGTGGGAGATTCTTGCATACCCAAGTATTGACCTTCACCATGTAGGATGCATAGTAATTTTCAAGGTCAGGAAAAAGTGGTTTCTTTTTATTTGCCACAAAATATGATAATTACATTTATCAAAATCAATAAAAATCAAAAGATATAAAACTTCCAAATAAAATAAAAACCCCCCCAAAAAAAAACAAACACATTTTTCAAAGCAGATATGTCATATCCTTTTATCCACCAAGATAATGACAGAAGGTTCCTTAATTAATCTGCCATTTTTTAATATATTTCTATTTAACATTCTCCAGTGTTAAAATTGAATTAAATGAACCAAGATTTGCCAAAAGTTGTTAATGATGACCTTGTTTGCAAGTTTTACATTAATTTTTTTTCTATTTTCTTAGAATAAAATTTTCAAAAAAAAAAAAAAAAAAAAGAAATGGAAAATGATATATTTGCTAAAATTTCATTGGGTAGAAGAAAGTTGTAGTCAACCAGGTGGGAATGTGTACTGTTCACTTGATATTGATTATAGCAAGACAGTGTACATTGCACAGGCCCAGTAAGTGTCTTTTATGTAGAGAAAGTGAGAGGATGCTTCCCAAATGAGGAGAAGATAGAAGTAATAATTGCAAAAAGAGAGAAAGAGGAGGAGAAGGAAAAAGAAGACGAGGAGGAGGAGAAAGAAGAGGAGGAGGTATACGTTAGTGCCGATGCACTTATATTGGCCATTAGAGAAAACATTAGGTGAAGCCATTGATTAGTGTGTAGATAAGAGAGTTGTTCATAAGTGTGTACACAAAAGATATTGTGAAACCATGAGTGTTAGTGTATGTCTCCATATATTTGTGAGTAGACTGTGTGTGTGTGTGTGTGTCAGAAAGTGTCTAGTTTAATGAGAAAAAAAGTATTTTTTGTATAATTTTATGCAAGAAAGTTATTTTTCAACACATCTTCCTTCATCACTATACTTAAACCAAGAGGAAATGTTAATCCCAGAATGCAGTGAAAATTTTACATCAAAATTGAACTAATAACTGATAATGTTAAGCTATAGATTTACTTATCAAACCAATATTTATAAATACAAACACACACACACATATAATTTCATTCTTTAGAAATATATATAAATATATATAATATAAAAGGCTCAAATACTAATATTCCATGGTTATAATTTATTACATTGGAATCATAATCACAATCCAATTCATCAAACCTACAAATTCAAAAAAAAAAAAAAAGATATATAAATATATATATATATATATATATATATATATATATATATATATATATATATATATTTATATTTCTAAAGAATTAATGGATTTATTTTTAATCTGATATTTTTATTACTTCAAATGTTATTATAGTGGATACTCGTATTTGAATAGATGCCCCATTTCTATTTATTAAACAGTGTGTATAACTGGTTATTCTATTGTCTACCAGACATTTCTTGCAGACACAGTTTAATAAATCAAAATGGGGCATCTATTTCACTTCTTTGAAGTAATATGTATATATATATATATATATATATATATATATATATATATATATATATATATATATATATATATATATATATATATATATAATTATTTATTTAAAATATGATTCCTTCTGCTACATAAGAGTTCTCATGTTTCAAAAGAAGACCCATAAATTTCAATATAATTATTAGAATTAAATTGAATTAAAGTACCAAGCTCTGTTCCATTTTTTTCCTATTTTCTATATATTTTCACACACACACACACACACACACACACACACACACACACACACACACACACACACACACATATATATATAATATATATATATATATATCATCAAATATGATATTTTTTGTGGGGAAGGTCTTCTTTGTTAGCTTGAAGATACACACACAGACACACTCACACATGCATACAGTGTCGAACAGTTATCAGTCCACATGTGTGTGTGTGGGGGGGGGCATAATATTTAAGACAGTTTAGAAAATGTTTTTGTGACATATTTCAAAGATGACCCATCATGTTAGGAAATGAATTTTACTACATAAGAACAGACTCTACATTATGAGATTAAATGTGATTCATATTTAGCAGCTGAATGCTTTTTCTTTAACTTGCATCTTTCTAGAAATCTGATGGTACCTGTGGTAGTACCTGTGTATCCATCACAACTTTTAATATTAATTTTCCAAATTTTTTACAAATACAGATGTGTAAAATATATTGTTTCTTAAATTATATTTATTTCTCCAAATAACAAACATTAATTGCATTATTAGGGTGGTATGAATGCAGTGATAGCTGGCAAGATTGTGTCAAATGGGTCGACTCCATCAGGTAGTTGCCTTCTTCACATGAACTCAGCCAGGTAGGTCTCAAGATGGTGTCATGCTGTTCCTCAGTGATTCTTGTTCCTTCTCTTTCCAATCCTCACAAATGTTCAATATTCTGAGTGTGGATTCTGGTATCTGAAACAACGAAATTGTATTGATGATTATCCTTCAAATATTTGAAGCTATCATCCTTGAGCTCAAAAAAGTGGCGACAGAATACTTGCAAGTACCAACATGATTTTTAACTATTTTCAGCTCAGTTTTTTTCATGGTTTATCCACCCACATATTTTCTGTAATAATTTAGTAAGATAAAAGTATGCATTGAAATATTCTCTGGTTGTATATTACATCATAGACTTTTAATTAAACAAAATTGCCAACTAATTAGAATAATATAATAAAATAATAATTTCCAAAAATATAACACATAAATAATGAATGCCATAACTGCAAAATTTTATTATTTCCAAAAAGAATATTTGAGTAATAGTTAGCAATTTCATAATTTACATCTGGATTTATGGGATGAAGAGTTATTATTTAAATTATTTATAGTTTTCATCTTTGTTCTTATTATTACAAAGTTTCAACTATTGTACACTCCAGTTTTCTTTAGATATCTGTTGATCTCATTAACGTAGGGAGTTTTGAATTGAACACTTTATTTAATCCACAGAGGCAGACTGTTCCCAATGCACTGTCCATGTTTAAGGGTATCTCATTCATGAATTTAGTGGCTTATATGATAAGATATGCAACTGACACAGACAGAGAAAGGAAACTACAACAATTCCTACAGAAGGTAGAGAGGAAAACAAGAATAAAAGACTTAACATCGACTGCAAGAAGATGCATTATTGAGAAGTGTTTTAACTGAAGACAGAAAGTATGACAGTGAAATTTGAAGGCACATTAGGATAGTGAAAAATGCCTTCCAAAAGCTAAGAAAAGTATTAAGAAACAGAAAAATTTCAACAGAAACAAATTAAAGAGTACTGAACTGTTACATAATGTCAGTTCTTCTATATGTCACTGAATGTTGGACAATCTCCTCACAGATGAAGGAGAGACTTTAAGCAACAGAAATGAGGTTCTAAAGAAGAATGCTGAGAATATCATGAACCAATTTGTGAGTAATGATGAAGATTTAGAGAAAATGGTAATGAAAAGCACACTTATACATAACATCATGAAAAGAGAGTTGAAAATTTCTAGGGTACATATGATGGGGAAAGACTGCTTGGAAAATTTGATACTCACAGGACAGATTGAAAGCAAGATTGACAATGGAAAACAACACATGACCTATCTAGCAAGCTTGAGTAAATATATGGTGGAGCAAAGTTTAGGAGAGATAACAAAAAGACAAAATTTATTAAGAGTTACAAAGGACCGGAAATTGTGGAGAGCCATGATCACCAACGTCCTGAAGAATAAGAGAATAAGTACTCATGAGTTCAATCCCTGGGTTGGGTAGTACAAACTCAGGCCATAGTGGAAAAAAGGACTAACAATTACTGAGTAGTATTAAAAAAAAAAAAAGATGAGATATTGTTTTTAAGGGATGGAGTTGCCAACCCTCACAGTTCTCCTTCTCCTTAATTGGTTGTCAATCAAGTCTAGAGAGACCAGTTATTTAACTCAGTATTTGTGTGAAAATGTACACAACAAACTAGGATGGAATTTGGAACTTGGCATGTGGATTTCATTTTTCCTTGATAGATTTCATCAAATCTATTATTCATTAGAACAAAAATGTTTTTCAGAGAATAGTGACAGAAAAATTATTTACGAATATATTAAATGAATCAGTCCATTTTAGCCATGTTAGATATACACACAGATACATACCACTAGTCATGTGCCAATATCTTCTTTACCAAATAAAGGAAACCATTTGGTACTGAAATATATACTATCCTGACTTCTATACCAGATTGAAAATTTAATATATGTCACCTCCTTCAATTTTCTCACTCTCAAATGTGCTCATACCAGAAAGATTAATGTGTGCCCTTCTCTCTCCAGATATGTTCTTCCATATTAGATATTTTTTACTTATCTTTTGGCTATAAGTTTCTCATTTTCCTCAAGGCTGATATACTTTTCCCATTTGTGTATGTTGTTACAACCCCTGGCAAAAATTATCAAATCACCCAATATAGCTGATATTCGGCCAGGTTTTTCGCATCATAGGAAATAAAAGAAATCCCAGATATGATAGAAAGCAGTTTTGACTTAATAGCCAAATATCCTGGCTTCATGAAATGGGACTCAAATAAATTAAGATAAATTATTTAAATCAATGGCATATTTTTTTCTAGTATAGGAAAAAAATAATAGAATCACTCAAAAGTGAGTGCTGAAAAGTCCTCAGCTCAGCCTACATCTCAGAATAGGATTAAACATCATAAATTATTCTGGAATACATTCTTAGTTGGACTGATTACTTTTCAACAAAGTGACATATGTCTATTTTCTTCCTAAATTTTTTAAAAGAATATTTGTTATATTTATTTTTTTGGACCTTTTTGTATGCTGTAATTATTTATTTTTCTTCCTTCTAAATGTTTTGTTCTTTCTTATTCTTCCTCTTTTCCAATGCTTTTTCATTCTTCCTAATGTTTCATTCTTCCTTCCTAAATTTTTCTTTCTCATGTTTTGTTATTCTTTCCTTTTTTCCTCTTTTCTAATGCTTTGTTTTTTCTTCCCTTTTCCTTCTTTCTAATATTTTATCCATCATTCCTTTTTTCCTTCTTTCTAATACTTTCTTCTTCTTTCCTTTTTCCTTCTTTCTAATACTTTCTTCTTCTTTCCTTTTTCCTTCTTTCTAATACTTTCTTCTTCTTTCCTTTTTCCTTCTTTCTAATACTTTCTTCTTCTTTCCTTTTTCCTTCTTTCTAATACTTTCTTCTTCTTTCCTTTTTCCTTCTTTCTAATTCTTCTTCCTTCCTTTTATCTCCTTTCTTATGTTTTATTCTTCTTTCCCTTTTTCTTCTTTCTAATGATTTGTTCTTCCATTCTCCAAGTCAGCTTCCTATCTCAACCAACATACAGAAATATGTCCTTGCATTTAATTGAGTCTCTTACAATCTTAAATATCATGCTGGTAAACCTTTACACAAGTGGTAATAACTTGGTGTTTTCTGATGAACCAGCAGCAGCAGCAACCTTGCCAAATATATAAACTCTACAAAAGATGTGTGTATGTATTCAATTCTATTCTTTTCGCCTCAAGAACTTGTCTAATACAATCCAAAGTTCCACATAAATGCAGACAGGAAAAGAACCAATCCTTTTTTTTCTTTTCAACATGGCTTGCTCTTGTCCGTTACTTTTCAATTTCTCGAGTTACCTCCCTTACTTTCAATGTACCAAAAGTAATACTAAAATGAACAATATACTTGTTATGAGAATGATTCATAAATATTTTGAGGGGCTTTAATTATTATGATTTCATGTATTTTTCATATTCACCCAAAATGTCTGGTGTTATCACTGGAGACTGTGTGGCAGCATGTCTCCTCAAGTCTAGAACACATTTCTTAATATCATTGCAATCTCAAGACTGCTGTAGCAGGAGCAATCTGAACATTTCCTTGAATTTCTTACTCACCTAGTCTCACCTCTATTGTTTTGGTCATGGAGCTAAGTGTGCTAATTGTTATGGACATGACAATAACCTTTATACTCCAAATTTAATTCAAAAGAATGATCCTAGTATTTTTTAATATTTTACTCTCTTTTGTTTTCATTCTGTGATCAGTGAGCACAGATTTATCGAAAATCTGGTTGGTCCCCTTTTTCCTTGATTAAAAAAAAATCAAATCTGGTCATCTTGTTTGGATGGAATGGTTTCAAAGTATTTCATTTTATTTGTTTTCTGTGATAACCTTTTGTTCATGTTGAAAAATTTTGTTTACATGATCAAACTGAAGTTGTTTGCACAATTTACAGTGTATGATTATTCCTTCCCTATCACATCTGTTTTTGTATTCCTTTTGAACTAGCTTCCTGTATTCACTACTCTTTCTTTGCAAAGACAACATTTGCTGTTTTTCTGAGTTTTGTCCATTTTTTTCTTTGATATAGATTGTCCTATTTTTTTTATTTTTTACAATGATGTTCACTCTGTAAAAGGCTCGGTAGCCACTCAAGGTAGAGGCATAATTTATGTGGATATGAGGGGAAGATAATGGATAACCCCAGACTTGAAGAAGTTAAGATTATAGTGATCAGGGAAATATCTTCTTGGTAGTTGGTTCCACAGAGCAGTGGTTTGTGGGAGGAAGCTGCTTGGGTGGAACTTACATCTCACCAAAGGAATATGAAAGTAATGAGGGAGCCAACAATGTGCATGGCATAGTAAGTCTCAGCCGTCAAGATAAGAACTGGTTGAACTAAGGAATGTAGTGTATCTCAATACTTTCCATGGACATAGTAATAGAGCAGTTAAAAAGCCCATGACATTTCATCTGTGAGAAACAGGTAGAAAATAATTTGTCATCCACAAGGATTTGGAAAAACTTTTGGACTGTAAACTGCAAAGTGAAGACTGGGCAGCTCTAGTCCATTTATAGCTGCAGTACTCCATTGTCAGCTCTTCTAAAGGTAGAGGATAGCAAGAGGAGTCAGGTACTTACTGGTGCAGTACAGGGAACTGAACATTTCTCCAGCCTCTTTAGCAATGGATTGTCTGTTAATCAGTTATATGCCATGCATGATACATGCTGAGGCAATCATGTATCTTTTGATACATGACTGACAAGGCAGATTTTTTCCCGCAGTAGATTGCCATTTCTTTCTGCGGTAGACCAGTTGCCATCCAATGCTATAGAACTCAGTCTGTCATGCTATTCACCCATAGCTTGGAGGGGAGAAGAAGAGGATTCATACCTTTCCCAAGGGTATTAGTATGTAAGTGAACGTAATGGATTCAACTGAAATTCGAACTCGGCTCTCCAATTCCTCAATCCGAGTCGCTATCCATAACTCCACTACAAGTTCCATTTGAGATCTGGGTTGAGTTTAAGTCCCAATAGGCATTTAAGTCATGGGGTCTCTCTGAGGGAACATCCATTCATCAAGATTGGTGATAGTTCTGGGTCCGATTGGTGATGATGGAATGTCAATAGTTTGGTTTTCAAGGCATTGAATGTAACCAGCCAGTTTTATCCCACTGAGGTGTTAGAGCTAGGTCAGAAGAGAGATCAGTTGCTAATCTTTGATCATCTAGAGTTTTGGAGGTGCACCTATATTCCATTGTATCATTAGCATAGATATTCACAAATCATCAGAGTATATTCTTAGGCGTATGGTTTATGTAAAGTAGAAAGAAGGTTGGACTGAGAAGTGAACCCTTGGGGATGCTTGCATTGATTACTATGGTTTTGTAGGACTGGCCATTAAAAACTACCTTCAGTGATTTCATAGCTAGAGAACTTGTGCAGTGATTCTATATGCCACACCTTGTTAAAGGCCTTTAAAATATCTAATGTGATTTTCTTTGAAATCTATTTGTTGTCTAGTGCCTTACTAATTCTGTGAGTAATGACAGGATATAAGCAGTGGATCAAGTCAATCAAAACTCATACTGTTTGTCACTCAAGATGTTGAGGTGATGAACAAACTTCTTGTTGATTATAGCTTCAAAAAGTTTGCTAATGACACTGAGGAGACTGATAAGTCTATACTAAGAGGGGCATAAGTACTCACCCGCATTCATGAAAACTGGTCATACATTTGACACCTTCCATAGATTTGGGAAGGAATTCTCCTCCAAGCAGGGGTTAAATAATTTTGCTAAGATTTGGGATAACTGGGTTGATATTCTTAAGGATATCCACTGAGATTTTATCTGAACCAGTGGCCTCATTAGGGTCAAGACTTTTGATAAGTTTTGAAACTTCCCTAATAAAAATAATCCTGAAATTGTGCTCAGTGAGACAGGACAAGTCAGAAAGGAGATGGCCTTTGTCATCTAACATTGAGTTACAAGTAAATAGCTTCACCTTATTAGACAAGGATATATTTATTCTGGGCTGGAATGATATGGATTCAGTTTTTAGTTACCCTCGGTGTATACAAGATTGGTCACCTGGAATAGTTTCATAAATTTTTCCTGAGAGTTTGCTTTTTTTATTGTTTTTCTGTGTTTCATTTCTTATTTTATTGCTTGTTGTACTCTTCAGAGTGATTTTCATGATCTTTTATTTTATTATTGTGCATATTTTTCAAATCCCATTTTGGCTTTTTGAACAATATCTATTGATACTGAGGAATCCTCTACCCTCTTCTAATGTCTAATGCAGAGACTTGTATATGGTCAATAGTTTCCTAGTCTGTTGATTCATTGATTTGACTTCTTTTTTTTTATCTAGTCTCAGAAAGCTCCTGCATATCTCACTATTGATATTTGCACTCAATTCATCACTTTTATTAAAATTTTGCCATTTAGTTTTTCTTTCCAATATTTTTCTTAACTTCCTCAGATTCTGCTTTCTTATCTTTTCCTTCATACTAATTTACTGATTTACATTCAAATACTCCTAGGCATTTATATCAGTCCTTTGTGGTTAATTCCATGATTGTTTTGTTGTCTTGTGGTTCAATTCCATTCATAGTGATGGGTTTGCCTTTGTGCATCATGAGTAGCAAACACTGCTTTATCTCAAATTACATTCAGATTTCATCGATACAGTTCCTAACTAATCAATCTTTTCATTTAGTTTACAGCATACAATTTTAAGTCATCCAAGTACATTAAATGGTGGCTGACATTTTCCTTTGCTTTTTCATCATTTAACAGTAGATTCAGTGATATCATGATTATGGCAAATAGAAACAAAGAGAGATTCCTTGAAGAAGCTCCATTTTGATAGTTATTTCTGTTAAAGATCTTCATCAACATTTTACACTGTAATCACAATTATTTCTCCATCTTTACATTATTATGATCTTGCACTTTATAAATGTTAGCATAGCATTTTGATTAAGAAAGTTATAGTTATAATCTTCAACAATAATGATAACATCTATTCTCACATCATTGCCAGAAATGCTGTTATAAAATAATAATACAAATGATTCTTATATGCATCACTATCAAATTATAGTGTGGAACATCATGACAAATTGACTGACAAAGATTTTGACTCAGTAGAGCAAATAAAGAAGATGGCAAAAACGATTTCCTAGAAAATGCAACAAAATGAAGAGTAATTATTTTAATTTATTAGATGAAGCATTGTCACTTACTAAGCTTGGACTAGTATTTCTTTCATCTCATTTCTCTTATTTTTATTGTAACTCTCATACATAATGTAGAGTAAGAGGCCATGGATTTACCTGCTGTTATATAGGATTAAAATGTTGCTGCCAACACTTGAGTTTGAACATAGATCACCAGTGAGTAAAGACAGGCAATCCCATTATTGAATTAAGTAGACCACATGACCATAGAGAAAATGAATATATGGGAGGGTAACGTGCATCTAATTGATCTGCAATTCTATTCTATCCTCTATTACTATACAGTTCGCTATTTTCTATTCTATTCACTTTACTATTTCTCTCTTCAGATCACTATAGAGATTACTGTTTGAATGAGTATTATCGAGCAAGTACTATTAGTGCCAATGATATTCGAAAGCATCTGACAAACAGTATTGTTCAACGGCATACTATAGTTGTATCTTCAATTACAAAATCTCTACTACAATGAGCATTACAAAAGTGACAATGAGTATTTGTTGACTTCACAAAACCTACCATAGTTCATATTTTAATTTGAAAGAGAGTCTATTCCTGATCTGATAACCTGAAGAGTAAATGGCCATGTTTAAATGCAAATGGGAGAACTGCCCAATAAACTTTGAATTGATAAAGTTTGTAATAAACAATAACAAGAAAAGAAAAGTAAAGAACAGGACAAAAAATAATATTGAACAAGTAAACAATATATGCAAGACAAAGCAACAGCAAAAAGGCAAAATGTTCACAAACTAAGAGCTACTGATGACACACAAGAATGAATTCAGATAAGCGAACATAACATTCTGATTTCAAGACAAGACAGACTGGGACTGAGTCAGGTGAGACTGAGAAGTGGTATATATTATTGGCTAGGAAGAAATCCCAGCATGCATTTGTGTGGTTTTGCTTATAAGCTGGGGAGGTGGAAGTATTTTGTAGTCATTCCCAATTAATATTTGAACCAATACATAAGACATAAAAATAGAGAATATAGTTACATGGCTAAATGTATAAAACAAATTATTTTATGTGAATAAAAAATTATATGAATGTTGCAGGAATAGAAAATATTATTTTATATCTCTTAGTACATTTATCCCACAAACAATATTTTGGTGGATTCATGTGAGTCTGGGTGAAACAAGGAAAAACATGAAATTCAAACAAACAACAATTAATAAATGTATTAACAAGACATATTACAGAAGGATAAAGAAAGAAACAAAATTGAACTTACAAACAGTTCAATACAATCTTCAGTGTACTTACATGCCTTGTGTTTATCAGGGTGAAAGAAAACATGTGTTACTGTTTCAAAAGTCAAAGGGAAAAGAGGAAGAGCCTTTCAAATTTCATCCCACCTGTGATTGATGTCCAACATGCATAAACAAATTTTATTATATGCACAAAAGAAATTGTATATGTCTTGTATTACCGAGAACATGACACAATTTGCTATGTTCAATACATTTTTATTACAAATCTTCATTCACACCAACTCCCTTGGCTGCCTACATGTCACGTTTAGATCTCGTTTTGTAGTTTCATTTATATGAGATCTCACATTATTCAACAATATGCATAAAAGAAAATGTATTAGATTCATCAAATAAATTGGTTATATTTATAAAGAATTTCATGAATTAAGAGAATTTTCAAAATCACTTCACATAGAACAAATAAATATTCAGATATGAAATGATATTGAAATTAAGTATTTTTTTCTCTTTTGTTCAAAATGTTTATTTAGCTGTCCTATTAAAGAAAAGAAGATTGATAAAAAAAATAACAGCATAAATTTCTGAACTTAGGTTAAACCAATGTTTATGTTGGGGTTACAATTAGTTTTAGCAAAGCTGATGTGCTAAATCTAAGTTCTTCCTCTTGAAAGAAGAATGGAATCAGTGGAACTATTGAAGATAACCAGCTTTTTTTCTTGCTTCTGTTTCTGCTAATAATGCATGAATTCTCTCTTGGAGAATTAATAAAGAACACTGCTGACAATAGCAAATCATTTCTGGATGTACACAGGTCACAGAAGTCATCATTATTAATGCCTGTGAACTTGAATTTAACATAATCATGTTTGAACCTGTTTCAGTTGTACTTTCACTGAGTAAGTGACTTCTTTCTTCTTGGCTATATAGTTGTGCCAATTGTTAATTAGTTCTTGCCTTCCAGACAATTACCATTCATCCAAAACATCATTGCTTTGGATTCTATATGTGCTTTGCAATTGTGTCTGCTATTATTAGATGTTTTGCTTCAATTTTCTTCATTATTATCTCATGTTTCACTTCACATTTATGACTGTTTCATTTGGCTTATTAACCTTTCAGGATTCAATATACTTTGCTGACATCTTTCACCCAGCTGCTGCATCTAATAATCAACTTTTACTCATCAAGCAGAAAGAGTTTACACTGATATAAATGGTTTGATATTATCTTCTTCTAAGTGCCTTGTCTCTTCAAGGTGTGGGTTATTACAGCTCTCCACAGCTTTCTATCCTTTGTAGTTCTTATCAATGTTTCTTTTTTTTACTATCCCTCCCAATTCCTGTTTTGCCATCCATTTACACAAACTCGTTAGATAAATAACTCACCATTTCCATTTGCTCCTTTTGCCATCTTTATGGATGTCAAAGTCTTTCTTAAAAACATTAATGCATTAGATTAATAAGGATCAAGATATTGTAATCCTCTTTTGGGGAGTGCAAAAAGAACAGGGTTTGCTATTTGTATTATATTTAAATTGAATGTTAAGTAGAATCTTGGCAGAAACCTATTGTAACTTGGTTTAGATTTTATATGATGGACAAAGATTACTACTCAATGAAAAAATAAAAAAATAAATAAAAAGAGATACATTTAAAAATACTTAATCATAATTTAATCAATTAAAAATTAACCAAAAGAGATAATTACACTGACAAAGTTAAAAATGATAGAGAATAGTAGAAGTTGAACATAGCTAAAGAACCCAATCTGTCCTATATAGACATAGCTGGGGCGGGGGAGAAGAGATGGATTCATACCTTTCTCAAGGGTATTTGGGCATAAGAGAATGTAACAGAATTGACTGGAATTTGAAATCAGCTGTCTGATTTCTCATTCCAAGACAAAATCCATTGCGCCACAGTGCACCTCCAGAGGCACAGTAGAGTAATGGATTGCAGCTCGGATTACAGAATCTGAGAATTGAATTCATTAAATTCACTTACATGCTAAAAACTTTGGGAAAGGTATGAATCCAACTCTTCTCTCCCCAGCTGTAAAACAGATTGAGTTGTATAGCCTTGGGTAACAACCAGTCTAGGAGAAGGAAAACTCTGTATTCAAAACTGTATGCATCCTTGGTGAAGCGCTTGCTATGCAGCTAAGGAAAGAATCGCTTGCAGCTAAGGAAAGAATCGCTTGCATTGACTTGATGATCCCAACTATGGTCGACTCCTATAGAAAGTATTCATTCTAAAGAATAATAATTATAAATATAGATGAAAAAATAATAAATGCTTAATTCATTGAGAGTGGTTATGGGATTTCTCACAAGAAATTTCTGGGTTTTCTTAATCTGACAGTGAATCAGAGATTGATGCATGATGTTTCATATTGGAAGTTGAAGGCAATGACAGTCCTGCAGCAGCTGATGAGTCAGTCATTTATGTGCCATATGTGATACATGCTTAGGCGATCATGTATCTTTCGATACATGACTGATGAGGCAGATTTTTTCCCGCAGCAAGTTGCTATTTCTTTCTGTGGTAGACCAGATGCTATCCAAGGCTATAGAACCCAGTCTGTTCTGTTATTTACCCATAGCTGGGAGGAGAAGAATAGGATTCATAGCTTCCCCAAGGGTATTAGCATGTAAGTGAATGTAAAGGATTTGACTGGAATTTGAACTTGGCTCTCTGATTCCTAAACCTGAGCTGCTATCCATTACTCCACTGTGCCTCCTAGTGAGATATTTCTGTAATATGATGCCACATGAAAATATCCTTTACCAAATTTGTTAACATGAGGTTGATAATAAATTTACTGACATTTTTTGACAAACTGTTTTGTTCATATAAATTCATGGCATCATTATTAAGCCATCAAATTATTTTCTCTGACTTTCTATGCATACACCACCTTACCATACACCACCTTTCACATAAATTGTATATTTCATTAAATAAATAAATGAATGAATGTATTTTAAATTGAAGAATTCTTTCAGGAATTTTTCAATATATTGAACTCATTGCAAGAAATGAGCTCACAAAGATAGTAGCATGGACTACAAATGAAAGTGAAGAGAATACATCATATGTCAGGGGGTCTCAAACTCAAGGCCACAAAAGAGCCATTACGAGCTGATGGAGAGATGCAGGGTAAGCGCTAACCCAGAGGTCCCCACAAAGCTGAATGGTCATTTTGGGCCAAAGGAAATGTGAAAGTGAAAGAGAGAGAGAGGGTGTGTGAGAGAGAGAGAAATTGAGAGAAGAAAAGTGGGAGAGAGTGAGAGAGGGAAAGTGAGAGAGAGAGAGGGAAAGTGAGAGAGAGAGAGAGAGAGAGAGGGATGAGAGAGAGTGAAAGAAGGAAAGTGAGAAAGAGTGAGTGAGGGAAAGTGAGAAATAGAGGGAAGTGAAAGAGAGAGAGGGATGAGAGAGAGAGAAAGCCACAGAAGGAAAGTGAGAGAGAGAGAGGGAAAAGAGAGAGAGAGAGAGGGAAGTGAAAGAGAGAGAGGGATGAGAGAGAGGAGAGAAGGAAAGTGAGAAAGACTGAGGAAGGAAAGGAGAGAGAGAGGGAAGTGAAAAGAGAGAGATGAGAGAGAAAGTGAGAGAGAAAAGGGAAAGGAAAGAAAGAGAAAGTGAAAGAGATAGAGAGGGAGAAAGAAAGAGAGAGAGAGAGAGAGAGAGAGAGAGAGAGAGAGAAGGAATAAAGTCAGAGTGGATGAGACAGACTGGAAAGATTTTGAATCTATTCCAGCTGTTTGTGTTTATTAAGTATATCCTTAAAAAATCAAGATTTATGTCATTTTTAAAAAGAATCATCATTTTTCAGAATGTTGGCCACCCTATTTATCTTTGTCACAAATAATCCAACTTTTCTTGAAAAGTTTGGTTATCTTTGGCAATATTCCTTTTCTTTGACATTGTTCATATCTTTTGTTTCATTTTTCTTCCTTGTAATTTCAGTTTATTTAACAATGTTCTCTCAAACCTCTTTCTAATATGATTTTCTATTGTTTGCATCAGTTTTTTTTAAGCAATTCACCCCAAGCAAGGCAGGAGTGCCACTAGCCCACAAGTGGTCTCAGAGGATTGAGAACAAGAGTAAAGAGGTGTGTTTGAGGAAAGAATACAGAGATGGATGGAGTACAAGATCAAGGTATCAGAAGATGTCGATTGACATTACATTTGAATATTTGAAGGTTATAGTTATCAAGCAAGAGAAATGGAGTTCCATAGCTGGGAAGTGTGAGAGAAGAAGCTGTTTGAGTAAAAGACATGGTTACATTTAACCATTTTGACAGGGAAAGGGTGGGACCAAGATGCCAGCCTAGTAGCTTGCTTAAATTCATGCAGTCTGGGAACCAGCGAAAATAGCTTGTCGGAACAGTTGCCATGAAAATACTTGTACAAGAGACAGAGAGAAGTCACAGCATGTCTATGAGAAAGCAACTGTAGATGAGATGCCAGGTCAGAACCTATTGCATTGCATATTCATCTCTGGATTTTGTTGAGGTCCTCGAGATGTACAGCAGGGGCACCAGACCATTCCCTCCATCTTAATAATGAGATCAAATATATTCCTCCTATTGTTATGAAAAAATTACTCATATTTTGTTTTGTATGGTGGTTAACTGCTACCTGTGTACCTACTCCACCCAAATATATTATCAAATCTATTCTTTCTCACCTTCTAAAAAGATTTTAAAAAGCTTTCCATTTCCACATATCTGATTTAGTTGTATTGAATCTTAGTTTCCAATCCACTTCCAATAAGACCCTGAAACAAGTGGTAACCATTTCTCTGATGTTCTTATCAGAGTTTTAACAGAGGACAGGAAAGTGCGATACTGAAATCCAAAGGCGCATTGGGATAAACAAAAATGCCTTCCAAAAGCTCAGCAGAGTACTAAGAAGCAAGAAAACTTCATTAGGAACAAAGAAAGGAGTACTGAACTGTTATGTGATATCTGTCCTCCCATATGGCAGTAAATGCTGGATAATCCTCAAAGATGAAGAGACTTGAAGAAACAGAAATGAGGTTCTACGGAAGGATGCTGAGGATACTGTGGACTGAATATGTGAGCAACAACAAAGTCTTAGAGAAAATAGAATTTTCTCCCCTTCTTTGGAGAGGGCTAGAATATACCTTGATGCCCTTAAAATTGACTGTCTGTTTTTACTTAATGGGTAGGTCAAGCTCAATCCTGCTATTGAATAAGTATGGATGGGGGATGGGACATATTACAATTCCAGGAAAATATTGGCCATGAGCTGTGGAATGATAGCCATGTGTTTGAGACCTTTGCCATATGTGGAATAAATTCTGATTTCTGATCATTTATTGCATTGTATTTACAACACAAAGATATATCAAAATCACTTTTCATTTTCCTTTTCCAGAAAATGGCATCTTCTCATCATTTAAATGAGCCTCGTGGACAACACTGGGAACAAAAAAACATAATAATGTCTTAAGAACATAATAAATAATGTCTTAAGAACATAATAAATAATGTCTAAATAATATAATGAATAAATGCAGAGACCATATCTCTTTTTGCTCTTTTTACCAAAAAAGAAAAAAAAATCAAATCTGTAATTTAACTTCTAGATTCATCACAAAATACAAGAATGCCAATCCATGATATTGATTTCACTAAAAATATGCAAGAGAAAAAAAAACTTGTTTTTCTGTAAAAAATAAATTGATAAAAAAAATGATAAAAATAACATTTGATAAAAAATCTGAAATGCTAATAGCATTTGATAGTTTATATAGCTTTCTTACATATTTTTCTTCCGAAGCTTTTTAGAATCTAACAATATTTTTTTCTGTCTGATGACTTGGAATGAGCAGACAAATAGGGCAAATGCATGAATTGTTTGAATGTTGTGTAATTTGATACATTAGTTAATTTTGCTAATTTCATGTTTTTCTTGTTTGAATCATAATTTTAAATTTAATGATTGAATAAGCTACTTACGGGTTCCACAACTATAAAATACATGTGGAAATTCCTCTGTTGTATTGTTAAATATTTGAGGTTAATGATTTTAACAAAATAATGCAACAGCATAAGTATGAATGCAGGTCATTATTTATAGAAGTAACAGGGTACAAATGAAATGTTTAAAAATTAACAAGATTTTTCATTTCACTGAAGAACGGGAGGCACGGTAGTGTAATGGATAGTGGCTTGGATTGAGAAATCAGATCTATCACATTCATTTATGTGGTAATACCCTTCGGAAAGGGTATTAGCACATAATACTCTTCTTCTTCACTCCCAGCCATAGGTAAATAGCAGGACAGACTGGGTTCTATAGCCTTGGATGGCAACCAATCTAGGAGAAAGTAACTCTGAATTCAAAACTGTATGTAACCCTGACATAGCACATACTATACAGCTAAAGAAAGGATCGTTTGCATTAACCCTATGACCTCTACTACTGCTGAATGATAATGATGATGATGATAATGATGAAGCAGACAGTAAATGTATGAGAGTGTTATCACCTCCTGTATTTTCTCTCTCTCTTTTTTTCTTTCTATTATATAGATTTTCTTTTTCTCATTAAGTCCAAATATCAACTCTCATAAACCTTTTCCTTCCATTTTTTTCTTACAGTCAAAACAGAATGGTTCATTATTTATCTGAGATAATGGCAGGATGTAATACACATGCTAAATTACTAACTAATGAACAAGCAGAATTATAAAAATTATTTTTAAGTTAAAATTAATTAAAAATTTTAATCTGTGAAAATTTCAGTTTTCCTATTTGAATTTTCTGATGAATCTTAATTTTTAAGTTAATGATTGAGTAAGCTCATGGCTTGTTCTATGACAATAAAATATCTGTAGAAATTCTCCAATCATATTAAACATTTGAGCTTAATAACTAAGAATTTTTTTTTATTTTAAGAAGAGGGTACAAATTAAAAGATTTGAAATTGATAACTTTTTTATTTCACTAAAACACTTTCTTCTTTCTTTCTTTCTTTATTTCTTTTTTCTTTCTTTCTTTCTTTTATTCATTTTCTCCCTGAAATCAAGTAGTATCTTCTCTTTCCATGCATTAAAAATGGAATAGTCTATTATTTATGAAGTATTGGCAGGAGATGTTATGCCAAACTTCCTTCTTTCCATTTTCTCACTGAAACCAAGTAGTGTCTTTTCACTTCTTTCCATGCAATCAAAATAGAATAGTCTATTATTTATGATGTATTGGCAGGACATAGCGGTTGCGCAAAGTAACTAAGGGCAGAACAAGCACAATTAAGATGATTGGAAAGATACACAAGCAAGATCTAAATTGGCAACTGTTGGTTTCTTAGAATTCAGTTTCATGCTACCACTAATCAATGACAATTTCTTTTTTTAATTATTTCAATTTGCTTGGGAGGAATTCAATCAAAAAATACACAAAGTTGGACTTTAGAAAATTGCTGACTTCTTTTAAACAAATGAAATTTCAAAGGAAAGTGAAAGCCAATTAAAATGATGACTCAAGAAGAAACTTATTTTGACAAAAATTTCTGTTTTCAAATTTGTGATTCTTCAAATAATTTGAATTTCTGAGTGACAAATTCTTTTCATTTCCGAGAATGAAGAAGTATTTATTAATTTATAAATGCTCTACTTAATAATGAGCATTTTACTTACAAAAAATCTTCTTCTATTTGCCATGCCTCTTTAAGACATTGGAGATCATGACACTCCACAATTTACTGTCATTTGTAACTCTTAATAAATTAGGTAGGTGTTATGAATAATCAAGAGTGGTCTCCCCTTGTTTTGCTACTCTCCTCTTTGAGAGAGCTATTTCTGTTTATTGGGACTATAAAAGGACACTATATGCAAACCTTGTATTCTCAGTTGAATAAAGCTTTCTTAAAACCTACACATACATACTTTTGTCATTGCAGTAGGTTATAGGAGACATAGTGAAGATAATGGATATCAGCTTGGATTAAGGAATTGGAGAGCTGAATTGGAATTCCAGTCAGATCCATTACATTCACTTACGTGCTTATAATACCCTAGGGAAAGGTATGTATCCTCTTCTTCTCCCCCTCGTTATGGGCAAATAGCAGGACAGACCAGGTTCTATAGCCTTGGATGGCAACTAGTTTACCGCAGAAAGTAATGGCAACATAATGTGGGAAAAAAATTAGCCTCATCCATCATGTGTCATAAGATACATGATCACCTAAGCATGTATCATGCATGGCACATAACTGACTGATATGTTTACCTCTGTTCTTTTTGCTTGCCTTCAATCTGTCCTGTGAATATCAAATTTTCCAAGCCCTCTTATCTTAAAAAAATGTTACTTTTCAGAAATACACTGGTTAACTGCTTGTTTTTTTGAGCAAAACACAATCTTTGTTGTTGTTATTACTATTATCATTATTATTATTATTATTATTATTATTATTATTACTATTATTATTATTATTATTATTATTATATGACTGCACAGTGCATAGGTTGTTGCATCTATTCTTTTAGATATATCTGAAATATAATATATGATTAGGTAAAAAAATCTTGCAAATGAAAATTGGAAGATTTTAACTTATTTTATATACTTTTTATCCGATGGTTGTATTGAATTATTTGGTTTAGTATGTGGTAAAATCCCTTTAACAGTAATATTAATATTTAAAAAAATTATCTCAAAATAAATTATACTGCCAAGCTATTCTGAAATGTCCTAGAAAAGAACACTGTTCACAAGCATGGCTAACTTGTAATGACATCTTTCATTTCCAGTAGTGGCCAGAAGGTCAAAAGTAGTATTATTCATGATTAAAATTCATTGCATGACATTCCCAGTTTGCTTTTTGGTTGCACTTAGATTACATTTTGTACCATTGATCAGTTTAAGTTAAAACAGTTAGGGCCAGTTTAAGTTTAAACAGTCAGGGCCAAGTTAAGAAATGTGGTCCCAATATTTTATTATGGGCTTGACTATTTATAAAGTCAAACTGCATTCATTGTAGTAATTATTCATTTCTTTTCAAATAAGTCAAAAATTAAGGTGAAAATGTATTGAAAGTGCACTAATTTAGGAATTTTTCACAGTCAATTTATGTCAAGAATCATACAACATATAACATTTCCTTACAAAATTACTGCTATTATAATCTGGAACATTTAAAAACACTAAAGTCGAATGTGGTAGAAAGCTGAATAATTTAATTTAAACCTAAGTTTCATTGTATCCTCAGCATTTTCTTGATGTAGAATATTTAACCACCACTTGTTGTATTTCTCACCCCCCCACCGCCCATATGTATAAGACCCCCGTCAACAAAACCATTATTAGTATGAAGAAATACTTTTGAGGGACAAAATGTGTAATGTAAGAGTGTATTTTTTCATTTGTTGTCAATTACCCATTATTAGTCTGATATATAGATTTGTATATAATATCTTCCACAATCTTAAAGCATAAACATACAATTCTGAGAAGTGTGCAACAATATATTATTCAAATGGAACTGTATATATGACAATATTGTTCTTCCCACATGAATTCATCTCTATGTGATAATAACAAAATAAATGAAATCTTCAATTTTCTCTTATCGTTCTTACATATGTATTCAATCGTATTAGTATGAACAAAACTCAGTTCACAGAGTTGACAGTTAGATGGTTATTTTCCTGAGGCTGAAGGGGATATAAAAACAATTATCTGCCTTTAAATATAAAATGTCACATGACAACATTACACAAGCAGGGAAAATAAAGCCAGTCAAGAGCAGTTACTGACCAGGCATGCAAGGCAGGCATGCAAGGCAGGCAGGCAGGTAGGTAGGCAGGTAGAAAGGTAGGTAGAAAGGCAGGAAGGTAGGCAGGCAAGCATATAGGCATGCAAGGCAGGCAGGCAGGTAGGTAGAGAGGCAGGAAGGTTAGGCAGGCAAGCATATAGGCATGCAAGGCAGGCATGCAGGCAGGCATGCAAAGGCAGGCATGCAAGGCAGGCAGGCAGGCAGGCAGGCAAAGGCAGGCAGGCAGGCAGGCAAGGTAGGCAGGCAGGCAGGCATGCAAGGTAGGCATGCAAGGTAGGCAGGCAGGCAAGCATGCAAGGCAGGCAGGCAGACAGGCAGGCAAGTGGGCAGGTAGGCAAGGCAGGCAGGCAGGCATGCAAGGCAGGCATGCAAGGCAGGCAGGCAGGCAGGCATGCAAGGCAGGCAGGCAGGCAGACAGACATGCAAGGAAGGAAGGCAGGCATGCAAGGCAGGCAGGCAGGCAACAAAACAAAAAATATATCTCTCTTGCTGAGAGACACTGGTTCCAAATCGATATCTGTGGTGAAACAACATGACATTCAACTAAGGCTTTTTTGATGGCATTGTACAATATGTACAGCAACTAGAAATAATAATTTTTTTCATATTACTACAGATTAAGTGCTCCATATCACAAATATGAAACATTTTTTTTATTAAATTTATATAAGTTAATAGGGAGGGGTCCAGATTACTATGTAAATTGATTGTAAATTGATTTCCCTATGGAAGCCAAAATAAAATATTCCACATGGTTTCTTTAAATTTAAAAAATGAAAGATTTTTAAATTTGTAATCTGGAGTTCTTTTTTTCATACCCCTTTCTGCTTTTCATCAGAATGGCTGATGCTAACCACCAGGAGAGTAACTCATTTTCAGGTTAATATTCTTGGCTGACATGAAGTGGAAAGACTACATTGACTCCGTTGCTAGGTCAACTGCTAAGAAAATTGGTTCACTGTGTCATGCTAGACAATTTTTCTCTCCAGAATCTATCTTACATATTTATAGGTACAATTCAATCATGCTTAGAATATTGCTGCCACATATGGTCCAGTGCCCCTGCTATTTATTTAGAGATTCTTAATAAAATCCAAAGGAGAATCAGCAATATTATTGGTCCTGTCCTTTTCACCCACTTTCTCATCACCATAATGTTGTTTCCCTGTAAATACTTTCATGGTATTTGTTTGGATGAGCTCTTCACTTGATACTTAGAATTATGCAGTACTAAATTGGCAGCTAGGCCTCATCAATTTTGAAGTGGTTAGATGTAACCTTAAGTTCTATGCTAACAGTTTCTTCTATTGCACTTCTCACTTGTAGAACTCTCTTCCAGCTCCATGCTTTCAAGCCAACTTCGAACTTCAAAAATTTAGATGCAATGTCAATCATTATCTGCTGTTTTCCTGATTACTCTTTAATTGTTCTTGCTAATGTTTTCTGTTTTCTAATTCTTTCACACCCAGTAACTTAGTAGCTTTACTGTTTTGCTTGGGGTAAATTTTATTAAAAAAAATATTACTATTAATTAAGCACTCCAGATTATTATTCCCATCATATAATAACTTATGTGGCAACATGGGCAACTTAGTCATTAGTACTTTCTTCTAACATTTTGATTCATGTTTGTATATAAACATTGGATTACTTACTTAACATAGAATACTCTAGTTTTTTGTATTATTTTGTTTAATTATTTACATTAATAACAGTAATAACAAGTATGAGGATATTAGTCTGAAAGTAAATAATGTAAATAATTAAAACTATTTATCCCAGAAATTCAGACAGAAATTATTATAATTTTTTTTTATTTTTATTTTTTTTTATTCTTCAACATGTTTTAAACGTTTTATTATGATATTTATAAGCACTCTCAGTTTAATTCTCTATAATTTATTTATTAATTTTAATTGCCGAATTTTTCTTATTATCTCTGTAAATAGTAATTACTAGCTGGTGAAATGAAACTTGATGGGAAGTGGGTAAAAACAGAAAACATAATTACCTTCTAAGTATCCGATCAAAGGGTGTCCACTCAAAAATGAAAAAAAGAAAAAATTACCCGTAAACAGCTTAAATAGAGTTCGCACCGTTGTGATTGGCTGTTGGTCAACCTCCAATCAAATGTGTGATAACGGGGTACATTTATAGAAGTCAGTGTCTACAAGCATTTTTTAGAGGGCGTATCAGAGTCTGATCAGCTCTGAGGCGGTTGATTTGGTGAGGTCAGTATGATGTTTGAAAGACCCGAAACTGCCCAATGATCCAATTCCAGAACATCTCTGATGACGCCCTCTAGCGCTAAAAGAGCGTATATTCAAAGCAGTGTTAATTCAACTAACCAATTCTATAAATGCTAACTAAGAATTCCTGAGTAGTATATCCTTTTTCTCTCACCAATTCTTAAAAAAGTTTGAGGTGAAAAAATAAAAATAGTTAACACACCATTTTTTAATGTTAATAAAAACTTTCTCTTGCATTATCACATTTTTCATATTTCATAACTTTGGGATACAATTCCTTTTATTGTTATAATAAAATAAGGACTTCTTTTTATTGAAGGGCAAAAGGCATTTTGACACCAATGGAGTAAAGACATATAGCATTAAATACAAAGATTATTTGATTCATTCTTTTGCTATGGCTTATCAACCCATTACAGATTATTTAAAGCCAAAGAATATTTTTAGATTTAAATATTTTTTAGATAATAATGATTTAGTGATGAAAATCTTACTAATTAACCCATAGCTGGGAAGAGAAGCTGTGAATTCACACCTTTCCTAGGCTATTTGTCCATAAGTAAATATAAATAACCCAACTAGAATTGGAACTTGGCTCTTCAATTAACAATTTTGAGCCATTATACATTACACTACCTGCTCATCCAAGCTTACAGTACCTGCTATTCCCATCTAGGTACTAACCGTTATTGACATTGCTTAACTTCAGAGATTGTATAGGAACAGGTGTTTCAATATGAAAATAAAGGGAGATTTAAAGGAAGCTAAAATGAAATGTAGTAAGGTTTTCCAGTATGATAATTACCCCCAAGAATGCCTAAACTAGGTAAGACTTGGTTAAAAGAGAAAATAAAAATGGATTCAATAAGAAACATATTTATATTCTTGAGTAGCCCAGTAGATATTTGGATTTAAATCTCGTTGAAAATCTATTGCTGAAATTAATGATTCGTATTGGAAATCATCAAGTCTCCAATCTGGGAAATCTAAAGAAAATATGTGAAGAAGAACATCTCTCCTAATGCCTGTGCAGGTTTGGTAATTGGCTACAAAAATGTCAAGAAACAGTCATAGCAAATGAAAAATATGTGATTAAATATTAATTCTTAAACAGAAGGTATCATTAACTGATGTTTCATTGAGGATCAACGGATATTATCAATTGATGATTTAAACTTTTTCCAACAATATGAACAACATTTATTCATGGCAACTCTAGGATTTATAATGAGAATGACAATGTTGAGATTAGTCACTTCCATACAGAAAACATTTAGCATTCATTTAGTTTTCATTAATTATATAGTGCTCATTAACAGAGCAGTTAGTATCACTGACGGTTGAAATTTTTCTCTTGAAAATATTTTTCAGGAAAATAGACCTCTCAAATTGATAAACTGATATCACTGTTTCCAGTATTAATGGGAGTTTCCTTCCTAACCTTTTGTTTAAGGCAGTGTGGAAAGTCAACATTTTGATTATATCATTTTCCCTTCTATATACTACTCATATCAGTTGTTGTTGCTCTTGGAGATTTTCAAGCGATGTGGATTTTGTTATTGAGTAAAGTTCTTTGTGATTCTGTGATGCCAGTCTATAGGGTCTGAGGGAAGATTATTTCCTTTATGACTCAAAGCATTCACTCACTTGACACCATTTTTAATCATTGATCTGAGAAAATGGTTTTATATAGATTTAGACATTGTCACATGTATATCCTGCATGGTATCCAACTAGTTAGTTGGATACCGTGCAGGATATACATGTGACAGCAATGTGAATGCAAGAGGATTACATGCTGATAGGGATGACATAATTCAATCTAGACCAGTCACATGGTAACTGCCATTTTTTGGAAGGGATAAACAAAATCAGAATTGATGTAGTTTGGTTAGAAAAGAAATTTGGCAGGACTTATACCAACTCTGCAGTCTTGTTTTAGAAAAGAAGCTTGGCGGAATTTGTACCTACTTTTGATTTCTGGTTAGACAGCACACAAGGTACGTTTGTAACACATCAGTCACCTTTGAAATTTTCATTCAGTTTGAGACATTTTTTTTGTATTAGCATATGCAATATGAAGACTTTGCTTTTTCTTTTATTATTTCACAGCATTTGTAGAGATAGAAATAAATTCATTTTTCAAGCATCACTTGATTATTAGAGTTGTCTTTAACAGAAAAAAAAACTTCAGGTATCGTAACAAACAGTCTAGATCAGATGAAGTTATTTAAGAACATGACTCATGTTCTCAGTTTAAGGTTATGTCATTTACTAGGATTCATGAGGTTACATTATTTCCTGGTCTACAAATAAAACTGGAAGAATAATCCAAAGACAGTGCTATGTCTGCATGCAAACTTCTCAAAATGAAAAAGGTGATAACTTGCTGCAAAGAATATATAGTTCTATTGAATGGTTAAAATATCCTGTTTAAGAATCTGACAATTTATTTCCCTTTCTCTTTATTTTTATAATCTTAAAATGTTAAAATATCATTTTTTGTTGTTTTTATATATCATTAAAGTGAAAATAAATCTAAAAAACAACCTTTTAAAAAATTAATTTTCTCTTTTTTTTTACAATTTGTCATGAATATTTATATAAATTTTTTCTACCACTTACAAGTTAATGAAAAAAGTTGAATATTTTTTTATTCTTCATTAATCGACATTAAATTTACATATTCATCTGCTGAAATCCTTTGTTTCTATTATTAATAGTTTTATTGGAAACATGTAGCATTAAAATATATATTAATATAATTGTCTTGGAAACATGTAGCATAAAAATATGTTAATATAGTTGCATTAGAAACATGTAACATAAAAATATGTCAACATAGCTGTGCTGGAAACATGTAGCATAAAAATATGTCAATATAATTGTGTTGGAAACATGTAGCATTAAATATATGTTTGTATAGTTGTGTTGGAAAAGTGTAGCATAAAAATATGTTTATATATTTGTGTTGGAAACATGTAGCATAAAAAATCTCAAAAAGATCTGACAATAATTAAATTCTAAATAAACATTATCTCATTTGTACATTTTGATAACGTTTTTACTTTCAAATGATCCATCTGTTATCAGTAATGGAAACTTTAGACCTTAAATTTTAAAAACATTGTCTGTCAAAAGAGTCCTATTGCAGTATTTCTTTCCCATTTTGTCTTTGGACAGAAAACCATGGCTAATCCATTCCATAGCACAAGAATAAATATAGAAATATTTGAAAAGCAGAAGTTTTAGTTCTGACTTAATTTCATTACCAGTGAAATAAAACATGTTTTGTATGGTCATTTTAAGTTTTATTCAGACAAGATAAGAGAGAACTTTGCAGAAATCATGCACCTAATTATTGCTGATGATCATTATTGAAATCAGAACAAGAAACTAAAACACATCAGCCTTGACTTCAGTTAAAGATAAATTATTTTTTTCAGTGATCATTTGAATACTTTCTACTATTTATAGATGCACTTTCAAAAACAAAGATGATTTCTCTGCAACTTAACTCAGCTCAAGAGGGCAATAACATTCAATTCATCATAAGCAAAGGTAATATCATTTCATTGTCACAGTTCACACCATTTTTCTCCTGTGGTGATGAAAAAATGTACTCTGAATGAAGATCCATGTTTTTAATGTTTATTTGGTCTCAGATTCACCCCAGACCTCAAGTGGGACTTATGTATCCAATCTATTTCTAAAGAAGAAAATAGTCAGCTCTTTGTATCACTCTAGGGAGTATTTGATACTTTCTGCCATGTAACTTTACAAGAATTAGATTAGGCCAAAAATGGAGTATTGGAGACATATCTGGGTTGGAGCATCTCAATCCTCACTTTCCATGAAAATGTTCAGAAAAATATGACTCCTTAGTTCCACCAGTTCAGACCTTTACTGCTCAGACATGCTACCCTACTTCAATGGAGTCAAATCACTCTCATTTTCTTCATGTTCCAAATGTAAAAAGGAAGTTCCACTTTCATAGCTTTTTATCAAGAACTGCCATTTTGTGGAATATACTCCTGTGTGGGTGTTTCCTTGAACACTTTAATTTTGACCTCTTCAAGTTAAGGGTAAATAATTATCATCATAATCCATACTTCCTACCACTTTTCTCTTGCATTTTTATCACACAACTCATTTGTCATTACCACAACTGTTACTCTCTACCTTAAGTGGTTCTAAAGCCACGTATTGTGTGATATTTAGTAAAACATAAATTCATGTTCCCTCTCCTCTTGGAAAACTTAATCTCAAAAGTAATTAATATATCTTTTTTTTATATGCCATGTCCTTTCAGGGTGTTAGCAATCATGGCCCTCCTCTATTTCCTATTTAAGTAATGTTTCTTCCTTTAATACACCTCTTTCTTCTTGTCCCGTCATCCATTCACTCAAGTGTGTTATTTTATATTACCACCTGTTTCTCTTGCTTTTACTCTATCCTGTGACTGCAAAATTCTGCAAGATTTATTATGAGTCCCAGAAATTTCAGCTGTTTCTCTTTGATTGTTACAATCAATTTCTTTGTAATTACTTAAAATTTTGTTGTTACATGTTTTGTTCAAGATATTTTCCATATTCATCAGTAGAATTCCACTCTCTTGCTTCACATCTCTTCTTCATCTGTGAGAAGAGTATTTAATATTCATTGCCATACAGGAGATTAGATCTTATATGGCAGAATCCAATAGTCTTTTCTTTATTTTGAAGCACATTTTTCAATCTCCTAATGATTTACTTAGTTTGCTATTCTGTGTACCACCCAATATATTACTGACTTTAAAATTCATTTTTTTATTTTTATATCTCTACATTAAATCAGCCCAGAAATAATACATTTTTTTAAAATAAAAATACCGTAACCATTTTCAGTGAAAATAAATCCACAACACATTTTACCAAGAGTATTATAATCTGATGTCAATCATCAACAAAGTTAATCCTTTCAAAAAATTTCAATTTCATTGTGGTCATCATCATCAACATTGTTTCCACCACCATCATCATCATCATTGTCATTGCCATTATTGCCACCCAGAAACTCTTTTCTTGATTATACAACTTCACATAACTCAACATTTCAGTTCTTTGTTTATCGTTAAAAATTTCTCCTTTTTTTTTACTTGAAATTTATTTTCTGCAAACAAAAACACCCTACAGCAACAGTTAAAAAAAAAAGAAGAGAGAGAGAGAGAAAAGTCTCTTATTGCTTGAAATCAAAATTACGTAAATTGGATTAACTGAAATGATTGTTGAGTTCAAATAGTAATATGACTTCAAATCTGCAGGCCTGTGCTCTAAACATAACCTTGAAAGCATTTCTTAATTTCATAAAATCCTCAATTTCTACTTACTACAATGGATGGTACCAATCTCTTGATTTCTTTATAGATTTATTTGATGTGAGCAAAACAATTACAAAATCTCCACCATGATAGGCTTTGTACATCATTTTTAGATGGTGGCATTATTTATTTAATGGTCAATAAGCAACAAAAGACTTTTTTGTAAATTCTGAGTCAGACATTTATCCATGAAGAGAAATAAACTTATCCTCATCAAACATATTTTACACACTCTTTTATGAATCAATTTCTTCCTTCCTTTCTTTGTGTTTACATAATTCAAGAGGTTTTAAGCCTGGGTGTTTCTACTGTGAACTTCAGTTATGTGCATTGTCAAATAAACCGGTACTGCTCAGAGCAAGTCCTTGTATGTGGTAGATTTCTTTTATTGATTAATGCTATTGTTTTTATGATATTTCTATGGCAACTAAACATCCAGACTCTGATTTATAATGTTCAACTTTGTTATTGCTAATAATAAAATTGCACCAAATTACAGAATTATTTGTTTTATAACCACTATTATTTGTATTTATTTGCCATTATATGTATAAATGTTATGAAAATAACAGTGATATATGTATGCATAGAACATCATAAAACAATCTTTAAGAAATCTATAATATTCAAATTTATGGAGGAAATAAAAGCCATTAATACGAGATGCATTAAGTAGCAATGTTTATTAAATAGGATGAATAAACAAATTGTTGGCCAGAATTAGGAATCACTAGATCTCTTTGAAACAAACTGATCTATAAGTTATAGTGGAATGTTTGATTGATTTTTACAGCTTATCAACCTTTTTCAAGTTATTTAAAGCCATAAAAATTTTGAGATTGTAAGAATGTTTTAGAGATAAAAATGATTTACTGATACACGTCTTACTAATTAAACTTTAGTTGAGGGGAAAAGAAGTTGATTCATACCTTTCCCAAGGTGTGCATAGGTGTATATAACGAACATGATTGGAATTGGAAATCAGAGAGCCGAGTACCAATTTCAAGCCATTATCCATTACCCAACCCTCACACATTCAAACGCCTGATATTCTCAAATGGTTACCCATCTAGGTACTAACCAGGCTCAATGTTGTTTAACTTCAGTGGGAATATAAGAACCAGTGTTTCAATATGATATAGCCTTAATCTTGGAATTTTTTAGATGAAGAATCATCATTGGGAGTATATAATAAGATGTCTTGGGCCAGTATGCTCATCTCACTTGTTAGACTCATAATGTTTCAGCTGTTTTACTTTCTGTAATGTCAACAAACTAAGTTCAACATATTTTTTTACTTATAAATCAATCCATATCAGGTATATTTGATGAACACAGTATTCCATATACCTGAATAAATGATTAGCTTGCATTTTAGCACACTCTCCTTCTTGTTGAGCAAGTCACCACACAGCACTTCTATGACCCTTGGTTGGTTACAGCACAAGAAAATGTTCTTGAAATTGTGGAACATTCACCAATGTTACACCATTAATTTTCTTAAATCTTCTATTGTTTTGACTTTAACATTACTTGCAGCAATTCTTATTTTTAAGAAATCTCCTTTAATTTAATATTTTCTATTCTCATCTACTATTCTTTTAATGGTAGACCACAAGTTTTCTATTGGATTAATATCTGAAGAGGCCTGGGGCCATACCATTAAATTTTGTGTTTTCAAAACCTTTTTAGCAAGGTCTGCAATTGTCATCTTTGTAGAATGTTAAAGAGCATTGTCTTGTATGAATAGACTCTTTTACTTGAATCTTTTTGTTTATTACCTGTACCATTCAAAATGACTTACAATAATTCTCTGTGTTTATCATTAATTTTACTGCCTATAATAGTATCCCAAAACATTATTCCACCTCCTCTCTGTTGTCTTCAAAGTTATGTTGGTTTATTATTTCCCACCTCTAAGTCATCCACTATTATACTAAAGTCAAAAATACTGTTGAGAAATCAGTTTTCATGTACTTCTTCACCCAAATTATACATTTTTCTGTGTTATGTTGAAAAAACTTGGACATAGAAAACATTAAGACAACTTCTATATAATTTACATCCAGAAAAGAATAAAATTATAAGAACACAAGAAAAATGAAATAAAAAACTTAACCACAGTACCTTTTCAGTTATTTTTGATGAAACTTATATAAAAGAAGGATTGTTGCTGAAATACACTTATATATATATATATATATATATATATATATATATATATATATATATATATATATATATAAGTAAACATCAATAAGTATATTATGTATTTTTACAAGTATTTTTATAAGTTAGCTTATATACAAGTATAAATATTAATGGTTGTATCTAGATGTGTTTATAAGCAACGCTACAAAAACAAGATAAAAAATTACTACATAGTCCCTAATCAGTCTATATTTTTGAGATTAGACATTGTAATTATTTACACTATTTACATTTTTATTTTATGAAAGGGATTAAATCTGACATATTTAAACAAAACAAACTGTTTACATTGTTTGGACTGTTGTCATCATCTTTATTGCTATATTCATGACATTTTGGACATGGTGAATTCCATTTAATATCACCTGAAGAAGAGTGTACAACAGCTGAAACATTATATAGCAATATAGATGAGGACAACAGTCTGAACAATGTAAATAGTGTAAATAGTCCCTAAACCAACGTTTCTCAACTGATGCACACCAATACACTAATGCACCCTGAAAGGTGCCCGTGTGCACCCCAAGTTAACAGAAGAGTAATTTATGTATTATACTTATATTGAAAAAACCTTTATTTTTAAAAAGTTAGACACACAAAACAGTCAATTGACGTTTCAACTGATGATGTTGGCTTGATGTTGTTTAACGGAAGAGGAGCTGTTCACTATATCTGCTGATTGTGGATTACATTTCAAGTAAAAAGAGGTTTCTATTGATCAGTTTGGGATTTCAATTGAATAAGAACATCCTTATGCTAGTAAAGCATTGAATATTATGTTGCAATTTTCCATATCATACCTCTGAATTACAATTTTCTGCACTTACTAACATTAAATGCATATAGATCATATATTGAATGCATTGATGAAGAAATGAGAGTATGTTTATCACATATATGGCTTTCAACAATTGCCAAAACACAGTTTTCACACAAGCATACTTAAATATGCAATGTCTTAAAAATAAATGTTTATTAGACTTTCTATTATTTTCCTATTTCCAAATTTCATGACTAATTTTTTCTTATTAAAATTCCAAGTGCACCTCATAGTTTTAGTTATTCTACAAATGCACCCAGAAGTAAAACACTGTCCTAAACAGTTTGGTCAGTTCATGTTTTAATAGTAATAATTATTCATATTTATTTATTCATTGCAGCAAATATATTATGCAAATTTATGTGCAGTAAGAGTTATGAACAGTGAAGCAAATGGAAAGGTTAAAGGTTGCATCTTGGGGAAGTCAGTTACATGTTTTAATGCAAAACCAAGAATTTACAAATTATCTAATATTCTAACTCTGTAGATTCTAGTAGTAGCAAGCTGTCCAAACCTCCATATTATATGGAGTCCTGCATCTAGCAGGGGTGGGGTTAATCAGGGTCTGGGTTTGGTTATATTTCACCCTTGGCATCAACCTTTTTCTAAAATTCCATATTTTCAAAATATGTTTACTTACGTGCTTTTCCAAGTTTAGGGGTTGCCCAGCTACCTTTTCAGAGTGGTCATACAAACCAAGCTGTTCTTTAACTCCAACTCTCTTCACATCTCATCTTGCACCATCACATCATATAGGTGGTGCTAATCTCTCTCTCTCTTTCTTCTCCCACTTTCTCAACATCTAACCTCAGCCTACTCTAAGGGCCAACACACTGTCCTGTGATAAATCCAAACTTTCAGAAGGTGTAGGCAGAAAGGGATTTTCAGTCGTCATTAATCTTTCTTCATCAGCTTGACTCATGCTGTGATTTCCAAAAGCCAGAGACTTGTTTGGATCCTATCCCCTTGCCAGCCAATCTCAAGAATTGTCATGAGTGGAAAAGAAAATGAAAAAAAAATATTCCCAATCTCTTTAGTGATAAAGACCAAAGTTATCTTTCCTCTGTTTATGCATTTTCTCAGTCAACAGGACCACACAGCCTTTTTGCCTATGGTCACTCCAAAGTAGTAATTAATTTTTCTTTATCACTTGTAGCAAAAGGAACCTGAATTAATGTTGGATATAAAATTTTCCTTGACAAATGTCACAGAAATTAAAATGAATGAAACTATCAGGTTAATCTTTATCTTTGTAAGGACACTTTTCTTTTGTGTGGTCAATTCAAGCCAGATAGCTTTTCCTAGCTTCTTTTTTCTAGATCTTTAAATGTTATTTCAGTGACCACCTGTGTTTATTTATTGACAACATATGCTTTTTTATATTTGGCATCTTCAAGGATACATTAATGGTCTCTTTCTCATTGGTGGGAAGTGGGAGAAGGACAAGTAGTCTTGGTTTTGCTCAATCTTACTGAATTTCATCTAGTTAAATTTGGTTTCAATTCTCCTTGGGACTACTTGAGAATTCACTTACTATTTTGAACATGATTTTTCAATACATTTCATTTTTAATCTTCTTATTAACTTTTCAATACACCTTCCTGTGAATTTCAACAATTATAATCCAATTAGTAGACACTTTCTTTCTCTTTTTGTTTGATCAACTATTGGAGATTCCAGTGTCCCACCAATCCTAAACAGGAAACAAAGGGTAAACTTTTACTCCTGTTCAAAAGATTAGGAAGGAGTGTGAACCAGGCAATAGCTGAACCTATCTTTATCTAAAGGAAAAGAGAGAGGTTGATAACAGACAAAGAGTAAGATAAAAGCAGAGGCCTTAGATAATGTTAAGTTTAGTTTTCAAAATTCATGGAATTTCCACATGTTCAGCTTGTATTTATTGTTGTGCATTTTTTCTATTAATTTCCTGTTCAAAACTATTACCTCAACTCAATAATTTTTATTATATATTAATATCATAATATGATAATTATATAATAATTTTCATTAATATTGAAACTATTGAAAACTTTTAAATACTTATCTGAATTTCAAAAGAAAACCCAAATAAGCATGTCATTTATGCATGTATGCACACAGTTGGGCATGTGGCTGAGTGGTTAGAATGTTGACATCCCAACTATGAAACCTGGTGTAGGTGAGTTATATCTCAGAGTAAACAATTATAAAGACTTTATCATTTATATATACAAAAATACACATAAAAATGAGAAACAACAAGATGTAGAAGCAACAAAACAAGTATTATTTATTATCTAGTTGTCATGTGGTATTGGAGAAATGAGAGACAGTAATACTGCATAAAATTGTGAGTTTGAGGTCAAATGTAGATCAAATATGGATCAGAATCCAATAGAGGGATATGATAAAGAATAAGCAAAGTGTATATAATCTTTTCAAAATTTTTTTTATAGATATGTGTAATGAGGGTTCAGATAATTTAGTTGAAAATCACAAGAATTGTCTGAGGTTTTCTTAACACAATTTTTTGTTGTGTGCTAAAAGATAAATTATTATGGCCTGTAAAAGGAAAAGAAGCCAACATTTTTATTGATGCACATTTTGGTGACCTGTCTGTGTTGACTAACTGTCCGATAGTGAGAATAATGGGGTTGATTCTCTTTGGTTTAGAAAGAGTGAATTAATCATAATTATAATCATTATGATTATTTTATTATACATAATTTTTATTTATTCATTTTTTTATAGGTGGGACAAAGTGACATATAATTAATTCTTTATTTATATATTTTTTTTATGGACACGACCCTGTGTTCTGATCCCACCATCATCAATTTATCAAGAAAGTTGTCCAAGTTCATAGTTTATTCAACAAGTGGTGCCCATCTTTTCCAAACTCACATCAAGGGCAGGTAATCTATCCTTTTCTCCAAGATTGAAGTAACCAAAATATCAACATTGCAGCTCTCCTGAAAATTTGTCAAAGTTGAAAAATAATTGATTTATTCATTTCTCAATTTTGAGGTTTCAAGTAATTTCAACAATTTCATTGTAGAGGCACCTCTCTTTGTTTAAGAATCTGCCAATGGCAGTTTACCATCCATCCAATGCACTTTAATTTCCTTCTCTCATCAGTCAGTCAGTCAGTTAAGTAGCATACATGATACATGCTTGGGTGATCATGTCTCTTCTAATTCATGACTGACTAGGCAGAATATTTTCTCACAGTAAGTTGCCATTTCTTTCTGCAATAGAATGGTTGCCAACCAAGACTATATGATCCAATGTGTCCTGATAATCAACCTATAGATATGGAGAGAAGAGATGGATTCAGACCTTTCCGAAGGGTGTTTGTATATAAGTTAATGTAATGAAACTAACTGGAATTCAAACTCAACTTTCCAATTTCTCATTTTGAGTCATTATCCATCACACCACAACTTCTCTCATACTATCTCTATTAATATTAATATATCTATATATAATCTTTTCTCACTGACAATGCTTGAGGATTCTAAAACATTTATTAGTGACACATTGTCTGTATAGTATTGAAATGGTGCTAATATGTTTAGTCAAAAAATCTCTTGTACCAAAGAATCAATTTAAAATTCAATGTCAGCAGCCCCATTCAATGCTAAAATTTCTGATGCCAATGGACTTTCGGTTATTTTGTCCAACTGATTTGTGCCACTTTCTTGTTCACACTTTGAATAAAAATAATCATACCATACTGGAATGATTTGTCTTTCAGACTGACACATGTAGCATCAGAATATGCAAAAACCTTCATATTTTTAGGGTTACCTGTGAGAAAATGTAAGGTCAGCTCTTTTGGATTTCAATTTTGTCATGGCTTTCTTTGCCTCATGAAACATTTTAACATTTGTGTGCTTTTCTGTATTACTCAAAATACATGTTTTATAGCTTATATCCAGCCTTGTTTGTGAAGCAACTCACATCATTTGTCTACTTAAACATTTCCACTCAACTTTTTTTCTGTATTCATCAATTTTTTTCTTTGATCTATATTAATTGGTGTTATTATTGGAATATACAATACTTGATTAACTGTCAACTCTTCTGATGTTTGTAGAACTTCTAATCCTAGATACTTAAATGATCTATTGTGCCTGCCTTGAATGTTTTCTTCAGTTTTTCTATATTCTGTTCTTGAGAAAATTTATTACCGTGGCATGCAAAATTGTCTATATGAGTAATCAAAATTCCTATAAGTGGTCCACTTTTACCATGCCACATGAACAAGGCATTATCATATGCAATGACCTTGCCTCACATGTGTAATTGTACTTTTGTCACTTTCTTATTCCAAGATCTAGTGGCATCATTTGGTCCATAAATGCAAATTTAAGACAACAAAATTAAAATTTTGCACACACATCATAAGGACACTTTTTGTAAGGACCTTCCTTGTTTAAATGCTGTTGATATATCATTGGTTTTTAGCTTTCAGTCCTTCATTACTGCAGTTAAAAATACCAACTGCCAATACTCCATACTACAGGTTGGAGAATCTTAGAAAAGATTCCTAGTATTTTCCTGAACACCACGGGCTACCAATCTTGCTTTAATTTCCGTTTCACCATCTTTATATTTTTCAGAGATAACTCAATGGCATGGTATTTACTTGATTTTCAAAAGGAACTACTTCAAACACATCATTAGTAATCAAGCTTTTCAGTTTCTTCTCCTTGAATTCAACCATATCTTGAGACATTTCTTGATCAGCTGTATGGCATTTTCTAGACAGTTCATTCCATTCTTTAACGCTATCCCAATTGACACATACTGATTGATTCTTCTTCTCCTACAATATGCACATTCACTCAGTTCTTATATTTTTCAGTTTGCTTTGGTTGCATACTTATTATTTTAGCTTCCTTCCATGTATCTCTATATATATCTTGTTAGTTTAGTCATATTCTAAACAGAATTTTCATGTCCAACACCAGCATCAAAGGAATCAGTTTCATTTGATATGGAATTTACATCTATCATCTTTGTAGTTGTCATTCATAGGTAGTTCCTAATCCATGCTATTTGTATTTTCTGTTTTATCTGTCTGTCTATTTCGCACCTTAGTCAATTGATATTAATCCGATGACATGCCAACACAAGTTGTCCATCTTTTCCAAGTACAACTGCAGGATCTTTCCATCCTTTAACATTTTTCTCTGTGTTAATAAACTTTATACATACAATTTCAAACTTCAAGCAAACCAACCAGGAAGGGACACACAAAAAGAAAAACTCAAAAATTTTCAATTGTACATATGAGATAAAAATTAACAGAAATTAATTATTGATTTAAGTTTAATAAAAAATGCAAAAGTCTTTTAAATACAATTTAAAAAAAACATCATTTTTTTTAAAATACAAATAATAAAGATAAATGCAAATTTTAGTTTGAAATAAAGACTCTCCAAATATTCAAAACCTTACAATAACAATTATAATTTATTTCTGTTATGAGTACTTTTATTTTAATAAAATATTTAACAAAATAATGTTTTGTTTTGAAGAAAGAAAACAAAAGAAAAATAATTTTCCTCATGAGATAATAGTTACTTTTATTAAGAACCAAATGATGGAAAGGAATTCATGCTGGGATTTTTGATTTATTGTAAAATATGGATGAAGAACAATTTCAAATTGGCTTTAATGGTTAAATTATATTAAAACTAAACCAACCATTTGTGAACCACAGAATGACAAAGTAAAAATTAAATAGTTTGCATTTATTTTTGTAGTGTAGTGTTACTAACTCATGGGAAGTAGTATACACTCAATTGCCTCATGGGCATTAACTGTAGCAATTTATATTCTTTGTGACTTTATATGTAAATGAGTCACGTCATCTCCCTATACTGAATACATTGGCAATAGGATATAAGTCATCAGAAATATGCAGATCTCCATCCTTCTTTATCAAAATTACTAACAGGGAGGTTCATTTGCTCCTTCCTAACAGAACTCTTTCAAGAAGATCTTGTTCCAGTATTTTTTTTAGTTTTCCACAACTATCGGTAGTAGATGGACTGACACTTTTTGTGCTTGAAAATATGAGAGGAAGACATTTTCCTTTTGTCTCAACTTGATTTTATAGCTTTTAACATTCCAATTTTTTCTTCTTTAAAGTCTTTGTCAATAGTTATTTGATGGTACACTGACTTTAGATCAATTTTAGAGAATGTTCTCATACCTGCAAGGGAGTTCAAAGTCCATTCTACATTAGGGATAGGATATGATTCTGTACATATTTTGTGATTTACACCTATTTTGTAGTCATCACAAATGCTCTGATCTTTCTTTCTTAAAATTACTAATGGGGAGGCCCATTTACTTCCTCCTGTGAGAACTCATTCAAGTAGATCTTGTTCCAGTATTTTTTTTAGTTTTTCCACAATTATTGGTAATAGATGGACTGGCATATTTTGTGCTTGAAAATATGAGAGGAAGACATTTTCCTTTAGTCTCAACTTGACTTTATAGCTTTTTAACATTCCAATTTCTTCTGCCTTGACTTTCTTTACTAATTTTGTTGAATTTATGTTCATTACATCATTTCCTATTAGACTATGATTATTTTCACAGTTTGTAATGATAATTGGTAATATGTCAGACTTATATTTTAGTTCCACATGGGCTTCAAAATAGCCTAACATTTTTATCACAGATCTGTCAAACTGATTCCATTGGACAAGACTTTTCTTTAGTCTTGGTTTTCCTAATGTCTTCCAGAAATTTTTGGGTATCAACGTCACATCACTTCCTGTATCTAGTTCCATGTCCAATATAACATTATTGATTCAACTTTTTATTAACCCTTTTTCATTCCTTTTTTTCTGCGAAAAGATGCCCATACTTATTTTCTTATATATCAAATAATCTCCCTTAAGCTGTTTTTCTTAATATGGGACCACATGAAATAATTGAATGATCTGTATTGATGAATTAGTCAAAACAAGATGAATTAGTCAATATAAATGAGGAAATGACTGAATGTATAAAGAAAAAGAAATATTTGTTAGTAATTGTAAATTTATGAACTAAAAACCATACAATTTAAAATTATACTTACATGTTTATGAGGGTTATTGCAATAAACATTGAATAAAAAGCAAGAATTATGATAGATTTTGTTTATATTTGAAATTTAAATGTTTACTGATATGATTATTTAAATAGTATATATAGGTACATGTCTTCATATATATATATATATATATATATATATTATAATTATTTAAAAAAAATATGATTCCATCACTACATAAGAGTTCTCATGTTTCAAAAACAAAAGTTAAAAGAACCAGCTCTGTTTCATCCTCAAGCGAATTTTGGAATAACTCATCTTAAAATTTACGGAGCTTTATAAGCATATACATTTGTAATATTAATTACATGGAAGCAGCAAAACCAATTATTGTAATAAGGGCCGTAAGGGTAAACATATTGTATCAACATATTAGTTACTTTCAGAAAGAGGTTAAGTCAAGTTGGGATGTCTATTTTTAAGCGAATGATGACATCAGTTTGACTCATATCGTTTGGTCTGTTTCAATGACAGAGAGTTGTTGGCATTATTGTTACACCATTAAATTCTTATTTGTATACCTTAAAAAAAATTTTTTCTAAAAAGGTTGTTTGTATATAAATACGTCATATTAAACTACAATTTGTTTTTTTTTTGACAACTTCATAAAGGGTTTTTTTTATCTTATGATAGGGCTGAAATTTGTTTATAGACTATGAAATTTTAAAATTTTTAAGCTAATTATTTAAGGTGAAAATTTGTTGAAGTCTGCAAAAAACCGTTAACTCATGTCTATGGTTTCATAAATTTTCATTATTTAGAAACTTAATAATGTGTAGTTTTTCATGTAGGCATAAAGGACATGGGTCATTCCAAGTTTTACAAGTTCTTGTTCTATTTATTATTTTCCATTTTACTTTTGGTGTTTTATTCATTTCTTTTAAATGACAAAAATATTTGGGTAGGGATGTCTGATTTCTGTTTCTAATATTATTGAAGGAGCATTTGTGTTGTCTCCACCTAATTTTAAATTCATTTTTCATAGATCCTATATATATCATTTCAATGTTAAGACTCTCAATAGATGAGATTGTGCATAGGTATACAAAAGATTCTATGCAGCATTTTTTCAATGGGCAGTCTTTAGGGTTTCTACAATCACATAATTTCTCTATTTTTAGTTTAGGGTTTTTATTAATAATATTTTGGTATGTGTGTTTTTCCAGGATTTTATTATAATGATTTTTATGATTCTTTCTAGATTTTCAGTGCAGCTGTAGCTAATTTTAAGGTGTTTTTATTAAAGATCTTGCTAAGTTTGCTATCAGTCGGAAAGTGTTTTTCAATTAAAGCTAGAAATTTTTGTCCTAGCTTAACACTAACCGTTTGGTTGAATGGAGGGGTATACCAAATAATTTTTCTTTTCCTGTGTTTCTTCTGGTTAGTACTATTGTTTCTATAATTGGTGATAGCATTTTTGTATCCACTATTTTTTTAGAACTGTGTTGTAAAAATTACTGTGTTGTTGGAAGATTTCTTCATTTGCAGAGGTCATGTTGATTCTTTTCTCTATTGATAAGGGTATATGCTTAATTGTAGATGGAGGGTAGTTTGACCGAAGGTGTACATACAAGGAGTTAGCATTAGGTTTTCTGTATACGTTGTTCATTAAATCCAGAGTTACGTCAAGGAAGTTTGCCCTTTTCAATTTTGTATTGACTGTAGTTTTTAAATTTAGTTTTCTGAATTCACTATATATTATCTTTCTAATTTTATCTAAAATAAAATTTGTAGAACTCCTCACTACCATGAGCCCATCATCCCTGTATAGCTCGATGTCCTTAATGTCTAATTCACAGTGTGTGGTTAGGTTGTATAGTATAAATAGACCAACAAGGTCAGAAGACTCTGCAGAGTCTAAAGATCCCATGGTGATGTCAAAATTGTCTTCAGTGTTTTCAATCCATTGGTCCCTATTATGAATGAGGACAGATTTTTTTGCACTAAGAATTATCTTCATTTCTTCTTCTGTTAGATCTGAATATACAGTAGCAAACTCAAGGGCAGTCATGAATAGATCTCTTGATATTGACTGGTAATAATCCAAAATATCAACTGTATTAGGGTACAATCAGGTTTGTTGCTGATACTGGTCAACCAATTGATGACTTCTTTGGTATTAATCCAGAGTGCTAATCCAAGGTAGTTTTTAATTTGCTTAGTAATCCTTTCTAGGATTCATTTGCTTATCTTTCCGATGTCAGGTTGAGTTGGGTTTATTATTCTAGTAGTAGGGTTTTCTTCAAAATCTGGTTTGTGGTCCTTAAGGATGATGTAGCATTCCTTTTCAGCAAGTTTGCCTACTCTATCACTTATCTTTAATTTATCAGTAATAATTTTACTAGTTCTGTTAATATTATCTACCATATTTCCATTGTTATTATAAGCTTTTTTATAAGTCCTTTTTAAATTTTGTTTTTTAATTAGGTTGTTGTAGTTTGTCTGCCATCAATTTGTAGAAATTTCCTGTTTTGTCTGACAAAACAGAAAACTTCTACAAACTGACGGCAGATGACTACAACAACTTAATTAAAAAAAATTTACCATCACAGCACCCAAAGTCTCTAGACTTATTAAAGGCCTTGACCTTAAGAAAGCTCCTGGTTCAGACAAAATTCTGGTTATTGTCCTTAAGAACATCAACCTGGAACTATTCCCAATCCTAGCAAAATTATTCAACTGCTGCTTGAAAGAGAAATCCTTCCCAACCTGTGGAAAAGTGTTAAGCATATGCCTGGTTTTCAAGAATGTGGATGTGCAAACTTCCCCCTTCCAGTACAGACCCATCAGCAGTATCATCAGCAAGCTCTTTGAGGCCATAATCAATAAGAAGGTCATCAAGTATCTAGAAAAGAATGAACTCTTCAGCAACATGCAGTATGGGTTTTAGCTGGTCCAATCCACTGCCGATGTCCTAATTACCATCACTCACAGAATCAGTAAGGCTCTTGATAACAAACATACCTCAAGGACTGTAGCATTAGATATTTCAAAGGCCTTCAACAAGGTGTGGCACAAAGACTTGCTACACAAGCTCTCCAGTTATAGAATCACTGGAAGGGTCTACTTGATCATAAAATCATCCTAACAGGTAGGTCCCTGAAAGTATTTATCAATAGCCAGTTGTTCAGAGCCCTAGAGATCACTCCACAGACCAACCCTCTTTTTGATCTACATAAATGATCTGCCTAAGAATATACTCAGATCATTTGTAAACATCTATGCCAATGATACAACTATATATGGGTGCATCTCTGAAACTCTCGATGGTCAGAGATTGGTGACTGATCCCTCTTCTGATCTTACACAAACTACCCAATGGAGTAAAAACTGGCTGGTTACATTCAATGTGTTAAGCTAGTTACATTTCATCATCACCAATATGACCTCAAACTATGACCAATCTTAATGAACAGAGGTCCTCTCAGGGAAGCACCATGCCTCAAAAGACTGCTGGGCCTCAAACTCACACCCAACCTCAAGTAGAACTCCATTGCTAATGATGCAGGTAAAATGATTGGCACCCTGTACCACTCTAGTAAGTATTTGACCCTTCCCGCTATCCTCTACTTTTACAAGAACCAGATCAGGCCCCAAAAAAAATACTGGTGTCATATTTGGGTGGGAGCTGCCCAGACCTCACTCTCCAGCCTTGATAGAGTTTAAAAGTGTATTTGAGCCTTTGTAGGTGACAAACTATTCTCCACCTTTCAACCTCACTTTCACACGTGGGATGTGACAAGCCTCTCACTGTTCAAACACTCCTTCCATGAAAAATGCAAACCTTCACAGCAAGAACATACCATGCTCTTTACATAGTAGCAAAACACCCATATTTCCTCCATATTCCATTGGTGATAAGTAAGTTCCACTCGAACAGCTTCTTCCTACAAACCACTGCCCTGTGTAACTGACTTCCAACAGGATGTTTCCCAATTATGTTTCTTAACATGTTCAAGGCTAGAGTAAACTGTTGTCTTCCACTCATATACACACAAATAGCCTCCAAACATAACCCTTTACGTTGAGTGGCCTTGAACCTTGTAAAGGCTGAACCTTGCTGTAAAAAACGTATATACAGTCAATGACAAAATTATTCTAATTTTGTCTTTTCCTAATTTGCATAATTTGCCTGTCAAATTTATTGTATTTAACCTATTGTTCTGAAAATGAAGTTTTATATTCCATTTTGGGGCTGGTATCATACAGACATTAGATTCTAAGAAATGGATGAAAATATTCAAAATTGTTGGGTGTCAACAAAAAAAATGGCAAGGACCTCTCTTGTTACCTTATAGAGCCATAAGAAATTTCTTTTTCCCATTCAATAATAGGACCCAAGCCAACTAGTCTGTTCTCTTTTTAAGTATTTTTAAGTATTTATATAAAACTGAAAAATATGAGTTTCACTGTTAATTATAAAGAACAAGTTTCTTCTTATTTCATTTTTTAAAATATCTCTATTCTTTTGGGTTTTTACTTGTTTTATAAACTGCTTACAAGCTGACATCTATCTATCTATCTATCTATCTATCTATCTATCTATCTATCTATCTGTGTAGGTGTGTGTGTGTGCGTGTTTTTGTGTGTTACTTCCTACTTATTTTGTTGCAACATTATTTGTTGAGTGAATTGCTTGTATCTCTTATAACTTTTGACTTCCTAAGCTTATCTTTTCCCTGTAAAAAGAAAAAAGTATAAAAATTCAGTGTGCATTATTGGCGTCTAACCAACAATCCAGGTGACTACACTTTCTCGGCTGAAGTCTTCATCTTTTTTGGCTGAAACTCAACTTATTTCGATTGTCTACATTTTTTTCCTTCTGTTCTATTTCTAATTTTATTAAACGCCTAACACTTGAGTGAAAAGTCACAATTGATTTGAATATCATTGAATTCTTATTCTAATTCTTGTAAACAGTGGCCAATTGTAGAGCATTGGGCATTTGACAAAAAGGTCCATTTTTCAATCTTTGGTACAAAATAGTTTAGGTATAATTATTATTATTATTATTATTATTCTGTTTGTTCCTCTTTTAATTAGTAAGTTTATTAGCCCATGCTGTAAAAGCTTGCTTGTACCTTGCCCCCAAATTCTTCTTATGACAGTAGGGTATTTAAAGGTTGTGTGTTGGTGTATTGTAAGAGGTTTGTCTGTGTGTATTTATATATAAACTGTGGTGGGGTAGTAGTAATACTGACGATATTATTGAGTGTCATTAAAGTAATTGCTGTATGTATTTGTAGTGTAGGAGGAATCCTTTTCTTTTTTTATGTTGAAAATAAAATGAATTAAAACGTACAACAATATAACATAAACAATAATAAAAACTTGAGACATGTGTTGACATAAATAGAAAGAATTTGTATTTTCTTTTTCTGATGTGATTTACAGAATATTGGTAGGGTGTGTTCACAGTGTGTCTTTTGTTTAAAAGTCAATGCTTACTTGGTTTGCTTCCAAGAATTTCATTTGTGAGGATGGCATTTGAAATCATCTGTTTTCGATCTTCATGGAGTGTTGGCAAAGACATGTGTTTCTGTACCACCACTACTTTTTGTCTACTGGTCTACTGTTATACAGTACCCTAGTCTAATCTACTGACTCTCTTGTGGTGGAAGGGTGCTATTTATAATCATGAGGGTTATGATGATGAAATATCCTTAAATTTTTTATCATCACTGATGGCAAGGTTATTTTAGATGTATACAAAAACTTGGCTTTCTATTAAATCCCGTTTATCCTTTTTTTTATAGTGAATACTGTAATGAAACAAAGTCCTCAATGTCTTTTGGACATGTTCGTTTTCTTTTTCTGGTCCAGGAGTAAGTAAAGATAAGCATCGTTTATGAGAAACATGCACCAGTAGAAATATCTTTTTCTACATGTTGATATATCTTGGTTCAAGAGGGAGAAAAAAAAAAGAGGAAAGAAATATTTGGCTTTTCATAGACTTTAACAGCATCACCTAATGGGTGCTTGATGAGGCCAAGTGGGGTAATAATATAACTTCTTTATTAATAGCATCTATGTATTTATTTTTTATTTTTTGATTATTCATTATTATTATTTTATTTATTTATTTTTTTCATTTTCCCACAACAGCAGCAGATAGAGTAAACCTGAACCCTTTTATTTACTTCCAGCTAGCCTCACTCTAAGTTACAGCCATTAACCCCTATTGAAGCTGTATCTATGTTTCATTATAAATACAGGCATAAAAACAAGTTTTGTGTGGAATATCAGGATAGATAATTACCTCATATAAATAATGAACCATTCCATTTTAAATGCAAGGAAACATGTAAGAAAAAGATACACCAGAGTCATTGCTTGGATTTAGTGAGAAAAGAAAGAAAGAAAGAAAGAAAGAAAGAAAGAAAGAAAGCATCCAATAGTAATTAAGAAAGAAAGAAAGAAAGCATCCAATAGTAATTAAGAAAGAAAGAAAGAAAGCATCCAATAGTAATTAAGAAAGAAAGAAAGAAAGCATCCAATAGTAATTAAGAAAGAAAGAAAGAAAAAAAGAAAGAAAGAAAGAAAGCATCCAATAGTAATTAAGAAAGAAAGAAAGAAAAAAAGAAAGAAAGAGAAGGTAGAGGAGGTGATAATGCTATTATGCTTCAATGAAAATGGAAAATCTTGTCAATTTTGTATCTTTTCATTTATACCTTCTTACTGCTTTAAATAATGACTTATGATTGTTACTTACATTTGTTATTGCAATATTTTCTTAAAGTTGTTAAGCTCACATATTCAATGATGAAAAAGTAGAATTTTCAAGAGTCATTGATAGTTGTGGAAAGTGCAAAGAACATATTAAATCATTAAATTTACAATTGGGATTCACTGGAAAATTCAAATAGGAAACTGTGAAATTGTAGCAAGTACTGCTAGTTATTGTTATTATTATTATTATTATAGCAACTGTTAATATAATACCAGCCAATATTGACAAAGGAGAGGAAAGGTTGTCCATTTATAAACCAGAATTATCAGAATTCTTCCTAAAGCTAACAAGAAAGTAACTTCACACCGCAGACTATTGGAATTTGGGACTCAGCTGCTTTATTATTTACCAGTTAGCTTCTTTTTCTCAAAAGACATTTTTGCACATGTACCTTTTTTTACACCATTTATTACTTATTGATTATTTTTACTGCTTTTCTTAGCTAAAGATCATCATCATCATGCAAGTCAAAGATTTTTAATGGAGTAAAAGCAGCAAAGAAAAGATTTACAAAGTTGATATAAAGTTGGTACAAGGTTACAATAAAAGTTGACTCAGACATGAATGAACTTACTATAAACATATTTACACTATTTACATTGTTCAAACTGTTGTCCTCATCTTTATTATCATATGCACAACGTTTTGGTCACTGTATGCTCTTGCCTTCTTCTTCTGGTGATACACATTGGAATTTCAAATCAAATCCTTTAATTCATCCACTGGGGAAGATTGTTCTACTTCCATGTGCCTTGTCTCTGGACATCTCAGTTCCAATAATTTCTCTTTAGTAACCCAACTCTCTAAGTTTTTGTTCACCTCTGCTGTGGCCAGGTATTGAACACACAACTTTTGGGGTCAAGTCATTGGCTTACTTCAAAAAATCTCCTAAGCAGGCCAAACATAGGCACGAATACAATATGGGAACCAATAATATAGCATGCAAGAGAAAAACAGTAATAACAAAAAATTGTAATATGAGCTCTATTAAAAAATAATGATTACTGAGACATTAAGTTTATAAATCCCAAAAATTCCTTTACTGATGTCCCAAAGGACACATAGCTTAGTGGATAAAAGGGTTGGTTGAAGTAATCCGTAATTCAGTGAGTTAACCCAAAAAACTGTGAGTTCAATGCAGAGTTGAGTTATATATCAAATGTAATAAACAAAGAAGAATAATGAAGTGTTTGAACTTCTTGAGATTATTTTAAAAGCTTGGGAAAATTTCTAGCTCTGATCCATGATTTTCTGGTCATTTGAATTTTATAAAAATTCAAAATTCTCAGCTGAAGTCTTCATCTTTTTTGGCTATTCATTATTTTCGTCATTGACATTATATACAGTTTTGTAATTTTTATCCACAGGAGATAATTTGAAATTTACACACAAGTTGAAAATGTGTCCAAAAATTTCTCTAAACGACTGGGAAGCATAAAAATGTTAATTAAACATGCTTTACTTGATTCAAGGAATCTCCAACATAAGTATTTTTTTTCTTTTTTCTTCTTCAATATTTTCTTTCTCTTCAATTTTTGTTGTTGTTGTTGTTGTTGTTCTTCTTCTTCTTTTTCTTCTTCTTCTTCCATAATTTCTTTTTCTTCAATTTTTTCTTTTTCTTCTTCTTTGATTGTTCATCATATTGTGAATATATATATATATATATATATATATATATATATATATATATATATATTCAATATGATGAACAATCCAAGAAGATATATATATATATATATAAAAATATTATGGTTAGTGATATTTATTTTTTTTTAATTTCAGATATATAAATATTGCTATTGTTGCATGCAAGAAATGACCCCAAAAGAGAAACAAGATATCATACAGTTATTAGTGTTGGGGGATATACAACTTTGAAAGATATTGAGCAGAGATCAAAGATCAACCCAAAATATTGAAAAGGTTGACAAGAACAAGAAAAAATCTGTTGTAAGAACGTCACAAAAAGGAATTTGTGAAAAAGCAAAAAGTGAATTGGCTATTAAGAAAGTTTTGATTTTGCAAACAGAAGGAAAAGATACAAAGTATTAATAATATTGGTTAAAGATGCGAAAGTAAGCAATCTACCATGTCAAAAGCATCACAAAGAGAAACATGTAAATTGCATAAAGAAGTACAGGAAAACTGAATTCTCTACAGAAGTTTTAGTGATAAATACGCAGCTATAATAATGGGACCTAATGCATAGACCAGAGATGGTCATTCATTCAAAAGTTAGTGAGTGATGGGGATATGACATTAAAAATTGCCGAAAAGATTAACAGAGATTGCAGAACAATCAAAAGACTATTGAAACATTGGCAAGAACAGGAAAAAAAAAATTGGTTTTAAAAATATAACAAATAAAAAAAATGAAATACTAGACAGGAAATGTCACTGACAAATTAGAGGACTGAAAGAATGTGAGGCTATGAGGGTCTTCTCAGTAGGCCTAGTATATAAATAAACACCATATAGAATCCATGAATAAACAAAGAAAGAGAAATAATGGAGAAGGGAATCTACCTAGACAGCAATGTTTCAGCAGCAGCATTAAAAAAGAGAAATGGTGACAGAGGGGGTCAAGCTTCACAGAAAGGCTGTAGTAGCAGAGAAAGTAATAAAAAAACATTGTCTAAGTCTCCAAGTTCTAATTTCAGGATTGTTCCACAGGACAATAACCTGGAGTATTAAAGTGTTGGATTTTGAATTTGGTGGAATAGTAATTTTGAGTTCAGTCTCTGGGCTTGGTAGTAGAAATACAAATTCAGTGAATTCGAAATAACAGGACTAGAAATAACTGGGCAGTACTAAAAAAAAAAAAGAACAAGTTATCACTAAACATTAACAACTAAATGAAAACAATATACCTTCATAGATTAAGTAAGGTTGCCTCTCAGAGCCTTTTCTGTAAATACTTTTATTGTAAACATTTGAATGAGCTTTTCACAATGGTACCTAGACTTTTTGAATTTAAGCGCATTTCTAGACTTGCATCAAGATCTCATCAATTTTCAGTTGATCTGGCAAGATGTAGCCGTAAATTCTATGCTAAAAGTTTCTTTTCTTGCACTTCTCACTTGTGAAACTCGCTTCCAGCTCCATACTTTCCATGCTTTAATCTTCAAAAATTTAAATGCAATGTCGCTCCATGCAAGGCAGTAAAGCCACTAAAATACAAGGAGTTACAGGGTGTGAAAGAATTAGGAACAGAAACATTAATAATGAGCAGGAATAGAAAAGAGTAATTAGGAGGACAATAGATAGTGATTGACATTGCATTTAAATTTTTGCAGATTAAAGTTGGCTAGAAAGCATGTAACTGGAAAGGAGTCCACAAGTGAGACGTGCAAGAAAAAAAAATGTTAGAATAGAACTTATGGCTACATCTAGCTAGCTCAACTGTAAATTGATTAGTTCTTGATATATATATATATATATATATATATATATATATATAGAACAAGAACTTGTTCTATTTCCCAGGTTTTACAAGTTCTTGTTCTATTTTATTCGTAGATCCATGAAGAATGAATTTAAAATTAGGTGGAGACAACACAAAAGCTCCTTCAGTAATATTAGAAATAGAAATCAGACATCCCTATTTAAATATTTTTTACATTTAAAAGATACAAGTAAAACAGCAAAAGTAAAATGGAAAATAATAAATAGAACAAGAACTTGTAAAACCTGGGATGACCCATGCCCTTTATGCCTTCATGAAAAACTACACATTATTAAGTTTCTAAAAAATGAAAATTTATGAAATCAAAGACATGAGATAATGGTTTTTGCCAACACCAACAGACATTTGCCTTAAATAATTAGCTTAAAATCTTTTTTTAAATTTCTAAATCTATAAACAAGTTCAATTAAAGCAATAGATTTAAAAACTTAACCCAATCATAAGCTAAATAAACCCTTTATGAAGTCATCAACAAACGAAAACAAAATTTTTAGAATAAAAATCTTTATGTATACAAATACACATTTAACAGCATGACAAAAGTGCCCAAAAACTTTCTATCGTTGAAATAGATCAGACAATATACGTTGAACGGATGTCATCATTCATTTGAAAAAAGGCACCCTGACCCTACCTTGACTTAACTTCTTTTCTAAAGTAACTTATATGTTGATACAATAGTTGTCAGTAAAAGTGAATACCCTACTGCCCCTTATTAAAATGATTGGTGTTTTCTCTATATCCATAGAAATTAATATAGCGAATGTATATGCTTATAAAGCTTTGCAAATTTCAAAATTAGTTATTCCAAAATTTGCTTGAGGATGAAACAGAACTTTAATTTAACTTAATTTCTATAATTGAATTGAAGTTTTTAGCTTCTGTTCTTGAAACGTGAGAACTCTTATGTAGCAATGGAATCATATTTTAAAAAAAATAATTATAATATATATATATATATATATATATATATATATATATATATATATATATATTTGCAAAAGACACCAGTCCAGATATGCACTCACTGGCCACTTAATTAAGTACATGAGAATATATGTTCATTCATACAAATTTCTAATCAATGTTGTACAGCAATTTAATGGATATAGATATTTAAACATTGCCATGGGTACCAGCTGAATTTCATTTCATGCTTTTAAATTATTTTGAATGGAACATGGTCATTGATGCCAGATGGATGGATCTGTGTATTTCAAAAATTGCTTATCTATGAGCATTCTAATGCATGACCATCTTTAGAGTTAATAGAAAATGATCAGAAAAAAAAACAATTCTAGTGAGCAGCAATTCTGTAGGTGAAAATTCCTTGTTGATGAAAGAATTCAAAAAAAAAAAATGGTCAGACTGGTTGAAGCTGATAGAAAAGCATTAATTTGTTTTAGTTCTTGAAAAAGCTCATCCCCAAACCTAAAATTCAATTTTACCATATACACAATAAAGGAAAAAATTCAAAATATTTCAGAATCTTTACTTTTCAATTTTCTAATGATACAATTGGATAGTACTTAATTATTTTTTTAACTCATTTAACAGTTTCTAGCTGTAGAATAACATACAAACTTACAAATAAACAAAAACTACAAGGTTCCATAAAGTTCTAGAAACCTCCAGGAAGTTCTAGAAGTTTCCAGAAAGTTCTAGAATGCTCCAGAAAGTCATACTACTATACTTATTTACATTTTAGAAATTTCATGGGTGTGACATTAAAAAAAAATAAACAGAATTAAACCCTTCTTCATTATTTTTGAACAAAAATTAATTAAATTATGATAGAAGAAACCAATTATTTTATAAAACTCAACAAATCATATATATATATATATATATATATATATATATATATATATATATATATATATATATATATATGTATATATATATATATTTTAGAGAGAGAGAGGAAAAGAGAGAGAAAGAGAACACCCTTTTGTGTTATTTTCACATTTATTTTATACACCCACATATACATAAATGTTCACATATGTATATTTTTATACATGTGTGCATTTGACTTTTATATCCTTATGTGTACACCCATACATGAGTGTGTGTGTGTGTGTGTGCGTGTGTGTGTGTGCGTGTGTGTACAGTGAGGAAAATAGCTCTTCCATGAGTCCTTGACAAATAATGCTCTCAGTAACCTCTTCAGTTCATCACTTGATAAATGCAATCTGAATTCTCCTTTGACCCTCAAGGTAAGCATTCACTTCATTTTGATGTTATAAGGACCACCTTGAAATGAATGATCTTAAATTACAGACTCTGTGTCTTTTAATACATTTGATTGTTTCTTCCCATAGATTAACTGCTAAGCAATAAACATTTATAATTGCAATTAAGATGATTTTAAACACAAGCAGAAGCATCATGTGATTTAGATGATCTATTAATCTGTCCAGTAATTTTCAATGGTTGTCTACTCTGAGTTATAAGGTAAAATAATGTGTTAATTACAAGCAAAGTATTCATATGTCATGTATTTTAAATTTTACAAGTAAATAAACTAAGCATTCTCTAAGTGGTCATGTTTATATAAATTTGTCTTCATTTCTCAGAAGTAAGCTTTTCACATGCTACCAATTATAAAAGTTTTACTGCAGACCTCAAATCATTCACCATTGAAGAGCCAATCATATGAACAGAAAAAAAATACAGAACCAACTAAAATAGTAAAGAAAAAAATTATTTTTAATTGTAAATTTCAACAATGTTTTCCATGATTTCAAACTTCATTTTCATTCATATATTTAAAATTTCTATTTGGTGAAACTTTCCTGTAATATTTATTTTGTTAACCATTTAATTGCCAGATTTAACAATATTTTTTTTATGTATCGTGTTCCTGTAAAACGTATAGAACAATGATTTTCACTTTACCATAGGATGCTTTAAACTTTACTTGGAGGTAAGAAAATAAAAAAAAAGAGGAAATTGATGGCTGGCTACTTGTTTCCAAGCACACCCATCTGTTAGAGTGACTAACAAATTCCTACTGCTCAGGCACCTTTGTGTTTGATCAACACCCACAAGACCAACCCATGATTTATACAGCAACCATATTGAATGAAATGTTACAGTTTCTGGATGAGTGTGTATCATCATAGGGGATCAACTGTTTGAACAAGGCCATTACACTCAGACACTCGGTCACAATGATTATGACAATGTTTGTATTAGTGCCACTTATTATTATAGCTTTATTTTTCAGTCATAATTTATTGGCAATCTGGTGTTAGGAAGATATTTAATAGTTTCCCACTCACCAGTCACTAATGTTAACATTAGTTGATCTTTACTAACACTGAATAAATGAAAATGAATGACAAGATGCACCTACGCACAATTAAAATATTTAATAAATACAAGCAATGTTGTAACAAATCACATATGTCCTAAGGAAGATAAATGTACAGTTTGTAGACATTGATCCAAGAATGAGCATGTCTGACTGAGGTATGTAAAAGATAACCATAAATTCTGGTTCCCTTGATGAGGTTAAATAAAGTTCTTCACTGAAGATGGAGGCAAATGTCTCATTTCCACTCAACCAAAAGCAGTAAACATAATATCTGCTTTCCACATTTTTGAACTTAAGGAAAATGAGGTGTTAACTGTTCAACAAACAAAAGCAAAAATTCCTGTAAAAATAATTTTTGGTAAGGGGCTGAATTTCTATGTGACCAACGGGCACACAATGTCCTAAGCACCACCATCAACCCAAGGGAAGACAATTATTATTTCCCTACAATGTCTTCCAAACACTTTTTTGTTTATTTAATTTCACTCACAAAGCTTGGGTCAACCCATGGTACTTTCCAACAATGCTGCACTAAAATCACTTCCCCAAGCCAATAACATCATGATGGTTACCTCCTGATAAATTGACCATGGCGATATTCAAATGGGGATCTCATGATCAGAAAGTGAACATTCTAAACACTCAGCTTTGTATCCATCAAAATATATAGTATCCATATTATGTGCCCTACTATTTGAACCAATACACTCAGCTTGGTTATTATATGTACAGAATTTTAGTTGTTATACTCTCTGGCCATCCTCAAGAGTCTGCCATTGTACTTGGCAACATCCACAGAATGTTTCACTGAACCAATAAAGTGGGTAAAATGTTCTCATTTTTCATGCTTGTGGGGCGGATATTTCATATCAGTTTTTAAAAATTACACCACTGAATTATTCAAGAGACACATAGCCCAGTGTATTAAAGCATTGGTTAATTTGTTGTGAGCCCCAATAAAAATAAAATAAAATATAAAAATAATATACAGTGTATAAACAAAAAAAGAATTAAAATTAAAATAAGGCATTTTCACTTTCCATTGAACCCTTATCTTTTTCTCTCTCTTTTTCTATCCTTCTCTTTTTATACATCTCTCCTAACTAATGAGAAGGTAACCCTCAAATAAAAAGAGGAAGAAGAAAAGACTGAACCTGGTTGAAAAAAAAACAGAAGTTTGCAGGACTAGATAACAATATAATAGATAGACCTACTTATTTATGATTATAAATCTACCAAAATTAGACAGGCTCCTTGCATAATTTCCACTATATAAAAAAAAGGTAAAAGAAAGGAACACTAGAAAAATAATGTTGACCAATGAGCTAGATGAGCAGAAGGGACAGCAGCAAGAGAAACCAGGGAACACAAGACATGACACTGGAAGAAACTAGGCAATCATGACATGTGAAGAAGTTAAGACATCATCTGCTAATGATATTTTCAGTCCTTCTTAGAGCTGAGAAAAACATAGCAGATTGATGCTGATCTATTTCTAGGATGACTACTACTATCAATTTCTAACTTCAAACTGGCAAAACTACCTGCTACCGAGCCAAAACATGCTTTCTTTGGACTGCTACTAAGACCTATGTGGGAAATATGTGCTGGCTTTCATAAATGAAAGGGTTAAGGTTAAAGGTGACAGAATCATTAAAAACAACAATGACTTAAAAGTTTAGAACAGACAATTCTCTCTTTTAGGCTGAAGAATAAAAATTCAAGCTCCTGTTTGGGGTGTAACAATAGTAGAAGAAAATGTTTATTTACATATGCAATAAATAGGTAAAAGGATATACACAAAATATGAGAGAAAGAAAGGGAGGAGAAAATTCCTTTAACTTAAAGGAAGAAAAAGTGTTCATGTAACAGATTGCTCAAAATATTTCTCTGTGCACCTAAAAGTTTTTAAGCAACTAAATTGTTCTTAAGGGGTTAACACTCACATAAATTTCTTCAGAGCTCTTGTTGAGAGGGAAACAATCAGAAGATCTGTAGTTTGTATTTGAATGAGTTTATAGGCTGATGACAGAAATTTCTAGGTCCAAGGAAGCGGATCTCAATTAGTTTTTAGTAGAAGGCCAACGTTCTGTTTTTAGAGCCCAGCATGTATATTTCTTTCTTGAAATAGGTTCTGGAGAAGATTAGTGTTGTCAACATGATGTTATCACAGACAATGTCAAGTATTCACTGCCAAAGAGGTGTATATTCTCCATATTTATCAAGAGTAGAAGGCTCAAAAATATTGAGAACTTTTCCCTCCAAAATTGCTATATACTTTTCTGGCCCTCTCATTCGTCAAAAAACATATTCTTATCGCTGATAAGAATCAAAGTTATGGGAACTGGTTTTTAGAAGCAAGGGTCTGATAAGTTGTGAGCATTACACCCCACCCCAACTTTATGGCACCATGGTCTGGGCAAAGGTGGTCAAATTCCTTTATTTATTTTCCAGCTCTCTCATTTGTCAGAAAATATATTCTTATCTCTGATAAGGATCCTGGTTTTCAGAGGCAGATTTGAAAGCGGGAGTGAAAGTTGGGGCAAAGATCAGAAAAGAGGCAAGAAAGTGAATTTCTAAAAGAACATTGTTGTGGTTCTGAAATTAAATTTTAATAACTGTCTTATAAATGAACATTTTGTTAACCTGAATATCAAAGGACTCATTTTAATCTAAATCAGATAAATAAATATATCTTATTTATTTTATACCCTTGAGCCAGTTTATTTTATGTCAAAAGTTCCAATAAAATAATTATTAAGTCTAACACAAAATATATATCTGGTCTTTTTGCAGTTTGAGTTCAGTCCCTGCAAATTAAGAGGAGATTAAGAAAAAAAAAATAAACAAATTTTAAATGGAATATAAATTGCTCTAAATCTTTTAGAATAAGGAAAATAAATACAGTTAATTATAAGCTACATTTGGACGAAACATTTTCCCATTGTATTTAGAAAAATTAAACTCAATTGCATTGTTCAAATTTAGGCTTTTTTTAATTAGAAATGTTAAAAGCAGTTACATTTTATCAAGATTATGCTTTTTTATTTAGAAATATTTGAAACAGCTTCATTTTGGTGAAATTTATACTTTGTTATTTAAAAATATGAAAATTGGCAACATTTTTTTAGATTGATGTTTTTTAATTTAAAATGTTAAAATCAGCTATATTTTGTTCAAACTTATGCTTTTTAATTTAGAAATGTTAAAATATAGTTACATTTAATATAGACTTATGCTTTTTTATTTAGAAGTATTTAGTTATATTTTGTTCAAATTTACTTATTATTTAGAAATGTTAAAAGCAGTAACTTTTTGAATAAGAAAAAATAAATACAGTTAATTATAAGAAAATTTTCAAGTAAAAGTAAATACTAACTAATGTCATCTTAGGCTGACACAAGGTCATAATAGCCAAGCACCTAATGAAAATCAACTGGTTGCAAGACAAGCTCTATGGTAATATGGTAAAATTATCTGTTTCTATTCAGAAACATTCAGTATTCGTTTACTGTCAGTTGAAATTTATAAACTCTCTCTTAAAATAATTTCTCAGGAAATTAAATTTCTCAAGGTTTAATAAGAAGTAGAATGGGCATGGAGGGCTTTAGTTTCCAATTCATGTGCAGCACATTATTACAATGTCTTGTAAACTTTCTAATTCCAAGTTACTTATTTTTAATCCATGAATGGAGTTACTTTATGACTATAGGAAATTAATGTTGGATTTTTTTTTATTCTCTGTCACTACTTTTCATGAAATAGTGTAGAAGTGAAGGAGAATCTTTTTCATCCATTTTGAAAGTCTTCATCTTACAGTTTTCATAGCATTTATTTTTAATCATTTCATCCCAAGGAAAGCAATAAAACAACTTAGATGCAAATGATTGATATTGCATGCAAACAATGCAAGAGAAGAAAATTTTAGCATAGAACTTTTGGATACATCTAATCATTACAACTGTAAAATGATGAGACTTTGCCACCAATCTAGTACTGCACTTAAATTTGTAAAGTGTAGGTACCAAACAGGAAACCTCAGTGAGGTGACTCATTTACATATGAAGTCACAAAGACAATAAATAGCTACAGCATGAGGCAGTTGAGTGCATACTATTTGTTGTGAGTCAGTAACACTATATTACAATATCTGAAGAATTGAATGAATAATTATCATTGAATAACTATGAGTACACACAAACATGGCTTAGGATACTAGTAGCTAAAGCTAGAACAAAAAAGCTAAAGAATTTAAAATCAGTTGGAGGAGAAAACCAAATAACTGATCTCTCCTTGGCAACTGCTTGTTGTGAGGCCATTATAAAATTATCAGCAATTGCACACCCAAGACAATTGGTGGAAATAACATTCAACGATATGTCAACTAATAGTGAAAAACAGCACTCAAAAAAAAAACATGTGAATGCAGAGAGAACTAAGTTTATAAATATTTCTCAAAAAGTGAATAAACCATTATTGAATATGTTCTTCATTTAAAACAGGCCACTAAATATTGTGAATTTGAGAAACTGGAATCAGAAAATCAGTCAATTAAAGATTTGATCCAAACGAAATTGGTAAACAGCCTTCAAATGAAGAGAATCGACAAATGATTCTAATGCATTTACAATGGGGAAAGTTGTCACTAGAACAGTGTGATCAACAATAAGATTTAATTGGAAAATTTAGTAGAGCAAAAGTTACAGATCTGGTAGAGGAAATGGACATGTATGCGATAAAAGATAAAATAATAATGTGTACCTTTTTTGGATATCAACATCAAAGAGAAAAAAAAATGTTCAACATATAAAATAATGTTTCAAAATGAATTATTTTAAATGTATGTGTAAATCCAAAAAGAAAAACATAGAGATGGTCTGACAAAATGAGGAGGAAATAAATATGAACATCTTTTCATTATTAAAAATTCAAATAAATAATGTTTTATTGGACATGGAACTAGATACAGAAAGTGACATGTGTTGATACCCAAAAACTTCTGAAGACATTAGGAAGACCAAGATTAAAGAAAAGCCTTGTCCTTGAATCAGTTTGACAGATCTGTGATAAAAATGTTAGGCTGTTTTGGAACTAAAAAATAAGTTTGATGTATTATCAATTAATGTGGCAAACTGTGAAAATAATCATAGTCTAATAGGAAATGATGTAATGAACATAAATTCAACAAAATTAGTAAAGAAAGTCAAGGTAGAAGAAATTGGAATGTTACAAAAGCTATAAAGTCAAGTTGAGACTAAAGGAAAATGTCTTCCTCTCATATTTTCAAGCACAAAATATGCCAGTCCATCTACTACCAATAATTGTGGAAAAACTAAAAAAAATACTGGAACAAGATCTACTTGAATGAGTTCTCCCAGGAGGAAGTAAATGGGCCTCCCTATTAGTAATTTTAAGAAAGAAAGATCAGAGCATTTGTGATGACTACAAAATAGGTGTAAATCACAAAATATGTACAGAATCATATCCTATCCCTAATGTAGAATGGACTTTGAACTCCCTTGCAGGTATGAAAACATTCTCTAAAATTGATCTAAAGTCAGTGTACCATCAAATAACTATTGACAAAGACTTTAAAGAATTCGCAACAATAAACACACCAACAGGCTTATTAAAATAGAAAAGAATGCCGTATGGAATTAAAAACACAAGTGTAATTTTTCCATGGTCTATAGAGCAAGTTATTGGTAGTGATATAAAAAAATACAATATACTACCAGGATGACATGTGTGTTGCTACTAATAAAGATAAAGAATTAAAGTGGAAAACCAGTATGTTTTTGAATAAGTTAAAAATGCTGGATTAACAATTAATAAAAAAAATGTGTGCACAACACTAAAAAAATATCATTTTTGGGATATTCCATATTTAATGAAGGTCATTAATTGACAAAATATTAAAACTGAAGTGCCTAAAAACAAAAAAATTGGAATCTTTCTTAGGGCTTGTAAGTTTTTATAGACATTATGTAGAGTGATACTCCAAATTGACAGAACCTTTTGCTGCTTTAAGAAAAAACATGTGGAATTTATTTGGACAAAAGGACACATGGTATTTGAAAATCTAAAAGCTGTTCTGGCAAAGAAGTCAATAGTAAAAATATTTGTCCCTAGAATAATAATAACAACCGACACAAGTGAATGCTCAATTTTGGGAATATTAGTTCAGTCGTATTTAGTTGCAATTTATACTTTTTTATTTGGAAATGTTAAAATGAATTATATTTTGTACAAATTTATGCCTTTATATGAATAAATGTTAAAGTCAGCTACATTTTGTAAAATTATATGCTTTCTTTAGTTAGAAAGGTTAAAATAATTTGTATTTTATTCAAATTTATGCTTTTTTACTCAAAAATGTTAAAAACTTTTAACTTTTTTGAAATGTTACAATCAGTTAAATTTTAAATGTTGAAATGTTAAAATTAGTTACATTTTGTTCAAATTTATGCTTTGTTGTTTGGAAATATGAAAATTCTGCTATATTTTGTTGAATAATTTTTTACATAGAAATGTTAAAATCTCTTCGATTTTGTTCTGATTTATGTATTTTTTTTTAAGTTTTAAAATCATTTATATATTGTTGCAAATTATTCTTTACATTTTGAAATGTTAAAATGAATTACATTACTTTTTTATCAAGAAATGAATCACAGTTTGTAAAAATATATGCTTTATCATTTAGAAATATTAAAATAATCTACATTTTATTCAAAATTAATTCTTTTTTACAAAGAAATGTTAAAACCAGTTACAGTTTGCTCAATTTTATGCTATTTCATTCAGACAAAATATTTTTTGTATAGATATGTTAAAAGCATTTATATTTTTCAAATTTATGCTTTTTTATTTGAAAATGTTAGAAACATTTACATTTTGTTAAAATTTATGATTTTTATTTAGAAATGTTACAATCAGTAAATTTATGCTTTTTTTATTTGCAAATGTTAATATGAATTAAATTTTGTTCAAATTTATGCTTTTATATGAAATGTTAAAATCAGTTACATTTTGTAAAATTTTATACTTTTTAATTAGAAATGTTAAAATGAATTATATTTTGTACAGATTTGTGATTTTTCATTTAGAAATGTTAAAATCAGGTTTATTTTATTCAAATGATGCTTTTTTACATAGAAATGTTAAAATCTATGATATTTTGTTCAAATTTATGCATTTTATTTGAAAATTTCAAAAGCATTTATATTTTTCATATTTATGTTTTTTATTTGGAAATGTTACAACTGTTTTTTATTTGGAAATGTCATAAAAATGATGCTTTCTTAGAAATTTTAAAATTAATTACATTTTGTATAAATTTATGTTTTTTACTTAGAAATAGGAAAATCATCTACATGTTATTCAATTTTATGCTTTTTTACATAGAAATGTTAAAATTAGTTACATTTTGTTGAAATTTATACTTTTTCTTTCATAAATTTTAAAATCATTTGCATTTTATATAAATTTATGCTTTTCTGTTTGGAAATGGGAAAACTTTATGCTTTTTATTTGGAAATTTTACAATAAATTACATTTTATATGAATTTAGGATTTTTTATTTACAAATGTCAATCTGTGCTACACCATTACATTTTTTCAGTTATATGTTATTTCTTTAAAAAAATAATTTTTTTGATATAAATGTTAAAATCATTTACATTTTATTCAAATTTATGCTTTTTATTTTGAAATGTTAAAATCAGTTTCATTTTGTTCAAATTTATGTTTTTCATTTGGAAATATTAATTATAGTTATACATTGTTCCAATTTATGCTTTTTATTTGGAAATATAAAAATCTGCTATTTTTTGTTCAGATTTATGCTTTTTATGCAGAACTGTTAAAATCAGTTACATTTTGGAAAAGATTTTTAATTTTCTGAATAAAATTCAGAAAATTAAAAATCTTTTCCAAAATGTAACATTATTTTAGGTTTATACTTTTCTTGTTAGAAATGTTAAAACCACTTACTTTTTTTTTTTAAAATTTAACAGATTTTATTTAGAAATATTAAAATCATTTGCATTTTATTGAAATTTTTACTTTTCTACATAGAAATATTAAAATCAGTTATATTTTTTATAAAATAAAATAAAATAAATTCATGCTTTTTTTAAATTATGAAGTAATTTAATTTCTCAGGGCCAAAAACAATGGACTTTTGTTGGAAATCAGGGGATTCACGGAAACCCAACTTACATCTTGCCCTGTACTAGTTTCTAGTTGGAGTCCATAAAAATCAATGAGCGAAAGCCATTTAGACAGTTGAGAGTAGACAGTCAACGGTTGAGATCTGAGAAGGGAAGCAGTGAAGGTCACTGAGAGATTCCACAACTTCTGCCAGAGAAGAACCTCCGATTTCAGCCTGAAGCCAAACTTACCAAATCAGTAAAACAAATTTTGCTAACTCCGCAAGCCAAAACTTACCAACTTACCCAAGTGTTGCATCCAATTTAGGAATGGGTTGGGTTGACAAACACCTGTATGCGAACACAACTACTAATGAATCATTGTATGCAGTACTTGATATAAAAGTAGTAATTATTTTTATATATATTTTGAGTGCTGTTTTTTCTCCAATTTTATTGCATGACTTCGTTCAACTTGGACTAGCCCAACATGAAGATACCTGCAACAAATCAATCTTGGCCTCCTTATAATCAAATCAATCATTTGGAGTAAGGCAGGTCAGGATCGAGGAAATTACTCCATTGATCAAACCAGGATCCACCCCAGGCTGACCACAACAAAAGGTTACATCTGTTGCCATTTGCCATGAACCAGGATTGACCCTGATGTGTTACAGAAATGTTGAAAACAAATTTCTTTTTTTCGACTTCATGCTTTTTTTTATTATAAAATTTTAAAATATGCTATATTTTGTTCGAATACATCCTGCTTTTCTCTAGAAATGTTAAAATCAGCAACATTTTCTTTAAATTCCTGCTTTATTATTTAGTAATGTTAAAATCAGGTATATTTTGTTCAAATTTATGTTTTTTATTTAAAATTATGAAAATCTGCAATATCTTCATTAAAATCATGCATTTTGTACAATTTCATGCATTTATCCTACAACATTATAAAATGTTGAAGTCTTCTACATTTTATTTAAGTGTATGCATGTTTATTATAAAGTATTAAAATCTGCTAAATTTTGTTGAAAAGCATACTTTTTTTATTTATTTCTTTTTATGTGCCATGTCCTTTCAGGGTGTAGGTGATCATGGCTCTCTGCCTCCCTCTATCCCTTGCAGCTCTCAACAAGTTCTTTTCCTCTGCTTCCTCCCCCAGACCATGTTCTGTCATTCACCTGCTCAAGTCCACCATGTCATGCATTGTTTTCTCTTGTCTCTCTTTCCCTCTATTTGACTTGTGAGTATCAGATTCCTCCTTCGTCATTATGTGTCCCAGAAACTTCATATGTCTCTTCTTGATATTAAGTATAAACCTCCTCTGTTTTTGCAACCTCTCTAAGATCTCATTGTTGCTCACACACTCGGTCCATGATACCCTTAGCATCCTTCTGTAGAACCACATCTCTGTCAGTTCAAGTCTCTTCTTCATCTTTGAGGAAATTTTCTAACATTCGCTGCTGTAAAGAAGAACAGATGTCACATAACAGTTCAGTATTCTTTTCTTTGTTATCAAAGAAATCCTCCTGTCTCGCAGTACTATGCCCAGCTTTTGGAATGTGTCCTTGGCCATCCCAATACATCTATGGTTCTCAGTGCCACACTAACCATCATCTGTCAAGATTCTTCCATTTACTGATGACCATGCACTCCATCTTCTTGTAGTTTATGCTTAGTCTTTTCTTCTCACTCTCCGTCGCTACCTGCTGTAGTAGATTTTGTAATTACTTTTCCTTGTCTGTTATCAGTACTATGTCATCTGTGTATCTTATGTTGTTAAGATTGTGACCACCAATGCTAAATCCCAGTAGGGTTTCCAATTCTTTCAGGATTTCCTCACTGTACAGGTTGAATAGGTCAGGTGAGAAGATGCATCCTTGCCTTACGCCCCTTTCTATTTTTGTATATTCACTGAACTCGTTCTCTATGCACATGCATGCTGTTTGCTGCCAGTATAGGTTCTTGATTGTTAAATCATTTACATCTTATTCTTTTTTAGAAATGTTTGAATCATATTGAGTAAGTTAAAATTTTTGCTTTTTTATTCAGAAATATTAAATTGAGTTACCTTTAGCTAAAATTTTTGCTTTTTAATTTTAAAAACTTAAAATCAGCTAAATTTTATTCAAATATAAGTTTTTTTTTACATAGAAATGTTAAAATCAGTTGTTTTGCTCAAATTTTGTCTTTTATTTTGAAATGTTAAAACGTTATATTTTATATAAATTTATGCTTTGTCATTACATTTATTTTAAATGTTTGCTTTTTTAACATTTTGTCCAAATTCATGCTTTTTTATTTGCAAATGTTAAAATTAGAATTATGTTATTTTTATTTAGAAATATGCAAGATTTTTGTTATATTTTTTGCATTTGTATTTAAAAATGTTACAGTCATTTTTGAGTGTGTTCAAATTTATGCTCTTTTATTTAGAGATGTTAAAATTAAATACATTTAAATTTATACTTTTATTGAAAAAAGTTAAAAGCTCCTAGATTTTGTTAGAATTCATACTTTTTAAATTACAAATTTTAATTCAATATTGTTCAAATTTTATGTTTTTTACTCAGAATTGTTTGTATCATATTGTTTGTTTGAATTCATGCATTTTTATTTAGAAATGTTAAAATGAATTACACTTTGTTCAAATTTATGTTTTTTTATATAGAAATGTTAAAATCATTTACATTATGTTGAAAATTATGATTTTTATTTAGAAATGTTAAAATGATTTGCATTTTGTTCAAATTTATGCTTTTTATTTACAAATGTCAAAATCAGCTATACTTTGTTTAATTTTATGCTTTTTATTTAGAAATGTTAAAATTAATTGTATTTTATTCAAATTCCTATTTTTTATTTAGAAATTTTAAAATTAGTTGCATTTTGTTCCAACTTATACTTTTTCATTTAGGAACATGGAAATCAGTTTCAAGTTGTTTATTTTAAAAAATGTTAAAATCAGCTACATTTTGTTCAAAGTTACACTTTTTCATTTAGATTTTGTACAAATTCATAATTTTAATGTAGAACCGTTAGAATCATATGCATGCTGTTCAAATTTATGCTTTTGTTATTTAGTAATTTTAAAATCAGTTACATTTTATTCCAACTGATGCTGTTTTATTTAGAAATGTGAAAATCTGTTGAATTTTGTTCAAATTTATGCATTTTTGTTACAAATGATAAAATCAATTATAGTTTATTCAAATTTATGCTGTTTTATTTATCAATATAAAAAATCTATAACATTTTCATTAGATGTATTCTTTTCTAATTAGAAATATGGAATCTCTTCCATTCTCTTCAGTTTTAAGCTTTTTATTTATTTAGAAACATGAAAATTTATATTTTCTTCAGATTTATGCCTTTTTTAGAAATTTGAAAATCAGCTTCATTTTCTTTAGATTTAATCCTTTTTAGTTAAAATATAAATTTATTCTACATTTTATTTAGATTCATTTTTTTATTTAGAAATATGAAAATGAGCTAAATTTTAAGATTCTCCTTTTTCTATTTAGTAATTAGAAAATCTGTTTCATTTTCTTCAGATTTAAGATTTTTTATTTATAAATGTGGAATTTTCTATATTCTTTTCAGATTTATACTTTTTTATTTAGAAATATGATTATTTGTTATGTTTTCTCTAGATATATGCTTTCTTTTCATTTAAAAATATGAAAATCAGCTTCATTTTGTTCAGATTTATACTTTCTTTATGTTGAAATATGAAAATCAGCCATATTTCCCTTAGATTTATGCTTTTTTTATTTAGAAATATAATAATTGGTTATATCTTCTTCTTTTGCTTTTGTTTTTCTTTTAGACATAAAATTTTAATCTGCATGATTTATGCTTTTTAGTTAGAAATATATAAATCTGCTACATTTTAATCCAATTTATACTTTTGTCTTTAGAAATAAGAAAATAAACTATATTTTCATCATATTTATGCATTTCTATGTTGAGATTTGTAAATCAGTTTCATTTTTCTAAAATGTTGCAATGATCTGAAGAAATGATAGTCAGACTGAGGCAAGGTCATGAGATTAAGGAGGATGATGCAAATTTTCTATATTTAGTGCCATCATCTTTTCCAGAATGACTCAGGCAATGTTTGGCCTTGCATTATCATGCAACATGCCTTTAGGATTAACTAATGATGGGAGATTTTTGTGCAATGCTTTCAACTGATGGTTGATAATTCTCCACATTGACTGTTTTATTTTGGTGTAGCATTTCATGATGGACAATAGTCTTCCCATCCCGTCAAACACATAGAATAATATTTTTCATCCTTAGTCCTGGTTTGCTCATGAATTCTTTTCTTTCAATGGCTGTTAACCATTGTTGTTTTGTTTGATATGAAAATATAGACCAACCAAATTTTATTATCAAATATGATTCTACCCAGGAAATGTTCAGTAGCAAGTCTTCTTTTTAGTAACAAAAGTGTTTTATGGCTGAAGTACTGAACTGTTTCATTAATTCTTATGCAGTTTGTTTAAACTCTAGTTTACTAAAGCTCCTTATTGACTGAAATTGATTATGCAAACTGAGAAGAATACTTAAGAAAAAAATGATTGCTGTCATGTCTGGACACTTAAAGCTTCATTTCCATAGACAAAAACATTTCTTGCCTCTATTACTGAAGAGTTATTTTTGAATTCAGACAGTATTTAAACCAGATCCATATCAAATCCTGTCTGATATGGAGCTGGTTTAAATTATTTTTAAAATGGTAAAATCAATACAAAATTTACTTACAATTAAGTAATCTTCAAAGAAAAAACAAAGACATTAGAATGTAAAAATTAATGGTTTTGAATTCTAATTCTGTAAGTACTGAAAAATACCCTCATGTCAAAGAAAAATACACTCATGTCAGAGAGATCATGTCAAAAATACAATAGAAGTTTCTTTCAGATCAACTATTGACAAGGAGTTTAAAGTGATTGTTCATTAGTAAGTCTCTCAGCCACTAAGTGTTCCATGCTAATGACCTTGTTCTAGAAAGGAAATATTTAAATGGGATAATTTATGTTCATACAAAAAACAAAAAAACACAAATATTATGTATAAAACCACTACTTCCTAATATCTTTATCATAAAATAGAAACTTTATCAAAATAATTACCGAAAACAATAGGCCTGTTGATTACTGAGCTTTCCGATTTAAAGCAGCAAAATTCCACCATCATGTTTTTATAATGGCTATATTGTATCTATAAGGACATTCACATTTGTAATTGAGAAGATACAAGTTTCTGCTAGTGTTTTTTTATAAAGAAATTAGGGCTGTTGTTATTGACTAAATTATTGAGATTTTATTAATATTAAGTTTGTAAATAATATTTATGATGGAGGTATTCCCAAAGATTTATCTAATGTTTTTTCTTTCATTTAGGCTTTTTGCTAATATGAAAATGTTGTTGATACAATGAACATACAGGTGTGGGGGAGATCTTGGCAGAGTTATTAAATAATTTGTTTTCTATATATGTCATGTAGAAATTAGAGTAGATCTGAGAGGAAAACCCATTGCTATACCAACAGTTTGTTTCCATAGTGGTTGTAAAAGGTGCTTATATTGTGCAAGATAGAAAAGTAGATTGATTGATCAACCTTTTGCAAGTTATTTAAAGTGAGAAAATTTTTTTAGATTGTGAGAATTTTAAGATAATAATGATTTACTTATACAAGTCCTAATAATTAACCCAAAGCTGGGGGAAAGAGGTAGATTCATACCTTTTCTAAGGGTATTTGCACAGAAGTGAATATAACAAACCCAATTGGAAACCAGCTTTCCAATTTTGAGCCATTATCTATTACCCCATCTGCACATCTTACAGCACCTGGTAATCCTAAATTGGTCACCCATCTAGATACTGACCAAACTCAATGTTGCTTAATGTTGATGATCATATCAGAAGCAGTGAAATAACTATAAAAGTTTATGTAGATAATTATGTTGCCTAATTTTAGCAAGTGGAAACAAGGTGTGATCGTTTACAGTCTCTAAAAATATGTTTATAATTTCTTTGACTGAAACATTAATGAATATGCTTTCAGTGACTAACGAGGTTTGGATGCTGATTTTGGTTTATTAGATTGTAATATGGTGACAAATTCACTTGTGGAGTTTATGTTATACTTACTGGGTAGAATCAATTGGTTTAGGATATTTGCTAATTAATATAAGGACATTAAGATTTGCAAAATTATGAGATATAGTGGGGCTTTATGGGTTTTTACATTCTTGTATAGGTAGCCCACAATTTTGTGGAGTTTGAAGGAACTGACTCCCATGTTGTTAGCCATAATCAGTTTATTAACATGTTTCTTGAGGAGGCTAGTGCTATTTATTGTTTAGTTTTTAAATTTGGCTTTATTGTTGAGAATGGAGTCAACTTTGCTTTTGGTGTGGTCATACTCCACTTAACCTTTACACATGATATCACCATGAACTTTCAACTTCTAAAGAATACAAAGATGTAGCCAACAGGATCTTATCTACCACAATGAGACCACAAGGTTCTTGAAAATGACTGAGATCATTAAAAGTAATTGAAAAAAATCAACAGAACCAACATGAACTATGTACAGTTTATCCATAATTTTGATTGCAATATACAATACTTTTTTCAAAAATTGGAAAATACAATATAAAAATTAAACAGACAGAGCTTGTTGGTTGTATGAAATCAAACTTGTCTTGGACACACACACACACATATATATTAGTGAATATTCATAATATCTAACGACTTGAAGTTTCATGCAGTTTTGCAATCTTCAGGTGCTGAGTATATTCTGAGTGTTATAGAGTTCATGTTCTTGTGGCACTGATTGTGTAATTTTTGCATTTTATAAAGGGTGTCATTTTGGGGATTTGTATGTTGGGTTTGTGCAAGTTTTGTATGATTAGGTATTATTTTGTTGGTTATTATTTGTTGATATTGTGGTTACTCTTTTTTGTGTGGATTGTGCTTAGGATTGGTATGGATTAGATGTTAGGTATGGTGGTTTGTGTTTGTGATGGAATTGTGTTTTGTGTTGTATTTCTTTCTTTTCTTTTTATATTAGTATTTAGGTAGCAAAGTATTTTTTAAATATCTGCATTTCCCCATTATTTCATTCCTCTTGTTCAATAAGTTGTTTTGAATCTTAAAGATGATGATTGTTAATTTTCCTTCCAGACACAATTTAAAGTTTCTGCAAATGCAACTGTGTAGAACTGCTGTTTTTTTTTTAAAGAATTTCTCATTTAAAATTAGTAATGATGTTACTTTTCTTGTTATTATTGGTGTTGTTGAAATAAAAACAATTACCTACTTAACAACAAATGCCTAAAAAAACAACATAATATATAAAACCACTGTAACAAATTATATGAACGCAGAAGAAAAACTTACATAGTAGCTATAGAAATAACATTTAAAGAAAGCTTGAATAATCTTCAAACCTCATTTAAAACAAAAAAATACAAAAACAACACAGCACTATCAAAATACATATTGAGTCAGAAACATTATAAAAAGAAAAAAAAAAAGAAATACAACACTAAAATACAATCCCATAACCTAAATTAAATGTTCAAAACAAAAAAAGAGTAACTCCAATACCAAAAAAATACAAAGACACTCACATAAACGCACACACAAACACAAACACACAGTTAGACATGCACACACGAATACACAAACATACCTGTGTATGTATGTATGTATGCATGTATGCATGTTTTTATATATGTATACATGCATGTGTGCACAAGCATACATACAAACATACATACACACACAAAAAATCAGCTATAATCTAAATTAAATGGTTAAAACAATAGCAATAGATCAGAGATCAACGGTGAAGGTGAGGAAAGAATAAAAAAAATAAAATAAATTAAAAAAAGGAAGGGAGAAAAAGAGAAGTCAATAACCAATCAACACCCATGAAGCAAAAAAGAAAAATAATTCACTCATAAAGTAGAAACAAAAATCAGGAAGTATCAGCAGTTTAACTCCACTCTTACATGTGGCCACATCGATGTAGTCAATGAAATTTTGAAGTAAACATGAGTGAAAAAAATTTCATATTAATTCTATTAACACTCTGTTGCTGTCTTTGATATTGAGTACTCTACCACAAAGCCTTAAATGCCTCTTTATCAGAAAACCACTGAAAAAACCAGCAATTTTGGCTTCAAAAACATTTTCATATTAACACTATATATACTTACTGCCTAATGAAATCATTCTATAGAAACTGTGGTAACATAAAGGTTGGTGTTTCAAATATTTTATATCATAAATTGCTCTACATTTTTGTTTTTTTTAAATTATATTGAACTCTCTCTTAATTTAGCTATTCTTTTTGGTTTTGCCAAAGATTGAATAACTAAAGTATATATATATATATATATATATATATATATATATATATATATATATATATATATATTTAATTATATTTTAAAATATATAATTATATTCATGCTCTACTTTTGTATTGAGCACTATTTTTTAAAAATAATAACAAAAATACTAAAGAACTTTGGATTATTTACCTAACGAGTTCTTTTTTCCTATATTCTATATTTTTTTCACACACACACACACACACACATATATATATATATATATATATATATATATATATATATATATATATATATATATATGAATAAAAAACAAAAGGAAAATTTTTTCTTTTACTAGTGTATTTTGTCCCCTGAGGGACGTTATCAAGGCAAATGTAAGGATTTTATTTTGTAATGTCAATTCATAAACAAGCAAAAATATTGTTGAGTTTTTTTAATTTTTGAATTTAAGAACACTCTAAAATATTTTAAAATATATGTAAATAAACGTAAACTATGGAGGATGTTAAGTGATGTAATTTAATACTTAATAAATGGAAGTCAGTAAATGTTGTTAATGTTGTTGCTGAATTTTTATTTTATATATAAATAAAATCTTTGCATTTACTTGATAAAGTGCCTCAGGGGTCGAAATGTATTGGTAAAGAAAAGTTCTTTTTCTCTTTATTTATATTATTTTTTACAGATATATTTTATTGTTTTGTATTTGAACTTTTACACACACACACACACACACATATTCACATATATCTGTAATTAATCTGTTTTAGAGGATAATGTTAGTTAAAGTTATTAAGGTAGATCCAAAATCATATCCTTATGTTGACTGGGGGCACCTGTCAGTGTTCTGCTTTTAGCTGTTATTTTTGTAAGAATCATTTCAAGTCTCAGATTAGATGATATTTGAAGTTGTCAGTCATCACTAGACAGACTCATTTGAATCAAACAGAAAGCCTCAGGCATCTAATAGCAGGAGTGTTTGGTTGCATTCTGCATCAACGACCGACCAAAATTATCTGCAGGCATTACAGTTACAAACATCACTCGTCATTTGTTCTCTTAGTTCATTGAGCTTGATGATAAAATAGTATTGAAAGCAAAAGAACAGCATAGCTGACTAGCACATTATTATTCAATTAAAAATTAACTGTCAATATCCAAAGATGAGGAGGATGAAGGATTATAAATCTTTTCTAAAGTTCAAATTAAACAATTATATTAAAAACAAATTACCTTTTATATTTACTAATTTCCACATTGATTAGACAATGTTATTTTCTATACAATAAAACAAGCAAAACTTTATTTACTCTTTTAATAACTGATTACTTTTTGATTTATGTCCAAACTTTATTTAATAATGAAAAAAATTCTCACAAAAGTTTGAACTTATTCAACCTGACCCCAATTTGAAATGTGATTCAAGAGATATCGTTAAACGTTTTTATGTGTAATTAAGTTTTCCACAGTTTGGGGTAATTTTATGACATTTCAGTTTACCTGACCTTAAGTGATTGGTATAAATTGATAGTCTAAGTCCCAATGAAAAAAACTATTAAGAATGGTTGACAGTACCTCAATGGAATATCAACTCTTTATGCATCATTTAATGCTGAAATTTAATTTTCTTGGGAGCATTATTAATTTCTTTGATATTGCTGGTATTTTCTTTTCTTTTACAAAAAATGTATTGCTGGTAATTTTTTTTTCCTTACAGAAATGTATTGCTGGTAATTTTTTACTATGAAAATGTATTGCCAGTATTTTTACTATAAAATTTTTTATACTTTCATAGTGTTTTGGCCCCAGTTTGGAGGTTAACTGTTTGCCCATAGCTGGGATCCTAACTGGTGCTACTACCCTGGATCAGAGTGGACCTGGGAACAACAGCAATTAAGAGGTGATTCCACTCTCCTCAAAACCTCCCAATAAGATGCCTTATTGCTGGATGTAGTTTATTGTTGTACCCACTTCAACTAATAAAATACTTGGTTACTAATAGTTGTAGATTGAGGGATGAAAAGCAACTGAAATTAAAATGAAAGAAATACTAGTCAAAAATTAATAATGGTTGGCAATGCTTCATCTCATAAAAATTCAAGATAATATTACAACTTGTTTATTAATAGCCATAAAGTGATTGTTTGAATAGTTACAATGAAAAGCAAGTAAAATTAAAATGAAAGAAAAACTAGTCAAAATTTGATAGAAGTTAATTTTATAAAAATAAAATCAAGATAATTCTTTGACCATCTTTATTCAGGCTATCATATCATGTATTGTTAACTTATTCATATTTCCGTTCTATACTACTTTGTCAAATTCTATACTTCACACTTTGTTTCAGAAAAAATACATATTCATATAATACACTCATATATGTGTATGTGTGTGTATACTTGTATGATTATATATATTTAATATTAGAATACACCTAATAAATGACTAGAGAGCCACTCAAGGTAGAAAGGCTACTGTTAAAATGATAACAATCTATGAGGTGTGTGATATGAATGGAAGAGCATGTGGTAGAAAGATAAGAAGGATAGACAATGATTGACCTTTAAAGTGAAGAGGTTAAGATTATTGTGTTTAGGAAAGCAACCATGCAGGAGATTGTTCTTGGAAAAAAGAACCTACAAATGCATATATATTTTACATAGATAAAACCCTTTGTAGGGTAAGCTTATAAGAACAATGAGTCTATGAGAACCTTTCCATCATCAAACACACGGTCTCAACCACAAATGGAATTACTGATGTCTTCATGTGCCACATTCTTGAAATCTTCAATTCAGGATCAATATTATTGGTTTTTTTAAATTATTATTATTATTATTATTATTATTATTATTATTATTATTATTAAATGAGAGATAAGAATGCCAACAAAATGATGCTGGGGTACATATATACAAAGTCTAATATACCTACCATGACACCCAGTCTGCCACATAGTATAGCAGGATTATGCATTACAGTCAACTATGCATGATATTGTGAGAGGCTTTGGTAAAAGCAATCCATAATCTTCAGGTTAGATAATCCATTTAACTAAGACCATCTCCAAATGAGGGTGTTTTCAAGTATCTAGATATGACTCCCAGTTTGTATTTTCTGCTTCATCCTTCAAACTTAAAAAAGAAATAACCTTTCTCAAAAACATGATACTTTCTTACTACTTCTGCTCATTAACAGATACACAATATAGCAGTCACTAAGGAACATAACCAACTGGTTATGGTCAGATAACTGTAGTCTATCTTAACCCACCAAAATCCAGCATGTACATATTAATGCTACCAATCAATTAAGATCAGAATTTCTAAGAGCCATACCTGGTGTGATGTCAGGGCATATTATAATTATTATTATTAGTTTTTTTCTTAATATCTTGCTTTGTTAACTGATAGAGCTGAGTCCATTCCTACAACCTGGGACTACTATGAGGGTGTAATGCATTTATTTGATGGATAATGTGTGAGCCATACTGAGGAAGATGATATGGGCTTCATGTATCTTGATGTTCCAAGAGATAAGATGCTAGTTCATCACTTCCTTAACTAGACTGAAAACACCTATTATCACTTGTATGGTTGTGGCCCTCATGCCCTACATTCTGTCAATTTATATTTTGAAATCTTTATATATCAGAGATGGTTGTTTTGGTGGAGATAGGCATGTTGATGAACAGACATATTCTGTCTTTTTTGTTCTTCACTACAATATCAGGTCAGTGAGAATTGGTATATCTGACAAAATAGTAGTTTCATTCTGTTACAGTGAATGGTTCATATTCATAGTATTTGTCCTTGACTTTGATGTTATACTACTTACAGATTGCCTTGTGGAGATATGCAGCTGCTTTTTTGTGCCTTTGTACATTATAATGCGAAAAACAGATATATTTATAACTTTAAATTAAACAGAAAGAGAAAAAGTAAGCCCAAAGAAAATTTAGAGTTGACTGCTTTCATTCCTCTCCTATCAAAATCTTGATTGAGGATAAAATAAAGATATTTACCAATTAAAAAGAACAAAAAATACAAATATTAGTAATAGACTAACAAAAATTTATTACATGTTGATCACATTAATACCAAGCAGTCACTCCTACTACAGCAAAGGCTACCTAATATTAATAAAAATTGTTTCCAATACTTTAAGCTGAAATTGAAGTGCAATCTGTACAATATGGAGAACATGTTCTCCCAATGTGCTGCATCACACTGATGATTATTTATTAGGTGATCTATGATTCCAGAACCAGAAGTAAATGATTCATATAAATTATCACTCAGCTGACATCTCCTGATAAATGCTCGAACATGCTGTGCAATTCTCTTCTCCAAAAGTTGAGCTTCTAGTGATAGTAACAAACTTTAACCCTTTGTACTAGAATATGTAGGAGTATGAAACCAAAATGATAAATAATCAATAATACAAGAAAAATTAAAAGTTAAGTAATAAAATTAGTTTAAAATATAGATAAGAACAATAATTAACAATAAAGAAAGGAAAAGTGAGATTATAAAAAAAAATAGTTAAATAAATATGAAAAATCCCATCATGCATCAGAACAGACATTCTTGTTGCCAATTGAAACAGAAATCAAGTTTTCTCTCTCTTCATCTTCGATTACCAAATGAAGCTCTAATTCCACATGTTGCAACCAAACTAGAAAAGGAAAAACTTTTTATCTCTTTTATTAGCCTTTTATTGTTTTTGTTTATGCTTATTATAGTGTTGTATCTTGTATATAATTTGTCTGTAATCTATATACTTCCACTGTGGGGCTGATGATGTATTTTTAAGCCTCAAACAAAATGATATATATATATATATATATATATATATATATATATAAAAGAGAAGTACATTAGGACATTTGTTCTGACAATGTAGTTCACCATGGGCCACATCATCAAAACAAACTTCACAACAAATCAGGTTTTAAGAGATCTCTAATATCACTACTATCATGATGACAATAAAATCAAGAAAGACTTTATCTCTCAAAATCCTTTTATCATTGATGAATATATTAAAAATTATTTAAATCTTTGTAATACTGCATTACTTTTTTCATGTATGTATAAGTAATAGTATCAAAATTTATCAGCTATTTTCCTCTTTATTAACATTTATGATGCTATAAATATCTGATATTAAAACTACAAAAGCAACATCCTTCTGTACATATGTGACCTTGAATTAGATTTTGGGGCTGGATTAGAGTGAGGACATTTTAAAATTAACAGGTTTATATTGTCCTGACATTAACAACATTTTCTACGCAAAAAAATAGAAAAGTGAGGAAAGGAATTTTTCACTGCACTATTGTTTTTCTTTCAAAACAGCAACTGGCCAAGTTATGTTAACTTTAAAAACACATGTTAATCATTGACTGTAATTTCTATTTCTTAAAATATGTGAATTTTCTATAACCAGTGAGGATAAAATCTCTTGGAAGATGTTTTTTTTTTATTCCTTCAAATTACAGCTAAACAAAGATATGAAAACAGCTGAAGTTGATTTGAAGTGATGACTCTAATGTTATTTCAAAGCAACTTTAATCAGAGAAAATACATCTAATAATAATTTTCAGAGAATAAAAAAAACAACAATTTATTCTTTGTATAGGAACATGACAATTTATTGCTTTGAAAAAGTTTGAAAAATTCTATTCATGCAGCAACAATAGAATTTATTGAAAATGTTTTTTTGTGATCAAATATTGTCTTCCAAGACATTGTAAAATTGGTAATTTTAAAGTCAGCAGAACATTTCCATCTTCTTTTATATGTGTTCCTTCAGAATATGTGCAATTATGATTATCCACAATTTCCTATCCTTTGTAGCGCTAAGTTTTGTCTTTTTGCCATTTCTCCTAATCTCTATTCTGCCAAACAAGCTTGTTTTCCTCTGTCCCTCTTTCCTTCAATATGTCTTGTCTGTGTCAAATTCTCCCAACCCTCTTATGTGCCATAAGAATTTCAACTATCTCTTTCTGATTCTAAATAAAAATATCTCTTTCCATTTTCCCCAAAGTTTTGCTGTTGCTCACATGCTCAGTTTATGGTATTCTCAGTATCCATCTGTAGATCCACATTTCTTTTGTTTCAAGTTTCTTCTTCATCTATGAGGGTATTGTCCAGCATTCATTACCATATAGGAAGAGTGACATCACATAAAGGTTTAGTACTCTTTTCTTTGTTTCTAATGAAATTTTCTTGTTTCTTAATATTTTGCTTAACTTCTGAAAGGAATCTTCTGCTATTCTAATGTGTCTTCAGATTTTGGTGTCACATTTCTGTCCTCTGTTACACTTCCTAAATTTGAAAATTTTGTACTTGCTTCATTTAGGTGTCTCCAATTCATACTTGACATCTTGGGCTGTTCCTTCTATTGTCAATCATAGATTCTCTTTTCTGACAATTCTTTTCATATCTTTCTTCTTGCTTTCTTTCACTGCCATCTGTAGGAATTCCTGTAATTTCCTTTCTGTGTTTGCTTTCAACACTGTATCATCTACAATTCTTATGTTGTTAAGCTTGTGGCCTAAAAATATGAAATGCAGTAAGATATCAATCCAGCAGCAGAAGTTTAAACTTGCAATTTTCCATATATTGTGACAATTTTCTTTAAATTTATATTTCCTTGATTTCAGATGAAAACTTTGAAATGTTATAACATATTTCAGTGAAATTTTCTCTTTCTAAACTATTGTTTATAATTACACTTTAGGGAAAAAAGATGTCAGTTTAAAATGACACAAGGAGATATGGATTTTACTGACACCATATTTTTTCCATACATTTGACAATTTTGCTTAGTTTCTATTTTCAAGATTTCAGATGATAATATGGAAATTTTACAACATATTATAGTGATCTTCTAAAAGCATTGTTTATAGTTTAGATATAGTTACAATTTAGATATATTTAAACTGACAACAAAGGAGATAGAGTTTTATGGAAACATTTTTGTGTCTTCTTCTGTCTGAAGAAAATGGAAATTTAATTGTTGAACTGTTAAATTAATATACTAAGTTCTTGGGTTTAGTAAGGAAATATCAAATTATACAAGATTTGTTCTCAAAGTAATTTCTCCTATTTTATGATGTTGACCCATAACATCAGAAACAGATGATAATTTGACAAGAGAGGTTGGAACTTTCCATTATTGTTTGTTCAAATACTTTTGAACATAATGACTGTGATAGATGAAAGTACTTGAACAAACAATGACAAAATATTAACTTTGAATAGTTTATCCACAACTTCAAGCACAATACTTAATTCAAAAACAGGAAAATATAAAAAATTAGACAGACACACCATGTCAGTTCTTTTTAATCAAACTTGTTTGAATGAATACTTTCTGCATATATATATATATATATATATATATATATATATATATTCACAGATGTGTATATAGATGCATAACCTAACTGACCTAATTCAACTTTTTATTACTTTTGTTATTTTTACTGCTGTTGTTTTTAACTAACTCATATTGTATCATCATTAGTTTTGTGAGGAAAGGATATATATTGTATAATCGTCAATGTAAAGTAAACTTCAAAATTAATGCACTATCAGTACACATTCTCTATTAATTCAAACAGTATTCTTTAAGTTAAAATTATGGTCAGACCTATCATAATGAACAACTAATGCATTGAGTATGTTCTTTCATAAAGACCTCGTTATTTTATTTTATTTAAATTCCTAGATGTTTCAGTTATGTATTTCTTGGGAAATTTTGCAGTTTATATATATATATATATATATATATATATATATATATATATATATATATATATATATATATATATATATATATATATATATATATATATATATATATATATATATATGATGTATATAAATATATAAGCTAGCTAGGTTATACATGTAGATATACCAAACATCAAAAATTAAAATAATTAAATTTAAAGCAAAGTATCCCTGTATCTTTAATGTTCTTTATATAAAATTGTATTTCTTCCCTGCTATTATATAGATAAGAATGATTCCATTGATAAAACAATTATTATTCTAAAGAGGTAGCTCCTACAGATGGAATCCATTAATTAGGAGTTTTTTCCATTATGGGAGTTGATTACCAACACATATAAATTATATGTGTGTGTATGTGTATGTGTGTGTGTATTTATGTATATATCATTAAATTATATAAATTGTGTGTGTGTGTGTGTGTGTGTATTTATGCATATATCATAATCATCTTTATAATTATCCATTACTTGTCCTCTGCAGGACAAAGGCCTTTCCAAATTTCTAAATCATTCCATGATTAGCACTAACCTTGTGCTGTTCACTAGCATTTCTAACCAGTAAACACCTGTATTTCATCTCTTCATTTTCAAGCTAATGTTTACAACTCATTAGGCATCAATCAAGCAACATTTTATTACATCTGTTATCTTTTCATCTTACAATGTGTCCCAATCATATTTTATATTGTTTAATCACTTGGCTCAATTATTGGTGAAAAGGTTTCCAGAATAGAATTAATTTCAAGAGTAGCAGAAACAATGGCAGCTGGCGCAAAACTAAGAACCATCTGGAAAAGACAAGAACATCTGCCAGAAATTGAGGATTTTTCTGTACACCTGTGAATCTTGGACATCAGAATTACAGTGAAGAATCCAAGCATTAGAAATGAGATACATCTAGACATCTCCTACATAGATTGCTTCACAAATGACACAATGTAATACAGCACAGAGACAGGCTCATTAGAAGAGCTCATAACTGCTGTCAAGAAGAGGGAGTTTAAATGCTCATAATAAGCAATAATCTTTCCACTGCCATCCTGCAAGGATTCACCTTAGGCAAAAGAAGTGGCAGAGAAAAAAAATGGGCTGACAATGTCACTTGGTGGAATGGAATATCATTCACAGACTCAGATATTGGCATGCAACTAAGAAATATGGAGAGAAGTGGTCAGGTGCTCAGCAGCATAGCAACCCTATGAGAACACCCAGTCATAGGCATGATGATGATGATGATAATGATGATGATTTGGTTATATCTCTCTTAAATTAGTCTATTCTCAAATATATTGATATTTTTTCCTTTGTTAGACTAATCCTTTGCATTGCTTTTTCTTTTCATTTTGTGATCTATTAGTCTGCACATCCACTGCTGGTCATCTTGTACAATATGTTTTCAATATTTTTCACACTTTTTCAACCCACCAAGATGGAGTATTATATCTCATTGGCTGTTATGCAACAATAAATCTCTGAGATGACTAATCTATCAATCTCATTTGAAATTAAAAAGCAATTGATTGTCTACTGCATTCATAAAACCATCTATGATAACAAAACTATACATAGGTACATAGATTAAGGGATATGCAATGCATACTGGATTCTTTTGATGATGTTTCAAAAACATTTGATCTCACAATCAGCATAAAAAAGACAGATATCTGTAATCAGCCAAAATGGATTAATCCTCCTGCTAAAAATCCCATAATATTTTGATGACAAGGCATTAAAAACAGTAGACACATTCACTTATCTAGGATCAGTTATTAGCCTTGATACCAAAGTGGACAAGGAAATTTCATTAAAAATAGGAAAAGCCAGTATAGCATTTGACAATTTATACCATATTTGATTAAAAGTTAAATCTTATGTACAGGGTGCGATGGATAAATTGTCGTAAAAATTATGCAAAAGTGTAAATAACACTGACATTTCACTTTAACAGATATATTTACCAAATTTACACAAAAATATCTTCAAATACTAAAGAGTAAATATATTCAATAAAATTACCATTGGCTTCAAAATGTCTCCTTAAATAGTAACACACTAAGTAATGATTATGATGAATAGTACTTAACTTTGACTAATTGTTACTTACACTTGATAAATGAACATGAACATATGCTTTTAATGTACTATAGGTTCCTTACTAATGTAATGGAATAACCTGTCGCCCCCATGAGTGGCTACACTTTAGGTAGTAACTACCTATAAGTATCTGTAAGTCAATGGACTACAGAGTCTAGCTGCAATCTGTTGAGAGTAGCTGCAACCTGTTCCAGCTAAACAGTTGAACTCTCTTGCCTTCGGGCAGAGAGGAACCCAGACAAGGCTCCACCGAAGGGCAGAGTCTCGTTCGAGGAGGTAGACTGCCCCTGAACCCGTTTATGCAGGTTCAAAAAGGGAATATTTTTGGCCGAGCCTGTGGGCTCGCAGAACCCACGCTAAACTGGCCTTGTGCCACATGTAACCCTCGTGGGGGGGCAGCTAAATATACTAGCTGGGATCTGTTGAGTAGGGCTCAGACTTACACAAGATCTACCAACCTTCCAATAGTGGCACTCACTACTGTATTGACTTGCAACGACCTTGTGCATAACTGTTACCTTTATTCTTATTGTAATGGTTTTTACTATAAACCTTTACTTATTTTATCTACTATGTTTTTCAAGTATATATTCTTATTAGCACAGAATATAGCACTTATGTTATAGGTACATTTAAATGTATTACAAATTATTATTCATCCTTCTTAATAAGGGATTTTCAATCAATTTTTATGATTGTCACTTGAAGAAAGACATTTTTTTTTATAAAAATAAGTTATTTTTTCCTTTTTATAATTTTTGCTATGAATGATAAAAAATAAAATCATTACTAAAATAATTATCATTTCAATGTCATACATTTTGAGACATCATTTGAAAATAAAGTTTCTTTTTTAGATTCAGAATTTTTGCAGAATTTCTTTATTTTCAAAAGATTAGTTATTTTATTTATTCTAATAATGCAACTGTATCAAAACACAGGTCAAATTAAAAATTACTATCAGTATCTTTTTAAAACTAAAATTTTATGAAAACAAAATTATCTCCCTTGAACAGTGGACAACGAAAAACGGAATTTGATAGGAGAGCATTATTATTTGAAGTAAAGTATTCAATTTTATTGACTGAAATGAAATTTCAGTTTTATAACATAAAGGTCTCATTATTCTGTTTATGTCTTGGTTATTTAACATGGTTATTTTGTGCATATTTTTATTTAATAAGATTTCTCAGATATTCAGGCTAGTAGCAATGTGGGTCCAGAATTGTTGATGGAGGAAGAGTTGCAGTGAATGTGCAGATCAAATGTTGAAGCAAGAAATGTCCATCTCACAGCATGTCCAACTTGAGTTTGAGTCCAGAGTTTTCCTTCTAAGCTGGCTGCTCCAGTAAGCTTTGCTTTTAACACATACCAACCAGAGTGTAAAAAAGTATACTGTTAGTAAAACCAGAGGATTTCTTGGGATCTTGTATATTTTAGAAAAACTTTTGCTTGTAGTCATAAACTGTTTCTGGTTACTGATCAAAAAATAAATATTCTTTGCAAGCAGGCAGCCATGGTTGTTGATCTGGATGAAGAAAACTTATAAGAGCAATGGGAAGAGAAGATAAGGCTTTTTATCGTCATTTTCAGTTCTTTTTCTGATGGGAAATCCTTTTGGCTAAAATCAATATCTTTGTGAAACTAATGGGCTCAGGCAATGATAGAAAATGGATTGGAAATAAAGTTACACAAAAAGAAAGAAATGGAAAATGAGAAAAGAAAACAACAGAAAAGCAATCATTTTGTATGCCTGTGTGTATGTTTGTATGTGTTTGTGTGTATGTATTTTATCTATCTGTATGTATGTACATACATTTATCTAAATGTAGCCAGATTTTGTGTATGTGTGTGTGTATTTGTATGTGTGTGTATTTGTATGTATGTGTATATGTTACTTTGTATGTTCATGTATATATGCTAAGATGTTTTGATGTGTGTATAGTTATATAAATCTAACCATATACTTGCAGATTTTATGCACACTCTGCATGCGTAAAATCTGCTTAATGTATGAACATTTGTGGATGTACATTTTAATGTGTATATTTATTTATAAACTAAAGTCCACGCAATACAAGGTTTGAGAGCCACTCAAGGTAGAGATTTCTAATGAATGCAATGTATGATATGAATGAAAAAGTAGGTGGTAGAAAATGAAGAATGATGAGGATAAGGAAGATACATAAGAATTAACCCTTGACTTGAAGAGGTTAAAATTGAAGTGTTCAGGGAAGCATCCACACGGGAGTCTGTTCCATAAAGTGACACTTATCAGGAAGCTTGATTGTAAAATATTTGCAACTAAGTGGAGTGGATGTAATCTCTGCAAAACTCAGAGGAGCAAAAGATGAGTGAACATTTAATTTCATTTGTCACTATTGATGTTGAGCACTTTAATTTCAAAGACTTCATACCTTAAAAGCATTATCTTCCAGAAATACACTGGTAGATTGTTTGCTTTGAGAAAAATAATCTTTATCATTATATATGGCAATTTATAAAATTCCTACTTTGATATGTTTCATTTGAAAATTGATCTTAGTCCTTTTTTATATTACTGTTTACCTAAAATAATGCCCTAGAGCCACTTAAGGATGTTAAGATTTGAAGAGGTTAAGAACGTAGTGTTTGGTTCAGTTTTATTTGTTTTATGACATATCAACACATCAATGGGTTCTTTAATATCAACAAGATTATTAGGATAGGTTTGTATGAATACATATGTATTCTTTTTAAGAAATCAGTTTGTAGTTCAGGTTTCATTGATGTATTTTTGTAAAAAAAGGTTTTTATCAAGAATCTGGTTTTACTGATGTATTCTATCATTTGTAGAGAAATTGATTTTATCGACATTCTCAATTTGTTTATATGTTTTGGTAGAGGCCCATTGTTTTAAGAAATAATATTATGTCATCCACTTTTGCTTTCTCAAAGATCTCATACATGTTGTTTATATTATAACATTTTTGTCTTGAAAGAGAACAAAGTCTGAACATTTAGTTAATATGTGTTTAATAGTGTATGCCATTTCACATGGTTGGCATACTGGTTGATCTTTGTTGTTTAGCAGGTATGAGTGGCTTATTCTCGCGTGGCCAATGTGGGCCAGTACTACTTCTTTCTTTCAATATTTTCTGAAAGCTGGCTTTCATTCTCCTAGTTTTGGGCTGAATTGCAAAGAGCTTAATGAATGGGTTATTGTCCCAGCAACATTACCATTCCTTTTGAATATACTTGTTACTGACCTCCTTAAAGTCAGTGTATGGGATTTTGGTCGTTGAATCTACATCCATATCTAAAGCTGATTTGGCTGCTAGATCTGCTTTATTGTTTCCATCCACTCCAATGTGGCTAGGAATTCAACATAGTTTGATATCTTTATGTTTTCAACTAGTGCTGCTCATTTTACATAATAGTTTAATAATGAGTTGGTTGTTGGATTTTTTTTCCTTCAAAGCCATTAGGACAGATAGTGAGTCTGAAAATATTACAAAATTTTTTTGTTTGCTCTGTAATGATATTGAGATCTAGTGCTATTGTGTAAACCTCTGCAGTAAAAATAGAACTTCCCTTTGGGTGGTGCTTTTTTTTTTTTTAAATATTTTGACTCACTGCTACACATCTTATCTTGTCCTCACACTTTGACCAGTATAGATGGGTGTATGGTTAGGGTAATTTTCCAATATGCCCTGAAACTTGTCCTGAAATGTGAGTGGATGTGTTTTTTGTTTAGAGTTTATTTAATTCTAGCAAGACTTCATGTTGCTTGATTGTCCATCATGGAATAATGGCTTTAGTCATTTCTTGTATGTTTGAAACATACTAACTCTTCAGCAATGAATTTCATCCTGAATCCATAAGTTTATATTATAGTCTTTTTGTTTGAATAGATCACACTAATTAGGTTTAAAGGTACTGCTGTAAGCTGGGTAAGTTGGGAAGGATTTTATTTTGACATAGTGCTGTAGTACCGGTTTAGTGCACTTTAAATGTGGAGATGTTTCTTTAGCTTCTGTGTATAAGCTCTCCACTGGGGATGTCCTAAAACCCCCAAATATTAATCTGAGATCTTGATGATGGGTTGTATTTAGTATTTTTAGGCATGATTCTCTGGCTGCCCCTTATAAGAAACTAGCATAATCCAGTTTTGAGTGAAGTAGTGATCTGTATAATTTAATTAATATTTGTAGATCTTCTTCCCATTTATTATGGGCTACCACATGCAGAAGTTGGAGGACTTTACTACAGTTTAGTTTCGAATATTTTAGATGAGGAATGAATGTTAATTTTTTTTTAAAAATGATGCCTGGGAACTTGTGTTGTTCTATCACTGGGATTTCTGCTCTGTCTAATTTTAAACAGAGATCATTGTGCAATTTTCTTAATTTGCAGAAATGTAGGCATTTGATTTTGGAAAATGTAAAATCATTTTCTGTGGTCCATTTATGCATCTTATTGAGGCACTGTTGGAGTTGTCCATTTATGACATGCATATGTCAAGATCTGGACATTATTAAAAAGTTGTCAACATATCCGGAGCATCTCACTCCTGGGCTTAGGAATTTATCTATGGAGTTAATTTTTATGCAGAATAGGTTCACCAAAAGAATGCTTCCTTGTGGAACCCCTTCTTGGTTTTGCAGTTCTGATAGCATAGTTCCTATATGGAATTGAAATTCTCTATGAATTGAGCTAGCCTTCCTTTTAGGCCTAGTTCATGCAGGTCTTTCAGGATACCAAATTTCCATACAACTTTTGCAAATCAATAAAGACTGCCATGAGATGTTCCTTCTTAATGAAGGTTTCTCTTACAAAGGTTTCTAGGTGTATTAAGTGGTCTATAGTGCTTCTTTTTTAAATAAAAGCACTATGACAGTTGTTGATTAAACTTTTAGTTTCCAGGTACCAAGTCAACCTGTTGTCAACCTGTTGTCAACCATTCTCTCCATAGTTTTACATAGGCAACTGGCTAATGCTATCAGTCTGTAGATTCCAGGGTCTGTGTCATCTTTTCCAGGTTTTGAAATAGGAATGATGAATATCTGCCTCCACATTTCTGAGAAGTTGCCATTTGTCCATGTGTCTGTAATGAAAACAGGACAAGAGATTCTGTCTAGTAATCGTTTATTCAATTAAGAATACTACTACTCATCTGACTTGACAGCGGAAGTATACAGCTTTTATAGCTTGGATTATCTAAGAGGAGATAATCCATATTCACAACATTCTCCCCCACCAAATTTCTCACTGATAGGGAAGAAAGTCCCTTAAATGTCCAGGCTCCCTACGAGTTCGCAGTGGCCGCCTCGGCAGTCCATGATTCGTAGTCGGGGTACTCAAACTGGGAGGCTCTTCAGTGCGAGCCTGTCTGTGGGCTCTAAAATACCTTGCTCCGAAATGTTTCCTTCTCAGAGGAGCAGGCCGTTCCGCGTCAGAGTCAGTCTCTGGATGAACACGTTTATTGATGGGATGTCCCGGTCTTTCTGAATGTAGAACCTCGATGAAATTTGTAAATGTCTCCTGCCAATGTTTTCAGCACTTGTTGGCTGAATCGCTTTCTGGATTTGGGTGTAAGTCGCTCAGGTCGCATAAATTGTTCCATTCTTAATTGAATAAAATGTAATGAAAACAGGACAAGAGATTCTGTCTAGTAATCGTTTATTCAATTAAGAATACTACTACTCATCTGACTTGACAGCGGAAGTATACAGCTTTTATAGCTTGGATTATCTAAGAGGAGATAATCCGTATTCACAACAGTGTCATTATACATTTTTAATAACAGTTGTAAAGATTTGTTGCGTAACTATTTTATGAATTTGTATCGGATATCATCTATGGCACAGCTGTATTGTGGGCTTTCTTTAAAGATTCATTTAGTTCTTTCTGAGTGAATGGTACATTTTAGCTCTCATCATTATTTGATCTAAAGTTTAGTTTTTGTTTTTCTGCTTTTTGTTTGAGCTTTAGAAATTGTTGGATACCATTCTTAGCAGATGAATTTTTAGAGATTGTTTTGCCAAGTTAGTCAGTGATATCCTCTTTACTGGTTATTTTAGAGTTATTTACCAAAATGCAGTTTTTATCTATAGTGAAAAGGATCTCCATAAAATATTTTAACTCCTTAATGCTTTTTCTTTCAAGTAGTTTTTCAGAACATTGTTTTTTAAATTTTTTCCCATTTGCTCTGCAGAGAGGATTTTTGTCATTATGCTCTGAGTTTTATAGGATAATTGGCAAGTGATTGCTACTGCATGTGTTTGCCAGTACCTTCCATGAGAAATCTATATAAATTGATGGATCACATAGGTATAATAATAAGTCTATTGCCATGTAATACCAGAAAATGGATTTATGTAAGTCAGGGTTTTATCATTATAAATACATAAATTGTTTTTATAAATTATTGTTTCTAAGGTTCTTGGTTTGTGTCTTTACAACCCCAAATGATGTTGCGACAGTTAAAGTCCCCTAGTATCATAAAAAGGCCAGGGAGTTGCTTTATGATTTCCTGAATTTTAGCTTCATTTACTGGTTCATTTAGTGGAATGTATATTGAGCAGATGTTTATTGGCCTGTGTAAGGTTACTTGTTAAGTTACCTGTAAAGTAGTTGATAAATTTATTTTACTTTAAGGTACATCATTCCTAACTAGGATGGATGTACCACCTGATGCTCAAAGTCCAGTATCATGTGTGTAGTTGCATTGATGGTATTCTTTTATATTCAGTTTGTCACTTTGCTTAAGGAATATTTCCTGAAGGCAACTGGTGACAGGTCTGTTATTAGCAGAAGCCATTCATTTATGTTTGCCTTTATTCTGCAGCAGTTTCATTGAATTATTTGATACATGATTGCTAAATGTTTTAGGGCTTTAGCTTAGTATGTGATTGTGATTTAATTTTCTGAGGTTTTGAGTTTGGAGGTTTTAGCCATTTGTGGGTTCCTGCTTTCCACCTTCATTTCTTCCAGTTTGTCAAATTGGTTTTGGGTAGGAATTTGGTCACTGTAAATTTCTGGTTTTTGTTTGGCTGTTTTTTTTTAAGTCTATCTTTGATGGTTTTTGGTGGACAGATTGCTGTGATCTTTGCTTTTTAGGAGATTTGTATTTTTTGGCAGAGTGGTTTGTTTTTCAACGGTAGTTTTTGGTTTAGTTAGTATTTGTTTTTTTCTTTTATTACTTCAATTCTTTCATTGTCTTTCTTTTGTAGATCAGTCTGCACTATTTCTTTGGAATATATGTCCTTCAGGTAATTCTGAAATTTGGACCAGACATTTGGTCCTAAGGGCACAAGCTTCTTAATGAGGGCTCAATATTTGTCAGGTTGACTGGTATTTGTTGTGATTGTTAATTTTGCAATAGGAATGGCCTTTCATGTAGCTTTCTACAATTTGCCTTGAATGAGACATTTCATTTTTGTTTCATATCAACTATCTCCTTTTCCTTTTTCCAGAAATTGCATGATCATGAGTATGCTGGATGGTTTTCCTGGCAATTAGCACATCTTACTTCATAGTAGCATTCTTCTTCCATGTGATCTGAATCCCTTTGGCCACATTTTCCACATGTTAGGCAACTCATGCAGCTACCACTATGATGCCCAAATTTTTAGCACTTGTAGCAGAAATATATTGTTCCACTGGTTCAATGTTGTACCAGACTTTTATTTTTCTAAGGATTTGAGGTGTGACAAAAGTAAGAATATACGTTACTATTATGATGGTTTCTCCTTTCCTTTTTATTGTGATTCTACAATAATCACTGAGCCCTTGGCTTCCTAAGGTAGCTGTAATTTCAACAGGTGTAGCCCAGGACAACTCTCTGCTTCTAATGACTCCCTTAGAAGTATTCAGTCTTTCATGGGGGAAGGTTTTTATTTTGATGTTACAAAATGTATTCATCTTCATTAAATTTTCAGTGTGTTTCCTATTTTCCACTTCTAATAGCAAATTGCTGTTTCTCAATTTCTCAACTTTTTGGGGGTTAATCCTGCTGGAAAGGTTTTACTAGAGGAATTTCATCTATGGATGAGAACAAAAGACATCTTGGAAATTCAGTACTTAATGATTTTTCAGAATCAGAATCTGAAAGATATCTTTTGGGTTTTTTATTTTAGTTATTCATAATTTTCGATGTAGAAAAAATTCACTGCCTGTGCTCCCCACCCATCAGCATTGGGACATGTCAAAGGGAAAATTGGGAGAGGTCAGGCCTACACAAACCAGTATATTTATATTCAAAACAGACTCTAAGCACCCATTAAACCATTTGTTGCATTTCCCAAATCTTAAGTGTAAGAACTGGCATGTTTACAGCCATTGTCTAAATCTAGATCTCTTTGAACTGATTGACCCTCAGCCATCCCCTTCTCATGCCTATAAATTGGATAGCGATAGTATTTTATCCTGGTGTATATTTGGGGTATTGTATTTTGATATAAAGTACTTCATAAATTGATATAGTTATAGGTGCTTGACACGACTAGCTGACTGATTGAATTGGGCCCCTCCAACCATCCATCTAGTTCAAGTAAGGGCCAAGGTGATGTGTTGGGAATCAGAAGAAGAACCCTGACTCCTGAAGCCCTCAATCACTGTCCTCAGACATTACGGGTTACCACCCATGACAAACAGATGTCCTCTGCAGAGGTGCAGTCGGCTTATTCTGAAGCCCCAGCCAACAAGGTGGCATAGTGTTTGGGGAAGCATCCCCTCAGAAGTCTGTTTCACAAAGTAACAGTTCTGAGGAAAAAAATGTCTGAATAGAACTTCCCCCTTACCAATGGAATATGTAGGGAATCAGAATGAGTTGTTTTTGTGTACATGGCATGGTGTATACAAGCTGTAAAGGTGGAACTAAGGAATATAGCTCATCTGCCATGAAAATAACAACAGATTAACAAAATTAGTAATGTTTCATCTGTGAGAAGGGGGGGGGTGTTTGTAGGGTGGAAAATAATTCATTACTCACAACATCATGTAAAGGCTTTTGAAGGGAAGTCTTGAGTGAACATTGGGCAGCTTCATCCCAGATGTGGCAGCAATACTCCATTTTCAGGCTGGTCTAGATCTTGTAAAGATTAAGCATAGAAGAAAGAGTCAGATACTTTGTGGATTGATACCGGGATCTGACGATTTGTCCAGCATCTTTAGTAATGGATTGTATGCATGAGTTCCATTTGAGGTCTGGAATGAGCTTGGGTCTCAATAGACATTCCAGGCAAGGAACCTCATAGAGAGAGCAGTTGTTCATTGTGACTGGAGAAAACTCAGAATCTGTTTGATGATGATGAAGTATTACTAGCTAGGTTTTGGAGATACTGAATTTTAAAAGCCAGTTCCTCCCCCATTAAGATGTTTGGTCTAAGTCAGAGGAGAGATTAGCTGCCAGGCTTTAGTCATCTAGAATTTTGGAGGTGTACCTATAAACCATGGTATCATCTGTACATATATATTTACTAATGATCTGTGAATGATCTTAGGCAGATTGTTAATACAAAGAAGAAAGAGAGTAGGACAAAGGAGGGAGACTTGGGAGACATTTGCATTGATTTTATGGGCTTCAGGACTGACCATTAACAACAACCTCTATGGACCTATCTGATAGGAAGGACTTGATAATTGAGAAAACTCTTCCAGAGGTACCAGAGTTGGAGAGTTTGTGTAGCAGCATGCTACATCTTGTCAAAGGCCTCTGAGATACTTAAGATGATTGCTCTCATGATGAATTTATTATCAAGCACTTCACTGATTTGATGTGTAATGACAGTTAAAACATCAGCAGTGAACCTAAAGGAGTGAAATTCATACTATTTGTTACTTAAAAGGATATTTCTGTTGAGGTGATTGACAACTTTCTTGATGAGAGACTCAAAAGTTTTGCTGATGACACTAATGAGGCTGATGAGCTGATATTGTGATGGAGATGAGTGTTCAGCCACATTTTTGTCAACAGATCTTTAAAAAAATAAGTGAAACATGTCAAAATAGAAATTTGAAAAATTTTCTCATATATTTCCATTTCCATTGGATTCTCATCCAAACTTTCTTTATACTTATATGTAAAAAGGTCTATGTCTATTTGTATGTGTCTATATGCAGATTATTGATTTATGAATATGTGTGTATATATGCTTGTGAACAGAATACATCAGTAATGATACAATTAAAATAAAAGTTATTCACAGAGAAGAACTAATTAAATATAGTAAAAATAATAACAAGCTGTAAAGATTTAATATGTATACATTGCCAAATATAATCATCATAGTCATCCACAAATTACTACAATATTACTGAATGTCTAAAACTTTTCCCTTCCATGACAATGTTGACTATGTCATAATTTACCAGTTAACCACTCTCTCTCATTTGTCTATCTTCTCTCTGTTCTTTACCTACTGCTTCTACTATCCATCAAGAACACAATTGGTCAACCTTTTTCTTCCATCTGTTCACTCTCTTCCATTTTTGTCATTTAATCCTTTTGATGATATCTCTTATCTTCTTCTCATCTCTAATTCATATTGACCTCATTCTATCACTTAAACCTTATCTCTAGTATTGCTCTTTCTATTGACCTTTGCCTATTTCTGATGTTTTTCAAGTAATTTCATTAATTCATGCATACACATCATGTAATATTTATCTGTTTATAATGGATACATGGATAATGTAACAGTTATTGGTGCAGAAGTAGAAGTGGCAAGCTAATTTCAAGTTCCAGCTGAGTTAGTTGCAGCCACTTTTGCATTCATGCTCTTGGGAAAGGCATGGATTCATATCTTCTTTTCCCAGAATAAACTAAAATCTCTAGCCTTGGAGGCAGCCAGTATAGGATAAAAACTATTCTGAATTCAAAATTGCAGATAAAGCAATGGGAGACAACTCTATTTTCTTTTATAAAAAGTCATGGCAATTCAAAGATAATAAGGACATAGAATTTGTGGAGACCCAAGATCATCGCTAACTTGAATGGGCATGATATTAAAAATCTCTCTATGTATATATTTGTATATGTGACACTTTTCTCAGAGTGCACATATACTATGCTCTGATCCTTGGAAGAAATGTTAGTGAGTGATAAAGGGAAGAGTCCACAGCAACTACTTTGATACTAGGCTGAAATATCAATCTATACATATTTTTTCTTTTCACCCCAAGCAAGGCAATAAAGAAACTACGATGCAATGGGTTATTGAGTATCAGAGAATATGAGAAAAAACACTATTAAGGAAAGAGAACCATAAAAGAACAGAAAGGCTGAAAATAATGATTGACATTGCATTTAAGTTTTTGAAAATCAAAGTTGATGCCAAAAAAGATTTCCATAATCAAGAAGTGCAAGAGAAGAAACTGTTAGCATAGAACCTACAGTTACATTTAACTATTTTGACTGTAAAATGTATAGATAGACAGTAATAATTATTTGGGCCATTTTCTTCTTAAAACATAGATAATCTTGTTACTTTTATTACTCTCTAAAAGTAATAACAAGCAAAAGAGTAGATAGGATGAGCTCATTTTATTACCACAATGTGTTTGTATATTTGTGTAGTTGTGTGTGTATATGTGTGTGTGTGTAAATATAGTCATCTGTTATCAATTGTATTTCCTATGTTCCACTGTATACACATATACATCATAACTTCATAAGACTATTGCTGAGAAAATACCAGTAGATTTTGTGAAGAAAACCCTCATCAGATGACCCAGCAATATTTAACAATATCAGTTGTCTTTTTTTTTTTACATTTGCATCACTGTGTGAGAATACAAGGTTCAGGCAGACTCCATCCATTCTTGGAACCTCTTTATATATTTCCTCTTTGATGATGCAGGGATTCCAAGTTTAGTCAAGTATACAAAATCAAGCTGAGGCTAATAAACAATAAATCCCATTTCCATAAGAAAGAGAGTCATTATCCAACCATATTTTTGCAGATTTTCATATTTTTCTAGCTTATGCACATATGTCAGTTCATGAGATGTTCTCCTCAAAAGGGACCAATTATTTCAAAGACATCTTCTTTCAGAACATTGCAATCATGGCTCTTCACAATTTCCTGTACTTTGTAGCTCTTAGTAAATTTTGTCTTTTTTACTAACCCTCTTAATCCCTGTTCTGCCAACCATTTACACAAGATCGTTAGGTAGGTTATTTGCTGCTTTCCTCTGTCCCTCTTGCCTTCAATCTGTCATGTAAGTGTCAAATTTTCTAAGCCCTCTTTCCTCATTATGTACCCTAGAAATCTTAACTATCTCTTTCTGATGTTAAGTATAAGTGTCCTTTTTGTTTCCATTTTCTCTAAACCTTTGTCATTGCTCATATATACAGTCCATGTTATTCTCAGGATCCTTCTGTAGGATCATATTTCTATTGGCTGAAATCATCACTGTTTTAACTAACTAACTAAATGATAAGTTCAAGACTCTGATTCATTAAAGTGATTTCAGTTGGGAAAATAAGACAAAGTTCTAAATCTATCAAGATTCTTCCCTTTATACAATCAGCAAACTATAATGATTGCTACTTTTTCCCTCTTGGAATATCTTCTTCTTTCACTAAATTCATTTAGAATGATTTAAGCAAGATAAAATCAATTTGTTAACAAGAAAAAGCTACTCCTTTGCAGGGAAAAATACTTATTTTGTTCATAATGCCTACAATAGTTAAACTCTTACAGTTGGACTCATTAGACACAAGAAAGATTTGTAGAATTTTTTTCTTATATTAATGAGTTTATAAGACCTTCAATGAATACTACTCTTTAGATCTAATGTTTTTAAATGAAAATTAAGTTTTGGTGAGAGGGAAAATGTCCCTACTTTATTGTTATGTAACAAATAAATAGGATTATTTACAGAAATTAATAGCTGGTATTATTAAAAAATATATATTTATTTTTTTTAACCCTTTTGACTCTATTAGGATACATGAAATGAAGGAATCTGTGATTTCTACTGTGGAAGAAACAACCAGTGTATTCAATAGAGAATTTTATTTTTTAATCATTTCACCTGAAGCAAGGTAGTAAAGCCACCAAGTGTTAGAGAATATAAGTTCTATTCTAATAGTTTATTTTCTTGCACTTCTCACTTGCAGAACTCTCTTCTTGTTTTTTTGCTTCACTGCCAACTTTGATTTTCAAAAATTTAAATGCAATCACCATTTTCCGTCTTCCTGAACCCTGCTCTTTTATTGTCCATTTTCCTTACTAAATTGTTCGTATTCTCTTTCACTCCCAGTAACCCCATAGCATCTTAGTGGCATTATCATCTTGCTTAGGGTGAAATCTATAACAAAAACCATTTCCATTATATTTGATATATTTTTCTTTCTTGCTATTAGTAACTTGTAGATAATATGAGCAAATTTGACAGTGGTAAGTAAATCAAAATTGGTACAACTTATTGATTCAAAGCAGGGAGGTCACTAAAATGAACCAAACTGAACTTTTCACTTACTTGCATTTTATTGAAGAGCAAGAAAGATGCTAAACCTGATGTCTTATGTGATTGGAAGATAAAAAGACCCAAGAAACTTGAAAACATTTGCTTCATAGTATGCTGCTACATTTAAATGTGTTGCATTGCAGTCGAACACAGCTGTTTGCATCTCATGATGAGAGTTTTTGTGGCTCACCACTGGTACACAAATCGATATTTGATCAGTATCGATTGGCTTGCCACAGAGAAGTCACAAGGCCTGAAACCCCTAATGACCTACAGCTTACAACACTGACAATGTTTAACAGTGTATCTAAATGGTGCATTTTATGAAATAGGCTTGCATTTTGATGCTTTGACCATAAGTTAGTTTTTCCATTGTGAAAATTCTTATACTTTTTATAAGAGTTTGAAATGATATGAAGTAAGATTTATTTTCATTAAAATAACATGTATTTACTGTTGTCTATCTGTCTGTCTCTCTCTCTCTCTTTCTCACACACACACTCTTACATATACACGTACATGTGCACAAACATACAAACACAATGTGGTAATAAAATAAACACATCTCATCTTCCCTATCGCTTGTAACCATCCACTATAATAAAGAGTTGTTGCTATCTTACATACATGTACATATATACACTCACATATATGTTGTAATGTTTATCAAAAATGGGATAAATTATATTTTTAGTGTTACTTTTCTTAATGACAAAATACACAGTTCTCTTAGTTTATATTTGGTATATTTTTTAAATGTTATGTCTCTTCAGGACATAGGCAATCATGGATCACCACAAATTCCATTCCTTTATTATCTGTGAATTGTCATACGTTTTGGGGAAAGATCAATAGATACTGCTGGGGAGAGTTAATGGAGTGATTTCCTATTGCTATAGTTTGACATTCAGAGTTTTCTTCTCTTAGTGTGGTTTCCACCTAAGGCTCGAGAGCCAATCTACTCTGCTATTTAAGAGCATTTGTGCAAAAGTGAATGCAGGATGCTAGAATGCAATTTGAACTCAGTTTGCCAATTTTACTTCCAACACTGATATCCCTGACACCGCCTGCACATAATCTATATTTATGGCAGTTAAAGAATGCTGAATATTTCTAAGCTGGCTTCCTGTGTGTGTGTGCGTGTGTGTGCGTGCATTTTTCTATAGTCTTTTCACTGTTTTAGGGTTTATTAAAAGTATTTTCGTTTTGTAATCATTTTTTCTGAAGTTTGTTTAATGCCCTATATTAGCATTTCCCAACCACTGGGCCATGGATCATTTGGTCCCAGGCTGTGGGCCATTTGGTACTGTGCTGCAGAAAAAGAATAAAAACCTTTCTTTTTTGTTTTTCATTTTATTGACTATCGTGGTCTTGTTTATTGTGTTTTGTTAAGCACTTAATCTCCTCACATCCAAGAAAATATGGAAAAATTTTCTTGCAGGATACTGGTCCATGGGGAAAAATGTTTGGGGAGCACTCCCCTACTTGATTAAAGCTCTTCTAAAAGTTGATTTTGGTGGCTGCTTTCTCATCTATTTTGTGCTTTAAAGCATCAAATTTGATGGTCAGTCACCTCTCTTAAAATACTTAAATCTGTTTTGGCCATTATGGTCAGATATTGTTTCATTTCATTCTACTTTCTAAATTCAGCAAACAATTTTGACAGTTTTCAAGCTCAGTTTAAAATAATACCTGGAAATGGCCAGAATTTCAATATGTGTATCTGCCATTATAACATTTGAAATTTAAGGTACAGCAGAATAGACAGTGCTGGGGAAAAATAATGTGCTGGTTTCTCATTGCCCTTTCCATGGTTTGGAATTCAGAGTAATTCTTCTCCTAGGCAGGCTGGCACCCAAGTCAAGAGAGCCCACTCAGCTCAGCTCTGCTATTGAATCCATAGCTAGAGAGAAAAAGATGGATTCATGCCTTTCCCAAGGTGATCGGTGTAAATATGAATGCAATAGATGAAGCAGGAGTTTGAATCCAGCACACCAATTTCACTCATCCATTACATGTCATACATGATAATCATATTATGAAATCATAATCTTTATCTGTGTAAATGAAATAAGATTTGGAGTAAAGATCTGTAAAAAAGGAAATCATTTTGATATTTGATATTTTACTCAAATGATGCCCATGTAAAATTATATGATGAATTTTTTTGTGTGCATATCTGTAAGAAAGTGTGTATGTGGGTGTAAGTGTGTGTGTGTAGGCATGTGTATATATACTTTGTGTGAATATGTGTATGTATATTGGATAAGTACATTCATGTGCATGCATGAATGTCTGTATACATGCTTATATTTCTACACATGAGCATATGTGTTTAAGTGTGAGTACATGAGTGTATGTTTGTGTATATGAGTGTGAGCACATGTGTGTATGCATTTAAAGTATTCTGTAATTACACATGAGTGCCTGTGTCTATATAAGTGTGAACACATGAGTGTGTGTGTGTATATGAGTGTGAGCACATCACATGAATATGTGTGTTTGTATGTGTGTGCTTGCATTTAAAGTATTCCATATTTACACATGTGTATGTGTATGTGTGTGTGTGTGTGTGTGTGTGTGTGTGTGTGTGTGTGTGTGTGTGCCTTCAAAGTATTCTATATTTGCAAGATATTTGATATTTGACTTGAACACTTGGAGAGTAACTTTTCTTTTAAAAGAACCTTGCTGTTGATCATTGGTCACACTTCTTAGTTAAAGTAGCTGAACAGTATGATCAGATGAGAGAGATAAGATGAGAGACATAAAAAATGTTGGTCATAGGTCAAGTTTTAATCAAATGTCAGCCATGTTTGTAAAAATAGTTAAAAGATTTGAATCAAACTTGTATACAATTGATAAGTGAAAACCTCAAAACTTTAAGCTTCTATTCAAGGCACAATTTTGTTGCTTATGTATTTTATAAAAACTGTCCAAAATTTTTACTTTGAAAGAAACAGGGTAAAATGCTGAATGACAGACTCATAGCATAACAGCCAAAGACCTTTTATAATCTTCTTTTATATGCTGTATCCATTCAGGATGTGGGAGACCATGACTTTCCACAGCTTCCATTACTTTGTAGCTATAAGCTATATTAATCCTGTTATTATTCCTTCCAGTTCCCAGCCTACCATCCATTTATATAAATTTGTTAGGTAGGTTATTTGTTGTTTCTTTTTGTCTCTATTGCTTTCAGTGAGTGTTCAATTCTCCTTGCCTGCCTTTCTCATTATGCATCCCAGAATTTCAACAACTCTTTCAGATTGTAAGTATGTGTGCTTTTCATTCTTATTTTCATTAAATCTTCCTCATTGCTCACATGGTCCATTCACAGTATTCTCCATATCCTTCTGTAGAACCACATTTCTTACATTTTAAGTCTCATCTTCAGTTATGAAGAAATCATCCTGTATTGATTGTCATATAGGATGAGGATAGAAATAACATAGCAGTTCAGCACTCTTTTATTTGTTTCTAACAAAATTTTCCTATTTCATAATATTTTGTTTAGTTTCTGGAAGGCATCTTTAGCTATTGTAATGTGCCTTTGGATTTCTGAGTTACCCTTTTAACAATCAGTTACATTACCCAGAAAGTTTTATCTTTTTACTAATCATTGTACATTCTATCTTCATACAGTTAATAGTCCTTTCTTCTTGCTTTCCTAATACCTTGTTATTGTTGATTTAATTCCAAGTTTCAAAGACATTGCTGAATGAACAAATCAGAATATTGTGATAAAAATAAAAAGCTGATAATGCTGATTTTCAGAAATCCTTGCATGTGATTTTCTTATTAAGAAGTTTTTAAAAGTCAGCAAAGAACATTTTGATCCCATCTAGTTTGAACTTGTCACATAGATTTTCTGTTTGTTTTTGTTGTTGTTGTTGTTTTGGTCATTATAAGCTCTCAGTAGTAATGCTAACTATGAATGCTGATATATACATTGATTTGACCAGAGTTAACAATTTCATGCTATGCCAGCAACATTGCAATTCTAATATTAGCCAGGCCAATATTATCCAGTCTCCATTTCGTTGATTGAATTTTGTTTTATTACTTAAGGTCGGTTGCCATTAGATTCATGAAATACAAAAGACTAACCCTTTGGACATCACTAAAAAAAAAATAGTTTTATTTTCAACTCATACAAGGAACAGAACATCACTACTGAATGACTTCATTTTACATATACATATATATATATATATATATATATATATATATATATATATATATATATATATATGTAAAATGAAGTTATTGAATGACTTCATTTTTATATATATATATATATATATATATATATATATATATATATATATATATATATATATATATATATATATATATATGTAAAATGAAGTCATATATATATATATATATATATATATATATATAGAAGATATAAAACAATTTTATTTCTCTTTTATGCACCAAATCCCTTTATGAAGTAGTGATCATGGTTCTCTAACTTCCTTTCTTTTGCTGATCTATCTCTAACCATTACCATTCTTCTCAGTCCTTATTCTGCCAATATATTCAATCAAACCTGTTAAGTAGATGACTTTCTACTTTATTTTTTTCTCTTGCCATCAATATGCCTTACAAGTATTAAATTCTTTAGACACTTTTTTCTCATTAAATGATTCAGAAATTGTAAATGTCTCTTTCTGATTGTAAGTATAAGTCTCATTTTGTTTCTATTTTCTTAAAACTTTTCATGCTACTCACATATTCTATCCAGGGTATTCTCAGTATTTGTCAGTAGAATGATCTTCTCTCTCACTTCAAGTTTCTTCTTCATCTGAAGTGAAAAGACAATCTAGCATTCACTGTCATACAGGAGATTAGATATTACATAGCACTTCAATTTCTATTTATTTATTTTAAATTATAAAAGGTTTTGATTTAACCATTTTCATTTATTTTTTAATATTTTTATGGTTATGTATGTTGGCTTAAGAAACAAAATTCACACTAAAATAAAATAGTAAATAATAATTGCATATAAAAAAATTCAACAACAACAATAACATTTTACTCACATAGACATTAAATTGCATCACTTAGCAGCTTCCATATTTTGCCTTGACTTTCACAGTTGACCTAGAGAATATTTATGAGCATCCTTGAATTTAAAAATTTTGTAAATTTAATGCTTTTGCTTCTGTTGATAGATATTTGTTTCAAAATAAAATCCTTATATTTGCCTTGGTAATGACCATCACAGGATGTAGTCAGTAAACAAACATTTTACTTATGTCTTTATTCCTATACAAACTAAAAATAGGTAATATTTGTCTCAGTTTAGACTAATTAAACTTTAAATCAGCTAATTTTTCTCAATAACGTTTCAGAATTATACTTTATTTTTGAAATATTTTTAATAAAAGGGATTTATCAATATGGATAAATTAATTAATTTTACTGATAAACATTCTTATCAGTTTAAATTTAGTTTGAAATATACCAAATTATTTTTCTTATTAGGAATATTAAATTTAATCTATTAGCTTTGACTTTAAACTAAAATTAAAGCTGTATGAAATATTTTTCATCTTTAAAAAATTCCAAGATGTTCAAGTTTAAATTTTAGGATTGCTTTTTTGGGGCAATATTTTCTGGTTTGACATTTAAATCATCATTCTCATTATGAGAGCTGATTCAACTTGAAAGCACACTGCAAAATGTGATTTCTTTTCAGCAACTTTATAAATATCTCTTATCAGTTCTTTCCCAAACTTCCTGTCTTGTACTTATGTATATATATATATATATATATATATATATATATATATATATATATATATATATATATGTATATATATATATATATATATATATATATATATATATATATATATATATATATATATATATATATATATATATATATGTGAAAATGCTGCAGTTCTTCCAAGATCTTTAAGTTTCTTTCACAGGGAATGATGGAATTTAATTCATAGATCTTTTAATGTTGTTCTTTAATGCGTATACTGTGGCTGATCATTCAGTGTCTATGGATGTTATTCTTTCATTTGATATTGATGACAATAATAACAAAACAAAATGTCCCTAGCAAGTGGAAGAATTTAGAAAATGCTATTATATTCATAATTATATTCATTTTGTTTTGTTATTATTAGTTACTTTGTTTTAATAAATTCGTTTTATTTTTGCCTTGAAAACTCCACATTGGATGAAATGCATCGGCTAATATTACAGTTTTCCTATTGTCTTTTACATTTATAAATATTGTCTTTTTCTACAGATTAACTGTGAGAAATTTTCTTGGTGAGCGAACGGTGCTATATTGAGTCTGATTTGCAATCTCTTCATCACCGAGGTCCATTGGAACAGTTGGTATGATGTTTGCTTGACAACCTAACTGTCAGGGTTTCAATTCTCGGTAATGGATGCGCACTGCTGATGAGTCCCAAATATAGGACGAAACGTCCGTCCAGTGCTTTCTGCATTCTGTTGAGGTTTCTATCAGACTCAATGAATTATATATATATATATATATATATATAAGTGGACATTGAAGTCAGCACAATCATCATGGCCTATTGATTGCATTTCTCATGAAACAGACTGTTGCCACTGAGTGTTGATATAAATGTACACTTTTATATTTACAATGTTGACCTCAGCGTTCACATTTATATTTGTATATCTATCCCTGATATTGAGCACTTTATCCCATAAATATAGCATATCTTAAAATTATATTTTATCATATATTATATTTATTTTTATTTATATTATTATTCCCAATGCTGCACTGTCATGGCCTGAGTAAAAGTTATAGTAAAAATGGTAATGATGATATTAGCTGTTTAAATGCAATAATCTAAAAGAAGAACTTTATTTTGTGTGCAAAATCTTACAGGTCTGGCGAGGACCCAATATGGAAATATTTTGAACCTCATCAGGAGTACAGCAAGGAGGAAATGAAGCTCCCAGTTTACTTAATCTTTTCCTAGACTATGCCCTGCACATTTACAAACACAAATGTGAAGAGATGGGCACTGATCATTTAAGCATTCCATATCACATCCCAAAAAACAATGGCTGTTCTTTCCTTCCTGTGGCCAGTGTACTGAGGATGAGGTGGTGGTGGTGGTAAGGGACCTATACAAATATCATAGTTAGGATAAAAATGATCTTGAACAGAAAATCAACATCCTATACCAAGTCTTCTAAGAAATAGGGCTCAAAGTAAACCTTTCCAAAACAGAAACTATGATCTGGAATTGTGATGAAAGCAATGATGACATCTAATCTGGATCCACTATAAAAATTCAAGATATATTTTAGTAAATACTAAGCACTTCAAATACTTCAATGTATAGATCAGTTGTAACAAATTTAGTATAGAAAACAAGGAAATTGAATATAGAATAGGTTGTGTTAGATATAGTTTCATCCAACATCACAAATTACTACCAAATCAAATCATTAATCTGAAAACTTGAGTCATGTTCTTAAATAGCCTTGTTTAATTGAGACTTTTCTATGGATGTCACACATGGTGCCAATCTTGTTCAGAAATATCTAAACAGCTGTATACAAACATTTTCTTTAGGTTCAATGGTTAAAAATGGCTTTGAGTGAGTGAAACCTATGAGTCTTGGCAAAGACCACACATCTTTGAACCTTGTGGACTTGTGCTCCGAATCACAAACAAAGAACTGTACCAGATAACAGAAACCACATCACTTGACGAGTTTCAACAGCAGCAACAGTTAAAATGGATTTAACATATAAGAAATTAATGACAAAATCAAGATGTTGACATCCTATACAATTTGAAATAAAGGTTAGGAAGGAAACCTCCATCAATACTGAATAATAACAGCTACTGGACTTGAAAAACCTATTTTCCTGAAAAATTGTTTTAAAAGAAAGCTGCTCATTTAATGACTGCTGAATATTTCCTCATAAGGAAACAACTAATATTACCATTATAAGAAAACAATCAGCAATCATTAACCCAGCAGCTAGTGCTGCTTTCAGTTGAAATTTATAAAATCATTCTCTTAAAACAATTTTTCAGGAAAATAAGTTTCTCAAGTCCATTAGTTGTTAACACCCTTTCCATTACTGAATGGGAGTTTCCTTCCTTGCCTTTCGTTTGGGGTCATGTAGAACATCAACATTTTGATTATGTCATTATTTTCAATTTGAATTACATGTGCTACCCATTTTAGCTGTTACTTCCATTGAAATACCTCAAATGATGTTGTTTTTATTATCTAGTACAGTTCTTCGTACAGTCTGTGAGGTTTGAAGAAGGATTGTCCCCAATGAGGCTTACATGCTTCAAACACACAAAGCCATTTTTAATCATCAATCTGAGAAAATGGTTGCATACAGTTGGCAGTTTAGATATTTCTGAACAAGTCTGTTGCCATGCATGGCATTTGTATGAAAGTCTTGATCTGACAAGGCTATTTAAGAACATAACTCTAGTTTTTATGTCAATTTTATGGTTTTGTTGCAGGAAATGAAAATAAGTATGGGTAAAAAATGAATAACAGTCTTTCAAATATCATCCACAAATTGATGTTGGTAAGTGTCAAAGTAATTATAAACTATGAGCTCTCCTATTTAATGTCAGATAAATTCCGATGGTCAATTTTTGCTTTCATTTTTAAAAAATCTGCAATATCAAAATACATAATATTAATAAAAAGTCATAAGTAAATACACCCCTGGTCAAAATTTTAAGACCAGATACAAAAGGGTTAAAAAAGAATATAAACTACTGTTACTTTAATCAAAATATATTTGCGAAGCATTTACATTTGATTATAAAATGTAGTTTATCAACAAACAAGTGAAAATTTTAAGCTTTTAATTGATTAATTTAAACAAATATTGAAAAAGGGATTTTTTTGGTTGGTCATGAAGATAAGACCATATGTGAAAAAAACAAATTACTGGACACAAATTTTAGAACTAGTCAGTGTGCTCATAGCTTCAGGTGTGTAGGCATCTACGTAGCTCATTTCCAGTATTAAATTTCAGATTTTAAAATGGCTAAGGGTAAAATTTAAAAAAAGTTCGAACAGGGCAAGATTGTTGAACTTCAAAGGTGTGGTCTTTTGCAACGAGCCATTGCAAATGAAATTGACTGTAGCAGAACTGTCATTGCTAACTTCATTAAAAATTCAGATGCGTATGCTTCTAAAAAATCAAGCAGTTGCCCCAATAAAATGTCACCATCTCTAATCAGATGCATTAGGTTTGGAGTTAGAGAGATTCAAAGCCTAACATCAAATCAGATAAAAGCAAATACAGATGCTGGATGCATCTCTCAAACAATTCAATGGCATTTAAACAAGAAAGAGTTTAAGAACTTGGAATGGCTGCAGAGACCTTGCCTTCTTCTTTGCCATGGAACCTCCTGTTTACAATTTGCTTCTGATTATCAAACTTGGGATGTGGATAAATGGAAGAAAGTTTTGTTTTCAGATGAGAAAAAATTCAACCTTCATGGCCCAGATGGTTTTCAGCATTACTGGCATGCAAAAGATGTCCCAAAAGAAATTTTCTCAACACGACACAATGGAGGTGGATCAATTATGGTCTGGGGCTCATTTTCGTACAATGGAATTCTTGAGTTACGGGAGGTAAAAGGTTATGAAACAGCTGCTAGTTACATTTACATGTTAAGAAAGGTATCACTAATTACTGAATGCCCTCATCTATATGGAGAAAACTGGATTTTCGAGCAGGACAATGCTGCAATCCACAACACTCTCCAGATCAAAACCAAGAATGCTTGGGGATGGATGACAAAGGGTGTTTATGAACATGGATCGCAATTTGAAATTGTGGATGCTCTTCATGCTACAGTTTATGCTTCCTGGGTGAGCATCCCAAGCATCCTCATGCAGAAGTTAATAATGTGTATGCCAAAGCGAATTTTTGAAGTAATTTGCAAAAATGGAGGATATACTGCGAATTAAATTGTCGTTGTGACTTATTTGTTCTGTATTTGCTATTTTTATTTATATGGTCTTATCTTTATGGCTAATCAAAAAATCCTTTTTACAATGTTTGTTTAAATTAATCAATTAAAAGCTTAAAGTATTCACTTGTTTGTTGATAAACTACATTTTCTAATTAAATGTAAATCCTTTGCAAATATATTTTGATTAAAGTAACAGTATTTTATATTATTTTAACCTTTTGTATCTGGTCTTAAGATTTTGACCATTGAATAAGTTAGGCCAGAAAGGTGAAAACATGCTTCAAAGATTAAGAATAATCTATTAAGATTAAGAATAACCTATTAAGATTAAGAATAATGGATTAAGATTAAGAACAATAGATATTTAAACCAGAAAGGGAAAATGATCCTGTTTGGATTTATCATCAAAATTTCTCGTGTGAACATCAGTAACAAAATTGAATGATAGTTTGTGTTAAAAAGTCTTTGATAACATAAATATTTTATCTACAATGAATTCAATCAAATTAGTATTATTAATACGAGAATATAGCTAACAACTCTTGTCGATGATGCTGACAATATTTAGATCCTGATAATGACTGAGATCATTGAACATAATCATTGAATGTACTTGAACAAAAACAGAACAAATTGGAATTTTGGACAGAAACTGGAATTTTGCACAGTTTATACACAAATTTAATCCTGATACACAACTTATTTGAAAATTGAAAAACAGAGATACCTTGTCAGTTGAATTTCATAAAATTTGTTTCAAATGAAAAAAGTCAGTGATACTGATTAATTTTCTTAATTATTTAAGATTAATATCCTCATCTTTATTGTTAATATAGAGTTATCTCATCTTGTTCTTCTTTTTGCTCAGTTATTTCTAGCTCCGTTTCTATTGAATCTGAGTCAATATTAGCAGGCCCAGATATTGAACTTACAATTACTATGCCACCAATTAATAAGCCAACACTTTAAAGCACAGGGTTCTTATTCTATCAGGCAATAACCACCTGGATACAATAAGAGAAGAGTATTAAAAAAAATAATAAATAAGATGAGATATAGTAAAACAAGAACATTCTACTTGTGTAGATTAAATAATGGGTTCAGTTCAAAATTCTCTAAAGTCTACTCAGATTGACAGCCACCTGAAGAAGCCTAGGGGTCACAAAAAAGAAACATTGTGATAGCAACAACAAAGACGTGGATATTAGTCATACTAAAATTAATGTAAGTAATATAAATAATGATAACTCGTCATTTGGGAAATTCAGACAAAAATAATTTTCATAATTCATCTTCTCTTTATCTGTTTATATTCAATAATATCACAATCTCAGGTTGTAATAATTAAAATATTTGATCCCTTCTCTTTAATTTTTTTTGGACTGCCCATTAAGAATCATTCAGTTATGAGTTGAAACTCTCCTACTGAAGAGACACCATAAAAGAATTCAGCATCAAAATTTACATCAACTCATTCTTCAGTTATTTATTAAGTTTAGTTAAGCATTTCATTTACCAGGCTCAACAATTTCTTTTACAAATTTATGGTAGTAAGGATTGAACTATCTACACTAATGAATTAATCTCCTAGACAAGCTAGCTGACCAATAATGCCATTGTAGGAACTACAGGGTGTGATGGATAAATTGTCATCTAAATTATGCAAAAATCAAAATAACACTGACATCTCATTTCAAAAGGTATATCTACCAAAATTACACTAAAACATCTTGAAATACAAAAGAGTAAATTTATTCAATAAAATCGCCATTGGCTTCAACTATGGCCTCCAGACAACTTTGGAATCTCCTGCATCTCTTCTGGATGGTCTCCTTGATTAAGTTGCTGCCATAATGCTTGCCTTCATCTTTGGTGTTACAAGGAGTTTTGTCGGTCTCTTGCTCAGCTGCACCTTACACATAATAATCAAGGGGATTGAAGTCTAGGGAGTTAGGTGACCAGATGTAAGGAGTGATGTGGTCATAGAAATTGTCTGACAGCCATGACTGAGTTCTCCTGCTTCTGTGGCATGGTGCCAAGTTCTGCTGCCAGACATAGGGTCATCCAGCAGCCAATCTCTTCACCCAGGGCAGCACTACCTCCTCAAGGTACTTGACGTAGACCTCTATGTTGAGACCAGGGCCCTTACTAACAAATTCAGGAGTTCTTTTCTTAGATCAGAGTGATCAGAGTGAGTTTTCTGAGTTGGCATACCTTCGCAATCACCATTAGACTCATCCAACTCTTTCCAAATCCTCTGCACTGTCCTCAATTTGACATCCAAATACTCTGAAATTATTAGACCTTCCAGTGTGAATGCCAAGCATTACAGCATGCTGTTTTCAAATTCCTGGCGGAATGAATTATATCATGGCGCTCTTTTTCTCACAGACGGTGCCCACCTGAGCCTACTATACTGTGAAGTCACCAAAATTAAAAACAAACAATTTGCATATGGGAAATTAAAAATATAAAATGGCAACATTTTACCCATCGGTCCCTGTACTAATTCTTCAAAGTAGCTGAAAGGAAAAACGTGGTCAATTTTTTTTCTTTTATATACCTTTTAACATATACATATGCAGTTGTGGGATTCAGAGGGTTTGTACAGGTTTGCACAAACCTGTTCTTGGAATTTTTATGAACTCAGTGAAAACATTTAGCTGCAACCTGAACAAAGAAACTGCTAATTTTAGTTTGTCTCCAAATTGTAGTCACATAATCAGTTGGGGATGTACATTTAAGGGATTGAATAAAGGTTAATATAAATTTCATGAACTGCTGAACTTGCTAGAGCCAGATACTTGGAATATTCAAGAAATAGTTATTCCCTGGAAAGCTGCAGAATAAAAGCTGAATGGCTTCATTGCAACATTTCCATTAATGATTTTTGTGACTATTTGGAAAATGTCCTGAAAAACTTTCATAATCTTGTAATTCTTCAAAATGTACAAAAAGTGAAAACTATTATCAATATGACAGCTATCAGTTCGTCCGAAACAGAAAGAGATTTTTCAAGATAAAATATTATATACTCAAATAAAAAAAGCTGCCTTACAGCGGAAAATGCAGCAAACTTGATGACAATTAATCTTATTGGTCTCAATTTAGATTTTTGGGCTGCCACCTCCTTTCATGAAAACATGGCTTAGAAAAAAATTACGGTACTGATGCCAACAGAGTGAAGCAAAGAAGCTGAAGACTATGATGACAAGTGACTATTTGGAAATTTTTAAAATGAAACATCATCAATAAAAGATTTTAAATCATTTCTTTTAATTATTTTTCCTTTTAAAATGTTAATGTGCAATGTAATACAGATTAATTTTGGTATTTTTGAATGAGTGCAAGAAAAATTTTGCTTTATTGCTAAATTATATCTAAATATAGACTATGGAAAAATGAAGGAATCCATTGCTATTGAGACCTGTTGTTGAGAGAACCTGTTCTTGAAATTTTTGAATCCCACCATTGTACATATGTGTATGTAAATGCCTTTGTATGCCTGTACTGTACATGTATTTATTCTTATAATAAATTTATTTACATATGCTCAGGTAAGAAATTGATTATTAATAACATTAATCTCACAAATTACATGTTCAATTAACCAAAGATGAGGACAACTGTCCAAACAATGTATTGTTTAGACAGTTGTCTTCATCTTTGTTGTCATATTCACAACATTTTGGCTATTGAACACTCCAGATTTCTTCAGGTGGAATTTCAAACTGAACCATCATGAAGGACACATGGTCCAGTGAATAAAAGCATTGGTGGAAGTAATCCAGTGACTTGACCCAGAGAGTTGTGAGTTCAAGTCCCTGACCACAGCAAAAGTGAACACAAGAAAGTTGAGTTACTGAAAACTGAAACTAAGATATCCAGAAGAGGAACTAGGACAATCTACTCTGATGAAATAAAGGGTTTGGTTCAAAATTCAAACTTATATCACCTGAAGAAGGCCAGGTCGTACAATGACCAAAACATGAATATGAAAATAGAGATGGGGACAACAATCCAAACAATGTAAATAGTGTAAATAGTTACAATACCTCATCTCAGAAATATAGACAGATCCTGAAGAAGGCCGAAGTATACAATGGCCAAAATGTTATGAATACGACAATAAAGTGAAAACAAGTCCAAACAATGTAAATAGCATAAATAGCTACAAAGCCTTTTAGATTAACTAACAACTTCATAATTCTAAGTTTATATCAAAAGAACAGCCAATCTTTTAATAGTTATTGACCTTCAAGTAATCTATTCATTTGCATGATGCACAATACTCATATGTATTTAATTTATGTTACTGAACCAGTTTAGAAAATGTTTGATCAAACTGATTACATTGCAGAATCTGAACATGTTTTTACAAAAAATTTACAATAATTCTCTTGCATAAATAGCAGTAATAACAAGTTGAACAGACAAAAATGAACAAGTGGACATATTTAATTCAGTAGAAGTCCGAAAGATAATGGTGGTCAAAATCAATACTAATGCATAAAACTAATTTTCTCTAATCATGTGACTGTCCAAGTGCTGTTGTTGACCAATCATGTTAATGGACCATTGCTAACACATGACTAGACACATAGATCATTTATATCAACTATTATCCGAGTTCACATAAGATACATAAAACAATGATGCAGCACAAAAGTGGTTGTTACTTGTTGGCAATTAGGAATTTATTTTAATGCAAAAAAGAAACCATAGAACTTATTGACATGATTTACTTTATCTGGTTGAATCAGTATCTTGACAAATAGGAATAATCAGCTACATTACAAAATTAATTTAAGTGGCTTTTAAAATCCAGCTTTAACATCATAATAAATATTTACTGAGAATATAATAAATGATTTAGATATATATATTTTACTTATATTCTGAATTTTGCACCTTAACTTTATAATCAGTATTACTAAAATAAGACTGTACCTAAAATCTTGTGTGTATATATATATATATATATATATATATATATATATATATATATATATATATATATATGCTATGGATAAATTGTCATCTAAATTATAGTAAAATGAAAATAACAATGACATCTAATTTTAACAGATATATATACCAAAATTGCACAAAAATATCTTGAAATACAAAAGAGTAAATTTATTCAATAAAATCACCATTGACTTCAATGACCTCCAGATGACTTTGGGATCTCCTGTAACTCTTCTGGATAGTCTCCTTGTTTAAGTTGGTTTATTCTGTTATAATCCTTGCTTTCAGTTCATATTTGGTGTTACAATGAGTTTTGTTGGTCTCTCACTCAACTGTAGTCCACACATAATAATCAAGGGAGTTTCAGACTGGGAGTTATATGACTAGATGTAAGGGGTTATGTGGTTGCAGAAATTGTCTGACAGCCATGACTGGGTTCTCCTGTTCATGTGATGTGATGTAGGGTCCCGTTGCCAGTCATAGGGTCATCCAACCATCAATGTCTTGATCCAGGGTAGCACTATCTCTTCAAGGTACTTGATATAGGCCCCTGTGTTGAGTCTGAGGCCCTTACCAACAAATTCAGTTCTTTTCTTATCAGAATGATCAGAGTGAGTTTTCCGAGCTGGATTACCCTTGATTAGACTCATCCAACTTGTTCCTCCCTCTAAATAGTCTATGTTGGACTCTTCCGCCTACTATAAAATTAGTAGGAGAGAAGGCCTTGATGGTACAGTCGCATAGATTGTTCAATTGTCCAACTCTCTGCCTCGGCAGAGAGGAACTCGGACGAAGCTTTGCCGCAGGGCAAAGTTTGGTCCGGGAAGGTAGACAGTCCCTGAACCCGCCTAGGCGAGTTCAAAGGGAATATTTTTGGCCGAGTCTACGGGCTCGGAGTAACCCACTTTAAACTCGGCCTTGTGCCACATACATTCCTTGTGGTGGGACAGTTAAATATAACAGTTGCATAGATTGTTCAACTGTCCAACTCTCTGCCTTGGCAGACAAAGTTTCGTCCGGGGTGGTAGACAGTCCCTGAACCCGTTTATACGGGTTCAAAGGGAATATTTTGGGCCGAAATCCACGTTAAACTGGGCCTTGTGCCACATACATTCCTTGTGGGGGGAACTGTTAAATATAACAGTCGAATAGATTGAACGCTGGGTCAACCGACACACACTCACTAGTCATGTAATATTCTTCTGTTGTACTTACTGTTAATATATGATATATCTGCAACACTTGTTTAGTTATTTCTTTAACCATTTACTTGGTCACAACATCTTGGTGACGAAGGATTTAAAGAAACGGACTTCACGCTAAATCATAAAAAAATTTTGCCAATATCTAAAGAAACTCTTCAAAACAATAGGATTTCTACAAGTTGAAATCAGTGGTTGGTAAGAAGGTTGGTGAACCTTGTTGTTTTTTCCATTCCAACAAGTCAGTAAAAGAACTGTACAAGTCAAACAGACTTATTGTTTTCGCTGATAGGGTAAAGTAAAAATTTACCCCCTCTCCCGCTTTTAAATTTTTCAGTAAAAGAATCAATACAAATCAAACAGACTTGATTGGTTAAGAGGGTAAAGAGAATCCCCTGCCTCGCATTTCTTAATTTTACGTACTACCGCGGTAAAATGGACGAATTTAAAAGTGCAATGCTAGAGTTGATGAAACACCAACAGGAACAACAACTACTGTTGGAACAGAAATATCAAGAAAGACAAGAGAAATTCTAATGAGAACAAGCAGAATACCAGAAGAAATTTGAGGAATTGCACCTAGAAATTCAGGTTAGACCACAGAAACTTGAAAAAATGCTCCTTCAAATACAGAATGATCAAAGGCATTTGTATAATATATCCATCAAAAGCCAAAATGAGGACAGCGAAAACGCCTTCTCTTAAAATGTTATATGGAGTGCTATTGAAAACTTCACGTTTTTGCACCTGAAGAACGAATTTCATTCGCTTCGTACTTTAAACGTTACGAGGACTTATACAATACGGAGTGTGCAAGTTGGGCTGACCATAAAAAGGTTCGCCTACTCCTCAGAAAATTAGGCACAGCAGAATATACTAAGTTTGTTAAACTATATTTTGCCTAAGAAAACCAGCGACTTAAGGAGGCGGTTCAATTATTAACAGAACTCTTCAAACAAAAACATCACTGTTCCACAAGCGTTGGAAATGCATAAATCTCACTCGCAAAGAAGACGAAGATTATACTACTTTCGCGAGTGTAGTCAATAAACACTGCGATGATTTCAAATTGGCAGAGTTAAGCACCAATAATTTTAAATGCTTGATTTTCGCCCAGGGTTTGATTTCAGCGAATAACGCCGAAATACGTCGTTGGGTACTCAACACGCTTGAAAACGAGTCCGACGTTACTTTTTACAGCAAGTTGCTGAAGATTGCCAACGTTTCGTGAGCGTCAGAGAGGATTCGAAAAACATCGAACAGAGTGGCGTGGCTCACATTAAAAAATACGGCAAAGTAAAATTAAAAAGGGCCAATCAAAAAATAATAAAGTTACTTTGCCATCAAGATCATGTTTCGGTTGTAGTCAATTACATTGTTATACTATAGAGATTGTCCTTTTAAAGATAAAAATGTTTTAATTGCGATAAATTGGGACACAACAGTTCCTACTGCAGCATTATGAACAAGACAAAAACGTTTTGTAAAAATTACCAAGTCTGATGAATCAGAAAGTCATAACATCAGGAAATATATTGAAGTGCAAATATTTAACAAAAATATAAGACTACAGCTTGATTCGGGTTCAGACTTATCCATAATTAATTATTAAACATGGAAAAAACTGGGTAAGCCGACTTTGTTAAGGATGAACCGAATAGCTAAAAGTATAACTGGCAACCCTAAGTTTATGGGCGAACTTATAACAAACGTGTCATTCAAAGGTAAAACTTTAAAACTAAAAAAAGGCGTATATTATGAAGAATACGGGTAATTTGTTCAGGACTGATTGGTTAGAACAGTTTCAACTTTGGGATATACCTATTAAGTTTGAGTTAAAGGCAGATGTAAACCCAGTTTTTAAGAAAAAACGTAACGTTCCATTTGCCTCGTTAAATCAAATTGACGAGCAGTTTAATCGACTTGAGGAAATGGGAGTTCTAGCAAAGGTTGAATATAGTGAATGGGCATCTCCCAAATTAAAAAAAAGAGCAAAGAAATTCGTGTGTGCTGACTTCTCTACGGGCTGAACAGCGCCCTAAAGGATCACCGTTATCCCCTTGCAAGTTCAGAGGAGATATTCACTAAGCTCAGTGGAGGAAAATATTTACAAATACAAATACCCGTGGACGAGCAATGCTCGAAGCTCCTTTGCATAAACACCCACAAGGGTTTATACAAATTTTTAAGACTTCCGTTTGGGGTTAAGGTCACCCCTTCCATTTTTCAACAGGTCATGTACACGATGTTAAATGGTCTGGATTTTGCGGTGGCCTATCTCGATGACGTCCTAATGAAAAGCGAGAGCATCGAGGAACACAAGTCGCACGTCTGGCAGGCGTTCATGAGAATCCAGGATTACGGATTCAAATTAAAAGACGGGAAGTGTGAGTTTTTCTTAGAGAGGATTAAGTACTTGGGGAAAAAAAACTTATTAACACGGCGCCATATCACCCAAGAAATAATGGACAGGCAGAACGTTTTGTGAACACTTTCAAGAGAGCACTGAGGAAGGGGAGAGGTACTCCCACCGATACGGCTATACAGCAGTTTTTGCAGGTCTATCATGTAACCCCTAATAGCACTGCTCCATCTGCCAAGACGTCAGCGGAGGTCATGTTTGACAGGAAAATAAAATCGGCATTTGACAAATTCCTTCCGAGTGAAATGAAAGCGGGAAATAGGAATAAAGTGCTTAAAAATGCTTTAAGATCGGTGAAAAGGTCTTTTTTCGTGTATTTGATTATTGGAAATTATTAACATTATAATTTACCATTTAACTTATCTAATTTTTCATTATTTAGGAATAATGAATAGAGACCTTAATAAAAAAAAAGGGATGTTATGTAAAAAAAAAAAAAAATTGTGAACGTAATTCCTGTATATAGCTTTTTCAAAGGGGTTGTTTCTGATTTTTTTTGTGTGTGAAAAAGGGTTTATTTGATATTGTGTGGTAATTATTAAAAAAAAGACTCCATCCGGAGTCAGGCTGAAAAGGGGGTGGGTGTTGTGGTGTCCTTCCTCTAAAGAGTCTATGTTAGACTCTTCCGCCTACTATATAAAGAGATTAGTAGAAAAGAAGGCCTTGGGGGAACAGTCGAATAGATCTGTTCCAGCTGTGCTGGTCAAACTCTCTGCCTCTGACGAGGCTATGTCGAAGGGCAAAGTCTCGTCTCGGAAAACAGCTACCCAACCCCGTTTTATACGGGGTCTATGGGGAATTTTTGGCTGGGCCTACAGGCTCGGATTGACCCACATTAAACTCGGCCTTGTGCCACATCCTACCTCGTGGGGAGGCTGGTAAATATAACAGTCGAATAGATTGAATGCTGGGTCAACTGACACACACTCACTAGTCTTCTGTTGTACTTACTGTTAATATATGATATATCTGCAACGCTTGTTTTGTTATTTCTTTAACTATTTACTTCCGTCACAACACAACTCTTTCCAAATCCTCTTCACTGTCTTCAGATTAATATCCAAACACACTGAAATGTTTATATTGGAGTTTCCTGCATGAATTCTAAGCAGTACAGCATGCTGCTTGTCAGAGTGAATTGTTTCCTGGTGCTATTTCGACCCTTATATACTGTGCAGTCACCAAAATCAAAAATCAAAACAAACAATATGCATGCACAAAATAAAGATATAAGATGGCAACAATTTACTCATCAAACACACACATACACACACAAACTATATATATATATATATATATATATATATATATATATATATATATATATATATATATATATATAGTGAGTCCCAATATATAAACAAAAATAAAAAGAATTCAAATTAAAATAAGACATTTGCACTTTCCTTTAAAACCCTTATCTCTTTCTCTCTCTCTCTCTCTCTCTCTCTCTCTCTCTCTCTCTCTCTCTAAATTTCTATTTCTATGCTTCTCCCTCAACTAATGAGCAACCTTTAAATAAAAAGAGGAAGAAAAAGTAAAGACTGAACCTAGCTGAAAAACACTGGTAGTTTTCAGTAGTAGAGCCTACTTATTTGTGACTGAAAAATACCAAAAATCAGGCAGGCTCCACGTATAACTTACATTATGAAGAAAATAAAAATGATAGGATTGCTGGAAAATAAAATAATTTTTGGCCAATCAAAAAAATTGACACAAAGAGACTTTTGTTGTTAGCCAAAACCTATGTTCACAACAGATTCTTGGAGCCTGATCAAAACTGACATAAACTAACATCTCTGAGTTATAAGTAGACGATATGGCAAAAGTAACTAACAGAGAATGGTACCACTAAAGAAACCAGGCATGCATGATACATGAAGAAGTAAATAAGGGGTCATCTGCTCAGGGCCAAGTAAAACAGTAGATTGACACTGACCTATTTTTAACATTACTACTGCCCCTATCATGGTCTGATTTCCAAACTACCACTACTGGATATTTCTCCTGACTGCTACCAATATCCACCTTATTAATGAACATTTTTGTGACACCAAATATAAAAGGACTCGCTCTAACATATATGTTATATTTGCATATACCCTCTTGCTCCTTCTTTTTATTCCAAAGTTTCCAACACTGCATCTACACAGACACACACACACATATATAATTATAATTATATTTATTATAAAAACATGTTGAAATCGTTACATAAAAGCTTTTATGTTTCAATACTTTGATTGTACTTCTTCACGCAATGACAAGTAACTAGTGATTAAATGATTTTTAAGAAAATTTAAAAACAAAGTTTTAACTTTCGGAAAAGGGGTAACACTTTGTTTTTAAATTTTCTTAAAAATCATTTAATCACCTGAAGAAGCACAATCAAAGTATTGAAACATGAAAGGTTTTGTTTAGCAATATCAGCATGTTTTTATTATAATCTCTTATAATAAAAATAATAATAATATATTGCTCTACTTTGTATTGAGCACTTTTTTAAAAGTAAAGGCTACAAACAGTGAAATTTTACTCTATCTGTTCTTTCTATCACTTGTATATATATATAAATAAAAAGAAAGAACAGTAAAATATAAAATCCGGTGTTCTTATAGATATTTTTATTTTTACAAAATAGTGCTCAATGTAAATTTACAGAACATTAATATTATAAATTAATTGGTTTAAAATATGTTTTTTTTTTTACACAGTTCAACCATGTTTCAAAAAATAGAAGCTAAAAACCCCGAATTTAATTTTGCAATTAAATTAAAAGCATTAGTTCCATTTCATCTTCAAGCGAATTTTGGAGTAACTTTCAAAAATTACCGGGTTTTAAAGACACAGCTAAAATCACGTTCGTTTCCATGGTTACAGAATATTCTAAGGGATGTCTAGATTTTCCTTATGTCAGTATCATTGTGTCAGTTATTAGCTACAATTTGGTAAGGGGTAGGGATGTATTTTACAATGAAACCTGACATCAGTTGAATGGATGTCGTCTGGATTTAAAAAAAAAAAAAAAAAAAATTATTGTTAACGGTAAAAAAATTTCAACGTCATTTTTTTTCTTTTATAAATTTAAAGATTTTCGGGGGTTTTTTGATCATAATACTTTTTATTTAACTACGATTTGAAATATTCTCCTTTTCAATTTTTATTAGACTATAATATTCTTTTTAAGAACAGTTAAATGTATTAGAATCCATTATATTATGTAGGATTATTTTAACATCAAGTTTAAGTATGTATATGAGGTTACATTTTTTTTTTTTTTTTTAAATTTATGACTATGACGGCAAAAATGGTTACTTAATTTCACTGATTTAGTAAACTTTTATTTTATATATAAACCTAGTAATATAATGTTTCTCATGTAAGTACAAAGGACATGGGTCATTCAAAAGCTTACATCTTATGGCATTTCATATTAATTTTATTTTACTATAGGTGTTTTTTTGGATTCTTTTTAGTGCGTGTAGTATTATTTAAAAGAAATTTAGGTTAGAATTCATTCAATTTAACTACAATTTTAATTACAATTTCAAAATTACAACTTTAAAATTTTAAAATATTTTCATTGTTTAGTTTTAATAGAATATATTACTTTATAACAGAAGGAAAATTACTCATAGGTTACATATATTTGAAATAAATAAATTAATTAATAAATAAAGTTTACTAAATCTGAGAAATGACTTAGCTAGTTTTGTAATAAGTGCCATTAATATTACTTAAATAATATTTAAATTTAAAAGTTTAAAAATTGTAATTTACAAATACTTTGATATGGAAAAATTTTACTTACTACGAGTAATTTTCCTTTAAATTAATATGAAATGCCATAAGAAGATGTAAGCTTTTGAATGACCCATGTCCTTTGTACTTACATGAGAAACATTATATTACTAGGTTTATATATAAAATAAAAGTTTACTAAATCAGTGAAATTAAGTAACCATTTTTGCCGTCATAGTCATAAATTTAAAAAAAAAAAAAAAACCTCATATACATACTTAAACTTGATGTTAAAATAATCCTACATAATATAATGGATTCTAATACATTTAACTGTTCTTAAAAAGAATATTATAGTCTAATAAAAATTAAAAAGGAGAATATTTCAAATCGTAGTTAAATAAAAAGTATTATGATAAAAAAAACCCGAAAATCTTTAAATTTATAAAAGAAAAAAAAAATGACGTTGAAATTTTTTTACCGTTAACAATAATTTTTTTTTTTTTTTAAATCCAGACGACATCCATTCAACTGATGTCAGGTTTCATTGTAAAATACATCCCTACCCCTTACCAAATTGTAGCTAATAATTGATACAATGATACTGACATAAGGAAAATCTAGACATCCCTTGTTTAATTTAAGTAGAATATTCTGTAACCATGGAAACGAACGTGATTTTAGCTGTGTCTTTAAAACCCGGTAATTTTTGAAAGTTACTCCAAAATTCGCTTGAAGATGAAATGGAACTAATGCTTTTAATTTAATTGCAAAATTAAATTCGGGGTTTTTAGCTTCTATTTTTGAAACATGGTTGGAACTGTGTAGCGAAAAAAAACATATTTTAAATCAATTAATTTATAATATATATATATATATATATATATATATATATATATATATATATATATATACCCATAGTGGATAATATTTCCTCTGAGCTGATACAATATGGAGGTGAAGAAACCATCAAAGCCATAACAGCACTATGCCAGAAGATTAAAAAAGTGGCCTAACAAATGGACTCGGTCAAAGAAAGCAGGTAGTGTTGAAATTATAGGACAATAAGCCTGATCAGTCATCCTCGTAGAGTCCTGCTCTTTTGAATCATTTGAAATCCAAAACTGAAGAACTTATATCAGAGAAACAAGCCGGTTTTAGAACTGAACAAAGTACAATGGAAGAGATCTTCAATTGTAGGATCCTCATAGAGAAACACCAGCAATATCAGAAGGACATATTCCACAACTTTGTTGATTTCAAGAAAGCATTTCATCATGTATTGTATGACGGTCTTTGACAAATCCTTAAGGAATTCAGTGTAGATAACAGAATTATCCAACTCATCCAGGCCTTACAGTCAATGACGAAATTATTTGTACACCCATCAATTTTGAATATTTTTATACATTTCTCAGAATCTAATGGCCTTTTTATGCCAGGTTTTTTATATGTTAATAAGCACAGAAAAAAGAATATGAAACTCAATTTTCAGAACAATAGGTTAAATACAACAAATTAAAGGTGAATTATGCAAAATAAGAAAAGACAAAATTATTCATACAGTAGAGAATATCATTTTAAATTGACTGATTTGTGTAAGTATAAGTAATTTTCATAATTATTTTATCGGTGAAGCCTTCAAGACTATTTATTCAGTAGAATATTTGTGATAATTCCAGCAAAGGACATGACGTGGTACATAGTGTCACCATGGTTATTCTTACATTAACAACGCTATGGGAAAGACAAAAAAAGCTTAGCATTGACTTGAAACAGAGAATTATTAACTTCCAGTCAGGAAATGGTTACAGCACTATTTCAAACAAGTTAGCTATCCCTAGATTTACAGTACAGTCTGTTATAAAGAAGTTTAAACAGTTTGGCACAACAGAGAATTTGCCTGAGCATGGAAGAAAACCCAAACTGTCACTGAGAACTGCACGAAAACTGTCATGAGATTAATATAAATAAACCCAAGAGTTCGCTAAAAGTTTGAATATGATGGATATCAGCGTAAGTACTCCCACAATACAACATTGTTTAAACAGAAATGGGTTGTATGGAAACTGACCATGACAAATCTTCTTCAAAAATCATGTCACATTGTTGCTTGGTTTAATTTTACCAAAATGTTCTTGAATTAAGAAAATTGCTTTTAGGAACAAGTACTATGGAGTAATGAAACAAAAATTGAGATTTTTGGACATAATGATGTACAGAAGATTTGGTGCAAGAAAGGTGAGGCTTTCCTCCCAAAGAACACAATGGCAACATTAAAACATGGAGGCGGCTCAATGATGTTTTGAGGTTATTTTAGCCCAAGGGGGACTGGGAAATTAATTGCAATAAGAGGAATAATGAATCTGCAGACTATATCAAAATTCTGGATGAAAATCTACAACTATCAGCATGAAATCTTCATCTAGATCAGCAATTTGCTTTCCAGCAAGATAATTATGCCAAACATATGTCTAAATCAGTGACTGTGTGGCTTCAGAAAAAGAAGATTACAGTTCTGCTATGAGTCCTGACTTAAGTCCTATTGAAAATCTATGGCAAGTATTGAAAGTTTGAATAAATCGTCAGTCACCAAAAAAACTTCAGGAATTATAACGTGTAACCATTGAAGATTGGAAGAAAATCACAGAAAAGATTTGTTCAAATCTTATCAAAAACTTTAGAAAATGATTACAACAAGTTATAAAGATGAGAGGCCATGCTACTAATAATATTGTGAAAATTGTTCAAGTTTTTCTATTTTTCATACTGTAAAAATAATTGTGTCTTTTCCTATTTTGCATAATTCACTTGTTAAATTTGTTGTATTTAACCTATTGTTCTGAAAATTGAGTTTTATATTCCATTTTTGGGCTTATTAACATATAAAAAATCTGGCATTATATGGGAATTAGATTCTAAGAAATGGATGAAAATATTCAAAATTGTTGGGTGTCAACAAAAAAATATGGAAGAGCAAAATCAGCTTTTAAATGTACAGACTGTACAAATCACTGGTAGTCTCTATTCACCTATATGAATGTGAAACATGGACACTTTTGGCAGGAACAGAGAGAAAGATCCAAACATTTGAGGAGAAATGCATGAGAAAACACCTTGGCATCTTCTATTGGAAAAATAAAACCAATGAGTGTGCAGAAAAGGGTTGAAAGTTTTGTAGTCCACCAGGAACCTTTTCTTGCCACTGTCAAATGGTGGTTTGGACACGTTACAAGGCACAACAGCTTGTGCAAGACCATCATGCAAGGCATCATTGAAGGTGGATGTAGAAGAGGACACCAATGCAAAAACTGCTTGCACAATGTCAAACTATAATTAGGAAAAGCTATGGTTAGGGAAGTCATTTTTAATTGTCTGTTTTGCATTATTGAGTTCTAAGGAAGAATAGTCAAGAGGTGTGCTTTTATTCGGAAGTTTTTTATCACTGCTATTTTGTATTTGAGTAGGCATTTTCTGTACACTGATGATTGTGATCTTAATGCTCACTCCCAAAGTGATATATAAATTCTTATGGATAACTTCTTGATGCCATACCATGCACTGAGTCTAACAATTAGCTTGAAAAAAGACTGCCTTAATGCACCAACCTGCTACAGATAAAGCGGATTCTGAACCAAGCATTTATATGTATGGCAAAAAAAAGCAAGTTGTGAAAAACTAAATAGTAAATAAAATTTCAGCAGAGACGTTAGAAATATAAAGTTGAAGTAGACTTTAGAAGGAAATGGAAACATAATCCTAAACAGGAAATAAAAGATAAGCCTCTACTCCTGTGTGAACCAGACAATAAATGAATCTATTTACTCCTATTAAGGCAGATGAATATGACAAATACCATAGACAATGAAATCTCTCTCCAAATCTAGTAATGTTTTCAAAAAAGTCTATGGTCTCAATACAGAATTTTGATTAAGACGAAGTCAAAAGTTTATAATACTTGTGTTTTGTCATCATTGTTGCATGCATGTGTGTCCTGGGTTACTTACCAGATCCACATGAAAAAGCTGATGCAATTTTACATTCAATTTCTCCATCATATATTGTGAAACTGATATTCTTGAATGCAGTCAGTTTACCAGTATAGAGTCTCTGGTACTTGAGTGCTGGTTGCAGTGGAGTGGTCATGTGGTCAGGATAAAGAACCATGGGATCCCTAAACAATTTCTACATGATGAATTGGCTGAAGAAAAAAAACAGCACACAAGCTGAAATTGAGATAAAATGTTTGCATCAAGAACACATTGAAGAAGGCCAATGTCATGCAAATTGAGTCGGAAAGCCCGGCTCTAGATCGTTTATCCTGGAGGAAAGCAGTGCACAATAGGAAGAGTAACTTTGAACAGAATTGTGTTGTGCATGAAAAACTCAAAAGAAATATTCATAATGGTCTTGATGTTAATTTCCCTGGAAATGATGATACAAAATTTGGTCTAATTTGTAATGAATGTGGTCACAGCTGTCTAAGTAAGGTTCACCACAAAAATCATCAAAGACCACACACAGAGAAAAGTCATTTATTACACATTATGTAGCATTTATGCAACATTTTTATTACTTTTGGTTTTGTTTTTATCCCTATTGTTTTGAAATATCCATGCTGAAATAACAGTAGTTTTATTAGAAAAGGTGATATATTGTGTGAATCTGGACATAAATTTAGTGTGGAAGACTCAGAAATTAGTGCACTTATTATACACTTTAACCTTAATAATTACTCCCACCTTTAAATAAAACTGCATTCTTATTTTATCTTCCCCACCACATATATATGATTCCATCAATAAAATCATTATTTAGTTTGAAAAAGTCCTTTTGAAGCCGAAATGTGTAACAGAATTTTGTATATCATATTCTTCCATATATATATATATAGATAGAGAGAGAGAGAGAGAGAGAGAGAGAGAGAGAGAGAGAGAGAGAGAGAGAGAGAGAGAGAGAGAGATCTTGAAACTGTGTTGTGAATTCAAAACCTACTCTTGCAAGGCACCTGGTTGGCTGAATTCTCGCTGCCTAAGACGTTTCTGTTGTTTATTCAAAGTTCAGAGTTCTTGTTGCATTATCTTAAAGTCAATATTTTTTTTCAGTCTAGCTTTCACTGGAAGAAATTTGAGATAAATGGAAGGATAGAAAGAAATAATCTTATAAAAATCAAAATCTCCTTTTCCTTCCTTTCTCTTTCACTATATTACATTTACATGCAACTGCATATGTGTATGCATGTATGAGTCTTCATTTAAATAGATTTCCTTCTAGAAATAGTTGCTTTCCATTTCAATCTATCCATTTCACTACTTTGCCATTATCACACCCTATGATATTACAAACATTCACTCTGCAGTATTTTTGTAGTAGGTGTTATAAATATTACATTCATGCCTCTGTCTTGAGGATGCATAGTTCGGGACATTCAAATCAGGAGACCAAATGTTGGGGTTTATATGGATCATGGTGTTATGTGGGAGAGTGCAGTACCATGCTGGAATACATATAGCCAGGCCCTCAATCTATGTTTAGTAAGTAAGAGCACTGACCCTTAGACCCTACAGAAAAGTACAGCAGACAGCAAAAACCTGGTGTACTTCATGGGTTTTGTATGGAGCCACACCTGTTATTCCTTCTGTTTACCTGAAAACTTTTAAGAAACTTGTAACAGCGGCCTTACTGTTAACAAAAAAAAAAAATGGAAATGACAAAACAACAACGGGAGGTAAGATGTGGTTGAGAAAAGTAAAGGCTTATAGCCAAATCATGTTTGAAAAATCAATTTCTGTAGGATCACCAGTTAAGCAAGATTAATCTTGGTCAGTACCTAGCTGGATGACCATTTACGAATACCAGGTGCTGTAAACTTGGATATATGGATGGTGTAATGAATAATGGCACAAAATTGTTAATTGTAGAGCCAAGTTCCAATTCCAGTTGTGTTTGTTATATGCAGTTATGCACAAATACTCTTGGGAAAGGTATGAATTCACTTCTTCTCCTTTCAGCTATAGATAGGTTAACTAATAAGACTTTTATCACTAATTCTGTATCTTCCCACAAAAAAATTTTATAATTTAAAAATATTTTCTGGCTTTAAATAACCTGCTAACGGTTGATAAGTCATAGTTGATAAGTAAAAAAGATTTTATTTTCCATGATCTACAAGGTTTGATCATTTGCTCATTTCTTGTCACTGGTCAAAGGCATCACTGTTAATGGAAGGACCTTGGTGTTGTTGCTGATGACCTGGGCAGTCATCATGTAGACTGTGGCATTCTGTTAAGCTTGCCTGCTCTGGGGTCCATTGCTAATGCAAGCCTGGTCATATCTACCTTTGTGGATGAAATCAGCAAAAATCACATTATTGGTCTGAAAAGATGTTTTAAGACTTTGGTATTAGTGAAAAAGTTGATTTTTTTTTTTTTTTTGAGCTGTGGCTGTCAAAGTTAGAACTTCTCTTATAGAATTGGAGTTCTGACAGGGTACAACAAACTGGTTATTTCAAAGTCTTTATGGTTAGCAATTAGTTCCATGAACATAGAATACCTTTTAATATTTTTGTGTTAGATGGGAAGTTACCATATTAACACTCTCAATAGGTTAAAAAGATCAATATAAATGCTAACATTTACTACATAGCATTACATTAATATATCTTTTGTACTTATGGCCTTTTGAAGATGTGTTTTATATATATATATATATATATATATATATATATATATATATATATATATATCACAAGTAAGAGAAAGAACAGATGGCGTAAGAATCCACAGTTAGCATTTTCTTTTTTAAAAAAGTGCTCAATACAAAGTAGAGCAAAATATTATTATAATACTTTTATTGTAAGAGATTACAATAAAAACATTTTACATCACTACACAAAGACGTTCATGTTTTGGAACTATAATGGTTCCTCTTTGGGTGATGATAGATAATTCATGATAAAAATGATTTATTTGGGAAATTTGAAAACAAATCATTACCTATTTTGAAAGTTAAAAAGAGTGGGGAGGTCTATGGTCAGAATTAAAAGATATATACTTGTTAGGTTAGCCAATTAAAAGTCAGATCTAAGCTAAAATAGAAAAATGAAAAAATAAGGTCAGAGGGTGGAGGTAGGTGGCTTATTAATTCATGTGATGATAACTTGACACTCAAGACATATGTCAGCAGCAAAACTATTTTAGCCAAATATAGAGTTCAGAGTTACCTTGAACAAAAATCTTTTTTAATTTTTTATATGCATAATGAAATTTTTTATTAATCCAATATATTTTTATCATTTTAAATATTACTTTTTTTGGACACTTCATTTATTTATTAAACAGTATATTTATTTATTTTCATCTACCAGCCTGAATGTTTGAGAAAATCTATTAAAGAAAAATTTACACTCTCTGGTAGGACTTGAGTCCCTCTGGTCAGCAGCAACCCTTGTTAAATCCAATACACCCTGACCAACTAAGCTACAAAGGACCTATTAGTCAGCCAAGGCCTGAATTGTACCTTAAAGCAAAACTTCTCTCATCATAGATCTGCTGAATTTTTCATATCTGAATGATTTTCACAACCAAACGAAAACAGAGAAAATTATTAGAATGGATTTTTTATTAATCCGATAAATTTTATCACTTTAAATGTTATTTTTAGTGGCTACTTATATCTGAGCAGTAATTAATTGGTAATTTTAAATATCATGATGTTTTATGTGTGTCCGATACTCTGAATTATGTGACCATTGGTGAATTTGCTGTTTTTATTTTCCTAGAATCCTTTTTATAAAAATTATTTTATAAAGTAAAATAAAAAAATATCAAAGCAAATGATTTAACTTTAATGTTATTATCTTATAATGCTTTGAACATTTACATTCAAAATTTATCTGCAGATAACATCTTTTAACATAGAATAAGTATGAAATATGGAATCTCGGATTAGCTTTTTAATGTAGTATACATAAATTTGACATTTGTTAATGTATTTATCTGAATCTGATGAACAGTTTATAGTGCAACAAAGTTGGTTGCAAAGATAAATCCTTTGAACATTTTTGGCAGAAAAAACTTATTACTTTCCCAGTCAACCTTGCATATTATATACATATATATATATATATATATATATATATATATATATATATATATATATATATATATATATATAGATAGATAGATAGATAGATATACAGGATGCAATTAGTAAATTGTCACCATTTTATATTTTAATTTCACACATGTGCATTGTCTTTTTGATTTTGTCAACTGCACAGTATATTTGAGAAAAAGAGCACCATGACACAAAACACTCTGCCAGAAATTTGGAAATGGAATGCTGTACTGCTTTACATTTGTGCCAGAAGCTCCAATACAAACATTTTAGAGTGTTTGGGTGTGAATCTGAGGACAGTACAGAGGATTCAGAAAGAGTTGGATGAGTCTAATGGTGATTAAAATGCTAGAGCAACTTAGAAAATTCAATCTGATCATTCTGATAAGAAAAGAACTTGCAAGCCCTTGATTATTATATGCTGGGTGCAGCTGAGCGAGAGACCAATAAAACTCCTTGTAACACCAGGATGAACTGAAGGCAAGGATTATGGCAGAATTTACTGACTTAAATGAGGAGACCATACAGAAGAAATACAGGAGATTCAAAGTCCTCTGGAGGTCGTGTTTGAAGCCAATGGTGATTTCATTGAATAAATTTACTCTTTAGTATTTCAAGATATTTTTGTGTAATTTAGGTATATATATCTGTTAAAATTAGATGTCAATGTTATTTTCATTTTTGTGTAATTTAGATGACAATTTATCTATCGCATCTTGTGTGTATATATATATATATATATATATATATATATATAAGCTGAAAAGTAACTTGTCAGCAGTCAATATACCACATAACACCCTTGGGCGTTTAGCTTTGGAGTGGGCAGAATGGAGATCAACGTGTTTTAGTGTACTCAGCAATTTTCAATTTGCTTGTCTGAATCATCGCAAGTAGCGAGAGCAAGATCTAAAAGGTCACCCAATCTAACAGTGATCTCATTTCACAATCCTCACACTTGCTCCATATGTGGTCTCCTTTGTAAATCACTAGCGGGTCTTAAATGCCACTTAAGATTATCGCACAAACTTTCATAATTGAATCAATAAGCTGTCAGATCCTCATACGTCGAAACCGATGTGAGAGTCCATTATTATATATATTTGATGAACACTGCAAGATCGACTAAGCAGGTAATAGATTTTACTGCAACTATGTGTGCAGATTGTATAGTTATGTGAAAGTGTAAGTTATTCACTAACAAATTTCCCTTTTTCAACTATCATCATACTGCAATGGATGCAAATTTTTTCAATGTACTTTGAGAGGAAGCAGGAAGAATAGGTGTCATATCTTTTCCAAGGGCATCATTGGAAAATGGACATAACCAGCCTTAACTACAACTTGATTACACAATTCTATTTTCAAGATTTGTAGACAATATAACAGCCCACTCCACACATACACCCATACATATGAATAAGGACAAAAAGAAAACTTATCTTAGCCAATATATTTTATCCTTTGAGGGACTAAGGCAAATGCCAAGATTTTATTTTCCTTTTGTCTTTATTCATATTGTCCTTTTATCAATATACTTTATCAGAAATTTTGACAAATATATATATATATATATATATATATATATACACACACACACACACAAACATGTTTGATTAAAAAGATACAGACAAGGTCTGTTATTTTTTATTATATTTTTCTAATTTTCAAATAAGTTATTGAGTATTTTGCTTGAACTTGTGGATAAACTGTCTGGAGTTCTTATTTTGATTAAATTAAATAAATAAATTTGATTAAAAAAATAAATAAATCACATTCATTTTATGCAGTCTTATTGCAAATAACCATTACACATTACATCATTTGATACTATTTTAAACTTTCAGCTTTCCAAAGAATACAAGGATGTAGACAAAGGCATGGTGGAGTAATGGATAGCAGCTCAGATTGAGGAATTGGAGAGCTGAGTTTGAATTCCATTTGAATCCATTACATTCACTTACGTACTAATACCCTTGGGAAATGTATGAATCATCTTCTTCTCCCCCCAGATATGGGTAAATAGCAGAACAGACCAGGTTCTATAGCCTTGTATGGCAAGTGGTCTACTGCAGAAAGAAATGGCAACCTACTGTAGGAAAAAAAATCTGCCTTGTCAGTCATGTATCGAAAGATACAGAATTTCCTAAGCATGTATCCCACATGTCACATAACTGACTGAGACAAAGAAATTCTAACTATGACACAGACATCACATTAGTCCTTGATAATGACTGTAATGTTTGAAAGTATTTGAACAAATAACACAATATGAACTTTCGTTTACCCACAATACTCAACAACTTATTTGAAAACTGTAAAAATAAAAATTAAACAGACGGCCCTTGTCAGTTCTTTTATATATATATATATATATATATATATATATATATATATATATATATGTGTATGTATATAAAAGTGAACCTTGAAGTCATCATCCAGAAGTGACAGTCTGTTTCATGTTAAATGTATTGTGTTTTTGCTCAACTATTTATATATACAAGTCAGTGATGCATTGTAGGTAACAGTTATGATTCAAATTATTCTAGAGGCTATTGAGTGGAAATAATTGTGTGCTCGGATGGAGTTTATCAAGCCACTGTAAAATCAGCAGATAATAAAGAAAAATATACATAGGAGTAACTGAAGGACCCTGGAAATAAATAAACTATACTGATAAAACATCCTTTACAAATAGTAAATACATGAACAGCACAATGTTTTCTAAACATATCTAGGAGATTAAAAACAATAAACAAATTATACCAAAAATATCATGGAAAATAAAGAAACAGCATCAGCCTACTACAATAAATCACAAAACTGTAAACTCTGTCTGTAGGAGAAAATAGTTATAATTACCTTCCCAGACCAACACAAACTACTAAATAAACAATCAGAATTCATCTCAAAATGTAAAGAGGAAAACAAATTTTTACTACGTTACTTAAAAAACAAAAACTGAAAATGAACAAGAATAAACAAAAATAAATAAGAAAATAAAATAAATAAACACAAATAAGTAATATAAATCAATCTAAACTAATAAAGTAAGTAAACAATAAACAAACTAACAAACCATGAAGGCACACAAGTAAACATAATAATAACAACAAACAATAAAATAATCAATAATAAATAAAAAATTAACAAAAAATACTATAAAAAGCCCCAAAACTACAGACATCCCACATTTATTTTCATTCAATAGCCTGAATCATAACTGTTACAGCCTACCAAAATAACCTTTAGAATAATATAATAGAATACCTGCCTATATAAAAAAAACATAAAGCATATGGCCTGACAAATGCATTTAGCATGAAACACATTGTTGCTTCTGGGTGTTGACTTCAGTGTTCACTTTTATATTTAAGTACGCTCTATCCTTGATGTTGAGTACTTTACCCTATAAAAATAGTATACCTTAAAACTATATTTTACCACACACACACACACACACACACACACACACACACACACATATATATATTATAAATTAATTGATTTAAATATGTTTTTTTCGCTACACAGTTCTAACCATATTTCAAAAGTTTTTGTAACATGGTTAGAACTGTGTAGAGAAAAACCATATTTTAAATCAATTAATTTATAACATTAATGCTCTGTAAATTTACATTGAGCACTATTTTGTAAAAAAATAAAAATATCTATAAGAACTCCGGATTATATATCTTACTGTTCTTTCTTTTTTTATTTATTTATATATATATATATATATATATATATATATATATATATATATATATATATACTTGTACTGATAAATTTAAAAACTAAGAATCTTGAGAGAGGAATTTCATGAAAGACAATTATGCTAACATCTTGATTTAAATTTGTGATATGAAGAGATTCATTCTATTTTAAGTAAACTATATTATAAAGCATCTCTTGGATTTATTTTAGATATAATTGAGCACAAATCAAACAGACTGCAACAAGAATAAAATAAATTCTTTTCTTTTTTTTAATAGTCTATTTTGACGTCATTCCTTTTCTCATAAACAATTTATTAAAATTTATTACCTGTCACATCATCTCAACTAATATTTTGGTTTAGACACTGTAATTATCTCATTTACTACCCAAGCATTTTTTGCTGAATTTGTTCCAGAGAAAACTGTCGAAAGTTTTTTAACTTGATTAACAAGCAATTTATTTAAGGAAATCTCACTTTTAGATAATTGTTAGAATTTAATATCCAGACATTCCTATGTTCACTATTAAAATCAGCAGTGCCAGTGAAACATTTACCAATTATTTTGGACATGAAAAGAAATACTAAAAAATGAAATTTTTATTGCAAAATCTTCAAGAGAAATTGGCAATATTTGTTCTTCTAACATGACTGAAGACATTATTTCTGTGACAGAATGACTCCCCCACTTTATTAGGACACCCATGTAGCTGGAGAGTATAAATGATTTTATTTGGGACTAAAATGAGTCTTTATGACTAGTAGTCATTAACTACTGACTATGTTGCTTATAAAATCAAGATGTGAGAGTTTCAAAGCAACCACCTTCAGTTCTTATGAACCGAAGGTGGTAAGGAAAAATATTGAAGGTCACTTCAATCTGGGAAAGTTGACAATAATGTTATCTCAAACCATTCCCCCAGGCAATACCTCTCCCTCAAGAGAGGGCTGAGTTTATTGCCTGGTGCCAGAGGCATCTTCAATAGTGAAAGTGCTGAGGAGATTGAGCAATTTTCCCATGTTATCGCTGTTAAAACCATTTTAAACTGGCCTTGTGTCACATTTAGTAGTGACGATGGTGCACTCAAAAATACACACATAAGGAAAAAGAAACAAAATGTGTGATAAAATAAGGTCAGTTGGAGAATTGCAATTGCAGCCAGAGTTATGAATTCAAATGCTGCCCCCTCTAACCTAATCCAGGTGTCTGTTTTGGTACACAAAATGAGAACAATCTACACCCCCTTTCCATGCTTAAGAGATACTTTATATTGGTACTCACCAGTTTTATTGACTTGTGTTGCTTGTTCATTTCTTCCACTGACTTTTCAGTACTACCAGCACTACCTGACCCAGGGACTGAACTTACAAATGTTAAGGAATGTATATTTTAGTCAATGTTTGAATTCACTGTACCTCTTGGGCAATACTGTGTTATAATTTGGTGGCCCTTAAACTTAATATCTATGTTCAGGTACTTGACCTGAATGAGTGAACCTGATTCAGGTGTTAGAACTGTATAGAAAAAGGAATTGAGAATACTCTATCTTTGTGGATTGAATAAAAAATTCAGTTTAAAATTCCTAGAAGGTTACCAAGTACAAAGATAGTCACTTGTATAAGGTCAGAGGTCACAATATGCCCAAAACACTGTGAGTATAACAACCAAGATGCACATGCTGGTCTGAACAGCAAAGTGTATAATTATGATAATTTCACATTTTAAAAATTCTGACAAAAAAAAAGATTATGTCAAACAGAAGAACATTTTTTGTTAAATGGACTAAACATATCAGTCATCATTTGCCATCATTAAATTCACTGATGATTGCTAAATGGCTGCAGTCAAAAAGGTATAAGACATTTGGAATTTGCTTTGAGTACTGAAATCTTTTTATTTCAAAATCAAAATAACAGCAAAATATATAATTAGCAAATTTATATCCAATCTCAAGATTTTATGGAACAAGTATGATAAATTCAAATTGAAGAAGCACCAGCTGGATCTTTAAGTCCCTGTTAAACAATAAATACTAACATATATTCTGGATAACTAAATGATATTTTATTATTAACATTTTTGACCAGTAATTTTTCTCCCCTTAATTTTTAGTTGCATTTAAGGGCAACTTACTTAGGTCTACAGCAGAAATTAATAGATGGTAAGCTCGTAGATTCAAAAAGGGATGGGAATTTAAGCCATAATGGGAACTTATCCTTTCTCAACTGCACCATTTACTTTCTCTGCAAAAATAATGTTTGAATTCAATTCTACAAGAAAAGAATTGAGTGGCAAAACTATTTTGCAATAACAAAAATAGATTAAAGAAAAGAATTGCAATAAAAATACAGTAGTTAACAATGCAACTGTCAACAGAATCAGAAAAACTGATAGTTGTTGAGGACTGCAGATAAGAACCTTGCCTAATGATGGCCATTTTGGTTCCATAATAGATAAAGGCAACATATATGCAAGGCAAGCTCCTAAATATTCAAAGTTACCTCTTAATTTAAAACTCGTGGAATTCAATTCTACAGCCAATGATTGATTGGCAAGAATATGCCAAAGAACAAAAATATATTAAACAAAGGCATATTATAAATCTACCAGTCTACATGAATTTAAGCCATTCTTCACGTCTTCATCGATGATGTATATGTCAAAAACATGAGTCAAAACTCAGAAGAAGGCAGACATGTAAAAATTATATTATTATTCATTTTCACAAATGTTTTATTTCATTTTGGGATCTTTAACTCTCTGTTAAACAATAAATACAAACATTCTAGATAACTAATTGATATTTTATTATTATTAACTTTGATTAATAATTTTTCTTTCCTCTTAATTTTTAGTCATATCTTAAGGCAACATCTTCAAGAATGAAGAAGAGACTCAAGGTGACAGAGATGTGGTTCTACAGAAAGATACTGAGGATATCATGGACTGAGCATGTGAGCAACAATGAGGTCTTGGAGAGGATGCAAACAAGGAGGAACCTTATGCTTAACATAAGGAAGAGTCAGATGAAATTTCTGGGACATATGATGAGAAAAGAGGGCCTGAAGAATCTGATACTCAAGGGGATGAATAGAGGGGAATAAAGAGACAAGGGAAAGCAGCACATGACATTCGTGGTGGGCTTGAGCAGATGGATGGCAGAGTGTGGTCTGAGGAAGTTGGCAGAAACACAAAACCTGTTCAGAGCCAGAAGGTATAGGGGGAAGTGGAGGGCCATGATCGCCTACATCCTGAAAGGACACAGCAAATAAAAAGAAAAAAACTTGAGTCTATAACAGAAATAATCAAGATTGAAAATAATAAATGTTAAGCTCCCAGATTCAAAAGGGGTTGTGAGTTTAAACCTCATTGAGAACCTATTCTTTCATAATACCAATCTACACTGTTTACTCCCTGATCAAGACTGATGGATTGAGTAAGTTGCCTTAAAAAGAAGCTAAAGTTTAAGTGGAAATAAAGAAAAATTACTACTCAAAATTAATAATAATAACAATTGTTTATGTTTTATCTAAAAATAATATTGTTGTGACTAATATTTTATATAAACACCAATTTTATTTTAGAAAGCACACATTATACAAGTAAGCATATCACAAGGGAATGAATAAATGCATAATTTCAAAAAGTCATTCCAATATAAGTCATTTTAGCTTTTAATATCTTGTATTACTTCAACCATTCTTCTAGTTTTGGTTCCCAAGAGAAACAATAAAGAATAAATGCTTCCATTAATACCTTAAAGTTTGAAACTTCCAAAGATATTTTTTGTTCTGAAGGAACATTTTATTCTTAAGGGAAATCATTTTAAAACTTTATTGAATCTTATTTCTTTTGGGACGAGCAGAAAAGCCAAGGACAGTAATTGGATGAGTCAGGCTACATTTTTTTTAACATTTCTTCCTGAGCTTTTTTGCATTTCCACAAGCAAGAGTGAATTCAAATTTGCAGTTTCAAAAAATTGCTTAGAAAAGCAAAAGAAAATAAAAAATGAAAATCACATCACTTATCTTAAACTTTATCTGTTGATATTTCTACTGACACAGAAAGATTTTTTAAAATTGCTCAAGACTATCACTTAAAATTGAAAAGAAACTAACCATGTTGCCATAAAATAATAAAAAAGAAAATCAGAAGAAAGCCTACTCTTTTTCTTTGTATGCCCATATTTTTCCTTTCAGTAGAATTGGTTTATGTAAGTTAATCCCAAACAGTAATTTTTTAAAGTATTTTATCAAGTTTCAATTTTCCTTTGTTTATTTGCATCTCGTTGTTAATGTTTGACACATTTTCTTGATGGTGGAATAAATGAAATACAAATATTATTAGCAGTAGTTCTCACAGTATTATTAGCAGTAGTACTCACAGTATTATTAGCAGTAGTACTCACAGTATTATTAGCAGTAGTACTCACAGTATTATTGGTAGTAGTAATCAGTATTATTTGCAGTAGTACTCACAGTATTAATAGTAATCAGTATTATTTGCAGTAGTACTGATAGTATTATTTGCAGTAGTACTGATAGTATTATTTGCAGTAGTAATTAGTATTATTTGCAGTAGAACTAATCTAGATAATAGTACAAAATCTAATCTAGTACTGCACTTAAATTTAAAAAGTTTAGGTACCATAGGGAAGAGCTCATCTGAACAATTACCATTAAAATATTTATAAAAAAGTCAAAGAGAGACAACCTTATAATGGTAGGAAAGTGACTTATATCAAGGAGTCTCAAGGTAAATAGCAAGAGTACTGGGCCATATGTGGCAGTAATATTCTGAGGATGGTTGAAATGTAGACTTTATCTATAAATATATAGATTCTGGAGAGAAAAATTGTCTCAGATGAAACGGTAAGTCAACTTTCTTAGAAGCTGATCTAGCAATGCATTTGATATAATCTTTCCACTTCATGTCAGCTGAGAACATTAGCCTGAGAAGGCACAATGAATTACTTTCTTGGAGGGTAGCATCAGCCATACTAATAGAAAGTAGAGAAGCATCTCTCAAGTGATTAATGGAGAGAAGTTTAGTTTTGGAGGTGTTAAGCCATTTTTTGCCTCAGTTAACAATGGACTTGAGGTTGTTTTGGACATTGGCTGCCATTTTGGCATTGTTGGACTGATCAGCCTTACTATCGAGGCAGGAGTAAATGGTTGTGTCATCAGTGTGGATATCAAGTTGAGGGCTGATGTCATCAGGTAGGTTTAATTGTTATTAAAGAAGAAGCTTCTTTATATGACTTTCTCTCCTTGAAGATATGACAAGAAGTTAAAAAATATTTTAACATATTTTAATATTGAAATGTAATCTTGTAATATAAACAATATAAACATTTTTGTAATGAAGTTAAAATCTAAATACACAAAGACTGAGAAAAACATTATCATCAATCAAAACTATTAAAATTGTAAAATGATCCTCAAGTTAAATCACATTTTGAAAAGTTAATATAAGCAGGATTACAGAAACTAAATAAGAATTGATGAAAGAAGTTTATTCTAGGTGATAAAGTTGAAAAAGTAATTTGTTCTTAATCAACGGTCAACACAAAAATCATATAAAAGTACACTATTCAGAATGATGCATTATGGGTATGTACCTTTAAGAGAAATCCATGAGTATAAATTGAATTGAAAGCAATTATCAAGCAGTATAACAGTAATTAAAAGCTGCTTTTAATTATAGAAGGAAATCTTCTGTAAATAAATTAAAAATAACAGTTCACTCTGTTTATATAAATATACCACAAAATGATTGTAGTAGCTACATTTAAAAAAAAATGTACTCCCTAAAATGACTGCATATATTACAAAGCATCTAAGAAGCAAATCAATTATAATCTTTTTCAAAAATTTAAAATAAAACATTGTCTTTATTTTTGACTAGTTTTCTTTCTGTAATATAGTAACAACTCTAAGTAGAAGCTTATGAATCTTTATTTGACTAATTCAGTTCTAGCACTGTAAAATGTTTATTTTATTGTGATGGATGGTTACAAGTGAGAGAGGAGATGGGATGTGCTTATTTTATTGCTACACCTTCCATCTTTTTTTATATCTATATTTTGCTCATTTTTAAATTCTATTAACAGCATGGGTTATAATAAAGACTTAATTTCAAATGAGATTTGATCTTGCATCTGTTGGGATTCTGCCTTACGAGGACAGTACTTTACCAATTTAGGTCATGAATGCCAACCAATTTATCTCATTTGAATATAGTCATATAGTTAATCTCATTTGAATATATGCTTCATTATCTAATTCTGAAGGATCAAATTAAAACTATTATAGTTGGAAAGAAAGTTCTGTCATATTTGAAGATGGAAAAAGAAATAAAATACTTCTTTGATCTTAATTCAAATATTTAATCTAGAAAATATTTCCCTTCATTATTGATAACATAATATTTGGCAAATTGTTGAATCTAAAGATGTAAAATAGTTTTAAATTTTTCTGGTTTCAATATAAAGAAACATTCAATAACAGTTTTAAGCTCTTCATAATCAATAAGCTGTTTTCACTCTAAATAATGTTGCAATGATCTGAAAAGATGATAGTCAGATGGAGCAAGGTTCAGAGAATTAGGAGGATGAAGCAAAACTGCTCTAATCTTTTCTTAAGTGAGTTGGGCAATATGTAGTCATGAATTATCATGTAAAAACAACATGCCTTTTCAATTAACCAATGATGAGAATTTTTTTCTAAACTTTTTGTGCAATGCTTCCAACTGACAACAATACTTACAACTGTTTCATTTTGGTTTATCACTTCATAATAAACAACAACTTTCTTATGCACCAAACACAGAGCATAACTTCTGTTGTGTAGAAAGATGGCTGACCTTCACTACATTAAAGTGTTGAACACAGACTCCTCCATTGACTATGAAAGGAGTTACACAGTTGTCACAAAGAGTGTCACACTAACTACAATATTTGCTAGTATTGTAATATTGATCCACATGATTAAATAGTTCTTTTCACTAATCTGGTACTCCAGTGTTCTCCTTTGAAATATTATTAATCCAAACTATGAGTTGATACAAACATTACAACAACTTTTTTCAAGTGTAGTCATATTTAGGAATAGATTCTCCTTTTTCTGTGGATGTTAACCCTTATCATCTTTGTTGGATATGATTATAGAGAACTCACATTTTATCACTGGTGATGAATCTAAACAAGAAAGTTAAATAGCAAGTCTTCTCTTCAATGTAAAAAGGCAATGCTTTGATTAAGCTGAGAAGCAGTCAGATGATGGAGGACTCATTCACTAAGTTTAAATATTTCTTCTGAGTCAATAAAGGTATTTTATGATCAAAGTGTGACTTGTATTGAACCATTTTGTTAATTCTCATGCAGTTTACATAAGATTTTCCTTAATTTCAGCTTTCAGAAGCTCAGTATTGAAAAAAATTTGGTTATCAACATTGAGGGTAATCTTTGAGAGAAAAATTTGCTGATCAAAACTGACCAAACCATGGCATTTGCAGATACACAAAGATTCATTTCCATTGACAGAATGAATATTTCTTCAGGCCCCTATTGTTAAAGAGCTCTTTTTGAATTCATACCACATACAGCAGTGATTATCAGACTTTTTTCTCTGAGACGCATTTTCATATTTAAAATTTGCTTGTGTCTCACCAAATTTTATGTGATAAAAATTACATTTAAAAATAAAAAAAACAGAGTGAGAGCTAAACAGAGATAACCATGGATCCAAAGTCAGAACATTATCATTGATAACTCCCTCCTCCAATTTGCAGAGCCTAGTTACTATATTCTTAATACTTGATATAATGCAAAAATATCACAATGATGAGATTGGTCAGTAATTATTTATAACTATTTATACTGGGACTCATGCATGTAATTACAAGTAATCCATAATAATATTTAAAATTTTTAAATTACAATTTATTTTTGACATACAAGCTTTTTGAAACTGTTTCTAAATGTTTGTTTGTCTTTCAATTATTCTGCCTCATCTGTTGTCCTCTCCCGCTGCACCTATGAGGCATGCTGCACCATTTGTGAACCACTGACATACAGTTAAACTCATTTTAAAAGAATAAAATTAATAGAAAATTTATTCTCTTTAATATAAAGGAATCTGGAAAGAAAGATAAAACAATGTAAAAATTAATATATTTTCTTCATATGTCTTTTATTCTATCATTCTATCAGATTCCGGTCCATATTTGATCTGTATTTGATACCAATTCACAGATGGATATATAAAGAACTACTCCAGAGATGTCTTTGGTCATTCTCTCTTAAGTATCATAGGAGAAAATAAGGTCAGCGAGTCCGAAGGAGCCACACTCCACACACTAGCCGAGAATAACTGGTAAAATATTAGAGTGAATAAAATGTTAAGTAATGAAAATACAAATTTCATGTTATCACTTAATCAGCACCCTCACCACAATCAGCACCCTCACTACAATCAGCACCGTCACCACAATCAGCACTGTCACTATAATCAACACCCACCCACCACAATCAGCACCCACCCACCACAATCAGCACCCACCCACCACAATCAGCACCCACACTGCAATCAGCAACCACCCACCCACTACAATCAGCACCCACACACCACAATCAGCACCCACCCACTACAATCATCACACTCACTACAATCAGCACCCTCACCACAATCAGCACCCACCCACCACAATCAGCACCCTCACTGCCATCAGCAACCTCACCACAATCAGCACCCACCCACCACAATCAGCACCCTCACTACAATCAGCACCCTCACTGCAATCAGCACCCTCACCACAATCAGGAAATCAGCACCCTCACTACAATCAGCCGCCACCCACCACAATCAGCACTCTCACCTCAATCAGCACCCACCCACCACAATTAGAACCATTACCGCAATCAGCACCCACCCACCACAATCAGCACCCTCACTCCAATCAGCACCGACCCACCACAATCACCACCTGCACCACGATCAGCACCCACCCACCACAATCAGCACCCTCATCGCAATCAGCAACCACCCACCCACTACAATCAGCATCCACCCACCACAATCAGCACCCTCACTACAATCAGCACCCTCACCGCAATTAGCACCCACTCACCACAATCAGCACCCTCACTACACCCTCACTGTAATCAGCACCCACCCACCACAATCTGCACCCTCATCGCAATGAGCACCCACCTACCACAATCAGCACCCTCACCACAATCAGCACCCACCCACCACATTCAGCACCCTCACTGCAATCAGCAACCACCCACCTACTACAATCAGCACCCACCCAGCTACCACAATCAGCACCCACCCATCACAATCAGCACCCTCACTGCAATCAGCACCCACCCACCAAAATCAGCACCCTCACCGCAATCAGCACCCACCCACCACAATCAGAACCATTACCGCAATCAGCACCCACCCACCACAATCAGAACCATTACCGCAATCAGCACCCACCCACCACGATCAGCACCCACCCACCCACTACAATCAGCACCCACCCACCACAATCAGCACCCTCACCACATTCAGCACCCACCCACCACAATCAGCACCCCCCACCACGATCAGCACCCCACCACGATCAGCACCCACCCACCACAATCAGCACCCTCACCACAATCAGCAGCCACCAACCACAATCAGCACCCTCACTATAATCAGCACCCACCCACCACAATCAGAACCATTACCGCAATCAGCACCCACTCACCACAATCAGCACCCACCCATCACAATCAGCACCCTCACTGCAATCAGCACCCACCCACCACAATCAGCACCCCCACCACGATCAGCACCCACCTACCACAATCAGCACCCTCACTACAATCAGCACCCACCCACCATAATCAGCACCCTCACCACAATCATTGAAATACACTTAATGTGATCATAGTAAAAATGCCACTAGTCTTTCTTTCCAACTTAATGCATTTGGCCTTGTGGGTGATGAATTATTTTCAAGCTTTCAACCCCTTTCCCACAGACAAAAATTAAGTGCCTATTGTTACTGTATCATTATTTCAATAGCAAATGTTCAAGCAAGCTTAATTTTACCAGTTCAAACATTTACAACTAGGGTATGCCATACACAGGATTAACCATCCTCATTATGTTTGTATTTCTTTGGTAAGAAGGCAATTCCCAAGAACTGTTACTTTGTTGAACAGACTACTGAGAAGATGCTTTCCTGATCTCTGCAATGTTAACCTTGTCTAGCATTAGCCATTATCTATCCCCCATATCCTTATAATCTTCACTTGATTCCTCCTTTTGCATTTATGCAGCAACCTCACTCAGTAAACCTCTACTTTGAGTTACTCTTAGGCCTTGTATTGGGTGAAACTTTATCAGAAAAAATATCAATGTTTACTTTTCTTAGATACCATGAGATAATATGTTGCCAGACGAACATCCATGTCTATATCCACACACCTATACGCCTAGAGAATTGATCCCTGCAGATATTGGTTTTCTTATCTGGTCATTGTTTGGTGCATCCTGTTCAGATAATGTCAGTGAGGTAGAAAACGGATTTTTAACTTCAGACAATAAAATAAAATAAAAAAAACATCCATCTAGGTATAACTTTTGTGAAGCAAGCATATTCGTTCAGTTTAAGTGATTTTTCACACAGATTTTGTTAAAAAAAAGGAGGAAAAATTTGAATGCCACCCTGATGTCTTGAATGTCCCCACAATTTCTAATCGCCCCTTTGTCCTCATTATCCCTTGGATCTTTCTACCACCAAAAGGGAGAATGTAACAATCCAATCAGGAATCACAGTTGTAAAATATAAGAATGACTAGTCTTCAATTCATTATCAAATGTTAAACTATTGACATAGCAGATCAAAGTGATTATCTTCTTTGGCTTCCATTCTTGAGATCATGACCTCCATTCCTATGATCTACTTTTGAATTTCCTCTCTCAAGAGAATGTTCATAATTGTAAGGGTTTGTTTTGATTTGGCGCTTGTACAATATGCAAATTGCTTATGATCTTGTGGAGCATCAAACGCTGAAGAGATTTCAAAATATATGAAACATGAATGCAACTTATAATTGCTTTGCATGGCATTAATCTTTACTTCTAAGCCTCAGCTATTGCTTAATTAGGCCAACAGGATGACGTGCTCTCTGTCACACAAAATTATCTGAACATTTTTACTCCTTATTAATTTACCTCCATCTGGAGCTAAGATGACACAATATGATTATATCATTTAGCAAGTCAGCATCCATATTCAACATATACCATATTGTGAACATTTTTAACATTTTTAACATTTGCACCATTAATGATTCTTTAAGATTACAAGGAACAATTTTTTCTCCTGTGAAAAGTGTACACTTTTATTTTGAAGAAAATATGTAAACCCCCTTTGCTTGCAAAGAGAAGAGAAAAGCAATGTTTTTAATTAAAGTTAGTAGTTAGAATCACACAGAAACAGCTGAAAGTTTGGGGGTATATGACGAGAAAAGAGGTCTTCAAGAATTTGACATTCACAGGATGGCAAAAAGAGAAACAGTTAGTAACCTACCTTACAAGTGAGCAACAAAACAGGGACTGTGATGAATATTAAACAAAACAAACATTGCTAAGTACTACAAAGGATAGGAAGTTTTGGAGAGCCCTGACCTCACACAGTATTCAGGGATATGGCATATAAGAAGATTGCACTTACATATTTTCAAACAGTACTATTAGAAATCCAAGTAAAAAACAGTTTGGAATACTGATTTTGTAGAAGCCCTCCTCAGTTGATAAGTTGAAGAATCTTTTTACCTATAATATCTGGAAAAGATACAAAAGATTACATAATTTACAAATATAATAAAAATCATGAAACTCTTACATATATATCTATATATTTTTATTTCACTCAGGGATTTTGCCAATTACAGTGTATGAATAATCTCTGGACACTCATCTGAAATGTTAATCTTACATTCTTGTCTGAAATGTCTTAGTGCCTATGGGGTGGGTGTATATCAATCTCTATCATTTGGCTCCTACTTACATGTGGCATCACTAGTGCAGCTGGTCTGGACACATGGGTCTTCATTCAGTTACTAAGAGATCATCCCTCAAGTCAAAACTGCACCTGTCTTCTCCAAAGATCAGTGAGTGTAAACTTCATTCTGGAATGATCTGTGCTAGAACACATACTACAAAAAGGTTATAACAAGTCTAAGAGTGTGTGTTTGTGTGTATGTGTTTGTTTGTTTTTTTTTTTGTGTGTGTGTGTGTGATTGTTTTTGTGTGTGTGTGCATGTGTGTGTACTTGTAAAAAAGTTCCCAAACACAAACACATGCACAAATGCACAAATACTTATACATTGAAATCTACAGTTTTAAATTATGTAAATTTTTAAAAACAAAAATGGATATATTTATTATATGATTGTTACTTTTAAAAGATTTTATCTCTCAAGCATTTTTTTTTAAATTTTTCTGACCTATCAGTTTAGCTCTATAATCCAGTTTTTATATTTATGACAAAATATATTGTTTGTTCTCAGCGTTCTCTATCAAAGTAATTTATTTTCTTTAGTTTTTTGTATATCTGTCTGTCTAGCCAAACGTTAACACAGCAAAACAGTTTGAGTCAAAACAACTGTATTAAAGAAACAAAATGGTAAAAATATCAAATGGATTCTTATATTTATTCCTTCACCGTAAAGGAAATTGTTTACCAAAGATTTGAGAGAAATTCAAAATATTTCATTCTTTTTAGCTAATAAAAGATTGAGTCATAATTTTTTATATGGAATGATTTTTGCTTCTGTAAAATAGAAAACAAATTTATATTAATCGGATAAAACTGATGATTGGTTCTTTTTTTATCAAGAATTCCTTGATAAAATAGCAAAACTAGTGGGTAATTGAAAGTGGGATTGGACTTTGTTTTTTTTTTAAATAAGATAACGAAATTGTTATCCTATTTCCAAAGACAAATAGACGAAAGATACAAAAATAAACCTAACAGACTGAAGAGATATTGTTTACGTTTGGACAATTATTGTTGTCTTTGTTGTATATTATCACAGTGTTTTAGACATTGTGATCTCCAGACTTCATCAGACATTTATTGACTCTAATCTTCAGGGAATTTCAAACTGAACACTTTATTTAATTTAAGGGGGTAGATTGTTCTTATTCTGCTGACCATTTCTAGAGATATCTCAAGTCCTTTTTTAGTACTTCTCAGTTATTGCTTGCACTGTTTCCACTGAATTTAAGTCTGCACTAACCAGCTTCACAATTACTATGGCACCAAATTCACAAACCTATGCTTTAATCCCATGAGGTTATTGTTCTGTGGATAAAACTGAGAACTACTAAGGAGTAAAGACATCCCTTGATATGGTCAGCAAAATGAGAACAAAATAGCCACCTAGATTAAATAAAAGGTTCAGTTCGAAATTTCATTATTTGTATCAACAAGGACCTAATGAAGGTCAAAGGGCACAATGGCTGAAACATTATGATAATGACAACAAAAATGAGGACAATAGTATTAGTGTAAATAATGTAATGATACCTCTTTGCCCCAGAAAGTCAGGCAGAGACTGAAATGACTTACCGTAGAAAATAAATACCAATGATTATAATTTTGTAAATCTTACAGCTTACTAAAAGGAGTTGTGTATTAAAAGGATTAGTGTATGAGGATTGAATTGGACCAGATGTTTCACTTCCTGAGGGAAAGAGTTCATGTACAATATCTTACCTTTCCCATTCATTTGGTATGGGAAGAAATAATGACTGTGTTGCAGACATCATACAATTATAAACAATGTGGGTCCCTTCCAATAATGAGCCACAAGAGAAACATGAAATTAAAATAACATGAAATACCAAATGTGTGTGTATATATATATATATATATATATATATATATCAGAGATATTTATTCAAATGATATATACATGACTTTTCCATGTTGTTGTTGGTCAGAAAGCAGTTTGTTACATTTTTACTGCATCAAAAAGGTAGAGTTTCTAAATTGTCTGCCAAAGTGGAAATGACACAAGGCTGTCATTAGTTTGTCTATTGACCAATCAGAGGATTTGTTACATTCTGGTTACAACAATGCTGTGAAAGAGACCTCTAGATTGGCTATTTCCTTTATTTTCTAAGAAAGGAGCCATTACCAATGCATGGCCTTAGATTCATTATAAGGAACTCTACTTGTTAATATTTTTGTTACTTCCATCTTGTATAAAAGGAAGGATTACCTGTGCTTGGAGACAGTTGGAACTTAACAGAATAGATGAGTATAACATGTTGAATGAAATTCAGACTTGGAAAAATTGGTAGCAGAGAATTATTTCAATAAAAAGTGTCACACAGGAGAATTTGTTTTGTGTTAATTATACACGTTTTTTTGTTGTTATGTCTAAAAAATGAGTTCAACTTTGAAAACACCCCCAGTTTTAGAGCATAGACATTATGTTGAATGGAAAAATGATTTAAAGATATGGCAGTCATATATAGATCTCAACAAAGCAAGATTAGGTACAACAGTTTATCTCTTACTGGACATGCTAGAAACTGCATTAGTAATTTAACACTGGAAGATATTTCACATGAAAATAATATTATGAATATTACCAACAAACTAGACACACTGTTTGGTCCTTAAAGAGTTTTATGACATTCATCATCTGTCAAACTACCATCCAATAGTATAACCAAAATTCATTTTCACCATTTCTCAACAAAACAAAGGACAGTGAACATTCTAAGTCTTTCAACATTCTACCACATTGTGTTTTAAAACTGAGAAAACAAGATTTTGAATGAATTTGAGAGTTTGTTTGAGAGATTTCCATTACAGAATACCTGTAGATGACCTTATAGCATCAGCTTCTTTGGTATCTGAAAACAGAATGAAAATGTGCAGAGACTCTGAGAGTTATGTTCTTAACACAATCTTTGCATTACTAATACATTCTTATCTATAAACCCTAACTACAGAGACTGTATCAGTGATATGTTGTCACCTGAAAATCATTGTTAAAGTGTATTATCATTACCCATATCTGCAATTGTACTAAATGAGATACCAACCACTCCCTACTCTGCAATAAAGAGCCTTTAGCTCAAATAAATCTACCACTCCAAGATGATCCCATATCAGCACAGCCAAGACTTTGAGCATTTTCCTAGTGCAACTGAATGGACTTTTAAGGACTACTCAACAAGTAATCATGAAAAGATATGGAACTATATCTGTGATGCTATAGGTGCTCATGGCAAAAGAAAGAAGCAAAGTCCAGACTGATTCGAAGTAAGAATCACTCAACATAAACCAACAATTACAGCCATTTTTCAAACTTCAGATAAGACACTATTTTAAACAGGATATTTGACAATACACTGATGTCTGGTTATAATTTTGCCACAGCATCCAACTACCCAGTGGATGTTTAATGATATGACGAAAACCTTATTCTCAAGAGCCACCTAGATCCCAACCCCAAAATCTGCTTACAACATCATAACAGATTATAACAAACAGACAAAGAAGTAAGCAAAGTATTACCAGTAGCTCTATCCAAGAAAGAATATTATTACTGACACTGAACATTGTCACAATTTCTTGCTTGCCATACAAAAATGTCAATATTCTGTTCTCTGTAAAGAATCTCATCATCTCTTTACGATTCTTAAAATCATTATCATGGATCAAGACATCAGCAGTATCCCCAACCTCTCCACTAGCAACTACACACATGAAATAGTTGATGAATTCACCAACATTGGTACTAGCATCTGCAGTAGCCTTTCCCTGGATAGAAATAATTGCCTGCCAAACAATGAGGGTGAAGAACAACTCTCTAATGAGCACCAACACAAAGAGACAACTGACACTTTTCCAAAAATATTCTGGGTAATACATGAAAAAAAGAGAAAACTTTGGAACAGAAAAGAATACCAAGTTTGTTTGTCTTGCTCACCCAAAGCTATTTATGCTTGCTTAGTTAAGTCTTCTGTATGCAGGTATTTTGAATACCGAAAGACATGTACGTGTATCTTGTCACTTGTTCGAGATTTGAAGGAAGACCCAATCTTTTTTATAGATTCATAAATGTAGCCTAAATGCAGGAACATGACTCAATCAAGTTTGGAAACTATGGTTGCAGATTGAGGCATGCAATGAAGACAAGCATTCAGATGAGTGAGACGAGGTGAGTGTACCTCAAGCAAGAGAGATGAAAGTGTAGTATAGGATGATGACAACACCCACAGTGAAAGAACTGGGCACAGATTGATTTATGCTATCAAGACAGGCATCCAGATGAGTGAAATGAGAGAAGGAGAGTGAAGCACAAGCAAGAGAGTGCAGGCAAAACCAGATGATGGTAACACCCACATAACAGAACGGGGTGCAGATTACAACTGCAGAAGCTGCAACAGAGTCACTTAAAAATCAGGCTAAATGTTTACAGCACGCACTGCAACTCAATTAAGAAGGCACAGATTCTACTGTTTTCTGAAACATAAAAAGGCCAAAAAATCTTAGTATTTTCTCTTACAGTTCTATAGATTGACAAATAAAAATTTGAAAACGTGCATGTGTGTGTGTGTGCGTGTGTGCACATGGATAAAGAGAATGAAGAAAAAGAAAGCAATAAATGTATTTAGCCCAGTATATTCTGTTTTTTTTTTTTTTGGCAAAATTACAAAAACAAATGTACATTACTTTTATAATTAAGTAAATTTCTTTGATACCACTGCTACTTAGCCCAATTATGAATAATTATATAACTGTACATGTATATATGTGTAAATATGTTTGTGTGTGTATGTGTGTGTGTGTCCGTACACACATATTAGTGAAAGACTATGGCCTAAATAGGCATTTTATATTTGGGCAGCAATCCTTCTGTTTGATGGGCTAGTGTTTGGTGTGGTGTTGGTGGTGATTATCAGGCTATAAGTTTTAATTTTCTGTAGTATAAAGAGAGTTTTACATATTTATGGCACATTACATATATATATATATATATATATGTGTGTGTGTGTGTGTGTGTGTGTTTGTGTGTGTGTGTGTGTGAGTGCATGTGTGTGTATATATATATATATATATATATATATATATATATATATATATATATATATATATATATATACATATATATATATATATACACACAATACATATGTACATATATATATTAATTTTCTGTAGTATAAAGAGAGTTTTATATATTTATGGCACATTACATATATATATGTGTGTGTGTGTGTTTGTGTGTGTATGTGTGTGTGGGTGAATGTGTATATATATATATATATATATATATATATATATATATATATATACACAATACATATGTACATATATATGTGTAGTAGCATCATGATTTCCCACCTGATGAAATATTAATTTTTTTTTTAACATTGAAACAAGATGTACAGTTTTGTAGTGGGTACATGCATGTTCTAATGTAACACTGTATAATAAATAAATATTTATTTCTCTACTTTTGTATTGAGCCCTGTTTTAAATTAATGTTTTGAATGCTAAAATCTTACTCTTCATTCTTTTACATTTGAATATATATATATATATATATATATATATATATATATATATATATATATATATATATATATATAAATATATATATATTTAAAATCTACATACATGTACAAATACTTGCACGTATGTATAAATATATTTCTTCATCAGGTGTTATAAATACACTGCTCAATGTTATGAAACAGAGCTATAAGTATATATTAGTAAATATACATAATATCCAATATTGATAGCATGACTTAGAGTTTTATGAAGTTTATGCAATCTTCAGGTGTGGAGATATTCTGACCATTAAATAGTTTGTGTTCTCATGGTGATGATTCAAAATTGTGTTAAAACTTGTTTATTTATTGTTGCCTAAAATATTAGAATTAACTATTAATAATTTCAAATTCAAATTCATGAAATATAGACAGATTCAAATTTATAAGTTTGAAAGGTGAAGAATTAAAAAAAATAAAAAATAGATAAAAAAATTTTTTTTAAATCATTTAAATTTGAATTTGAATTCAAAAGTAAACAACATATCAAGGTGGCAAGTCTCATTTTTTTAACATAAGATACCATAATTATACCAATTAGCTTAAACTAGGATACAGGTTAGAAATATAAGAGTGCAAATATAAAAGAAATAATAGGTCGGGGCTGTATATCTAACATACTTATAAAGGTGAAATTATATATACATACACATTATAAATTAACCAATTACAGTGATATTGGATTGTATGTCTGTATAGGTATATAAGAAATGTTATTAATGATGGATTCAAAGAATATTAAAAGTTGTTGCATATTATATTAATATTAGTAAAATCTATTTTGCAATCTCTTCTTCAGAGTCAATGTGTTTCGTAGGTACTTGGATTTATGGATATATGTAGGCCTCAATTCAGACCTTGTGTTCAGCAAGTTAGGGTTATTTAAGTGTTTTAATATAATAAGCTTCTCCAACGAACACAAGTTACATCTCTCTCCCTTTCCATTATATGCCTTAGCTTTCGTGATTATCTCCCTGCTAATGACTGAGATCTTATTGTTTTTTAATTGCCAAAGATAATTTGAAAGCATTGTGGAGTTTTTGAATGATATAAATTATTAATTCTAATTATTCTAATATTTTACATAACAATAATTAAATGAACAAGTTTTAACACAGGATTTTTAATCATCACCATGAGAATGCAAACTTTTAACAGTCAGAATATCTCCACACCTAACGATTGCATAAACTACATGAAACTTCGAGTCATGCTATTAACACTGAATATCATATATGTTCACAAATTCATATATATATTGCATGGAGAGTTGTTTGTGATGTTAAGTTTCATGCTTTCACAATCTTCAGAGAAACATGTTAGCTTTATCACGGATATTGAGCACTTTCCACTAATATCGCATATATATATATATTTGTGTGTGTGTGTGTATATACACACACCCATATCCACACAAAACCACACACACATATTATTATTATTATTACTTAAACATTACTTTTAGTGGATACTTGTATTTGAGTAGACACACTATTTATTAAGCAGTATATTTATTTATATTTTATGCATGTTTCATTAAAAACAACAGACAAGGTACTATGGTTACGCCTTTTATTTAATTTTTCTTGTTTTTGAACAAGAGCTTTCTTTTCTGGACAAAGGGTGTGTAAGAACTGTCCAAATGTTTTATATTTCTGAGCACTTTCAGCTATACCTTTAGCCATTATCAAGGATGATTCAATTTTTCAGCTTAATTGAGTGTGTGCATTATGTGTATGTCTTAGTGTGTAGTAGGGATGTTTTTAATTTCTGAATACGGTTAGCACATTTTGGCTTTGTTCATAGTTAATATTGTTAAGAGTTGGCCTTTTCTTTTTTATTATTAAAGCTTCCATTATTTTTAATCTTTGTTTGCAGGTGGATGCAGTTAATATATTTGTGTTTTCTACTAGTATGTTTCTAATGGAGTCTTGTAAATTTGTGTGTGTGTTTAAATGGGTTCTAATGGAGCTGTAATGTAAGACGCCTGGATAAGCATGTGGTTGTGTAACCGATGTAATTATTTGAGTCTGGTTTGATCAGGAACACAGTTCCTTAAGGGGCATTTGAACTCATAGATAATGTTTGTTCTTTGTAATTTTGACTTGGTGTGTTGTTATTTTTGAGGATAAGGTTAGCTGTCATAAATTTTTTATAATAGATAATAAATTTGATTTTTTTATTTGGGTCAATTGGATTAGTATATTTCTTTATAATATGTCTTAGAGAAGATTCGTCTTGTTTGTAATTAATATGCATTTGGTTTTTGTAATAAATGTGTATGTAATTTTTGGCTGTGTGTTCACTATCATTATTACTTGCTTTGGGGAGAAATAGTCTAATTTGGTGGTCTATCAGGTGGTTAGGGAAGCCGTTATTGATTAGTGTTTGTTTAACATTATTAAGTTCTTTGAGGAAGAGTAGTCAAGAGGATGAATTCTGGTGTGCTCTATTTAGAAAGTTTTTTTATAACTGCTATTTTGTACCTAAGTGGACATTTGCTTTTGAAGTTAAGGTGGCACAAGTTTTTGCTGATGAGTTTTTTGTATAATGATGTAATGAAAGTGTTATTGCTGCATTCAACGAGGACATCTAAGAATGGAAGTTTGTTTTTTTGACTAAGTTCATAGGTAAAGTTAAGGACGGAGTTTTTCTCAAATGTTGCCTTAAGTGTCTCTATTTCTTTAATGTTATTAGCTAAAATAAAAATATCGTCTACGTAGCGAACATAGATTTTGGTTTACGGACCTGTGTAAATATTGTATTTTCTACGTGGGACATGTAATAGTTGGAAAAGCATGGACCGAGTGGATTTCCCATACTAACACCATTAGTTTGGGTGTAAATATTGCCATTATGGTCATAGTATGGAACTTTGGTTGTGTATGCGTGTAGTAATTTTTTTAGGATGGATGGTTTGATAGATGACGGAGGGATAGAATTAATTAGTTACAGAATTGAGGATAATGTCAATAGTTTGGTCGATGGGGACATTTGTAAATAAGTTTTCGACGTCAAGTGACGCTATTATACCTTGGTTTGTTTTTTTTTGTAGTTTTTAAAATTTGAAGGAATTCGTGGGTGGAGATGATGCTGTAATTGGTAGGTAGGTATGGAGTGATGATGTCATTCAAGAATTTTGATAGTTCATAGATAGGTGTTGGTATCTGGGAAATAATTGATCGTAGCAGGTATCCTGGTTTATGGGTTTTTATATTTCCATATAAATATCCCAGTTGGTAATCTCCAACTATTTTTTGAATTTTCAGGGAACTGACTTCCGTGTTGTGAGCTGTTTCTGGACGGACCTTTAAAAGCCTCAGTAGGATTTCTTTTCAGTTTGGTGAATTTAGTTTGATTATTTATATTTGTATACTGGCCTGAATATTTGAGAAATTTTACAGAAAAATAAGCACTCTCAGGAAACTAAAATCTGTTCATATATATATATATATATATATATATATATATACAAATGTTTGGAGGTACAAAATTTATATATAGTTTTAAAAACAAGGAATGCATTGATTTTAATTTTAAAAGTCTCTAGGGCCCTTTCAAAACATCTCATCAGGAGACAATCGTTGGATTAGCGAAAAAGAATATTAACGATAATGAAGAGCAAAAAGAGGGGAAACACACTAAAATAACAAACAAATACTTGTAACGAGGGGAGGGGAAATTTTAGTGTGTTTCCCCCTCTTTTTGCTCTTCATTATCGTTAATATTCTTTTCGCTAATCCAACGATTGTCTCCTGATGAGATGTTGGCTGAAAGGGTCCTAGAGACTTTTAAAATTAAAATCAATGCATTCCTTGTTTTAAAAACTATATATATATATATATATATATATATATATATATATATATATATATAAAGAAAGGGATATATTTTATTTATTAATCCATACACATACATGTACAAGCTTAATTTAATGAAATTTTCATTGATGTTTTCATTTCTGGTACATATTTTAATAGAAATTGTCCAATGTCTGAAACCATTATCAAAGAGTTTTATTTTTTTGTGCTGTGTTGTTTTCATCATTTTTAAATACCACATCATTACATCTGATATCAGTTTTATCATTTTCAAATATGTCTTTGTGACACTTTACATGACAGTATATATATATATATATATATATATATATATATATATATATATAGAGAGAGAGAGAGAGAGAGAGAGAGAGAAAGATATAGATAAAACACATGAATTTTATGACATTGTTTTGTTTTGATGTCATTTCAATTTTCTGTCATCAGATTTTAAGTAATTAGTAAAATGATTAATTAATCATCAAAAATTACTTTTATTTGTAATCAATATTTAATGTTCTCTCAGAATTGCAAAATTTAAATGAATTTGATGAAAAATTATTTGAGATGATTTTGATTTAATTTTTCTGGTTTAAATTACATTTTTTAAAGCAAAGAATAAAGACATTTTGTTGCATAATAGTAATACCAACAAGCCATCGATGATGATGCTTTTAAAGGATCTCATTTCTTGGGTTGACCCCCATAAAAGTTATTAATCTTTATATGTGCCATGAATTTCTTTCCACTCACTGAAAGAAAATGAAACAATTACAGTTTAGAAATGTGTTGATATTTTTATTTTGATAAAAATACTAAATGCTTTTCCATTCTAAAGAGAAATTGAGAAAAATATTTTTTTTTAATTACCAATGAAGTTTTAATTTCATTCATATGTTAACTTATTAAGGAGTGTAGGTTTTTTTATAAGTCAATTATCATTTTGAAATGATACCCTCCCACCTTTCATGAAGTCTTTCTCTCAGTCCCTCCCCTTATTTTTGCCTTTTCCTTTCATTTCTTTAGTTGTTCCATATTTGTGATAATATAATCATCTCATCCCTTTAATTTCTTTTATTGATATGAATTGTGTCAAGAATATATGGATATCACTGAGAAATGGAATACTTACCTTATTTAGTCAAGGAGAAGTTCTACTTATTTATTAACTGACTACTATTTGTCCTCCACCCTCCTCTCCACCATCTCAGTATAATTTGTAGTCACTTGCACTGGATAACATGAAGATCAGATTAGAAAATATCTGATGATTTTTATTAGTTTCTTATTTCTGAGTTTAACAGAATCTCTCTTTTTTTCTGTTTCTGTTGTATTTTCTTCCTGTAATTACATACAATTGATTGATTTCCATTTGATCAATAAAAATAGATTAACACAATGAAGTCACAAAGAAAGACAAAGGAATCCAGCCAAATTTCAGTTCGGAAAAAAAAATCTGAACTCAAAATTTTTACTGATTTTTTCTTTCCTAATTATTTTTTTTTTTGCAAAAATGAATTTTTTGTTGCCCTAAATGCAAAAAGCACAACATTTAAAATGCATGCATGATTCAGTTAACACTGATGCTTCTGCTATGTATCTAGAGATTCTTGACAAAATCCAAAGACAAATGTACAATATTATCCATCCTGGCCTAACATCTCAGCTTCAGTCACTTCCCCGCTGCCATAAAATAGCTTTCCAGTGCCTTTTTTTATAAAAACCTTTATAGTAATTGTCTTGATGCTTTAATACCTTAACTTCACAAATTTAAATGCAATACTAGATTGGCAGCTAGGTCACATCAGTTTGCTGGTGAAATTGGTAGATGCAATTATAAGATCTATGCTAACAATTTATTCTTTGTTTCAACTTCTTGCTTTTCTGTAAACTATCACCTTCAAGAATTTAAATGCAATGTCAATCGTCATTTGCCTTTTTGAATCATGTTCATTTATTATCTTACTTCTTCAGTAACATTTTTTTTCAGTTTCTTTCAATCTCAGTTACCCTTTGCATCTTAATTATAAAATGAATAATATATATATATATATATATATATATATGTATATATGTGTGTGTGTATGTGTGTGTGCGTGTGTGTGTATGTATAGAAAAGTAGGAAAGAACACGTTAGGTAAATAATCCAGGGTTCTTTAGTATTTTTGTTTTTATTTTTTTCCTTGTGCTCCATACAGAAGTAGAGTTTAGATTATAATTATTTTTTTTTTAAATATGATTCCTTTGCTACATAAGAGTTCTCATGTTTCAAAAACGAGAGCCCAAACTATCAATATAATTATTAAAATTAAATTTAATTAAAGTAAGCCCTACCTCAGCTTGACCTCTCTCTGAAGGTGACTGATATGTGGATAAAAACGGTCACCCCAACCATTTCCATCATAACAAATGAACACGCTTATAACGATATGTAAATTTCAAAATTGGTTATTCCTAAATTTTCACTTGAGGATTGTTACTTTAATTCAATTTAATTTTAATAATTATATTGATAGTTTCGGCGCTCGTTTTTGAAACATGAGAACTCTTATGTAGCGAAGGTATCATATTTTTTAAAAAAATAATTATATATATATATATATATATATATATATATATATATATATATCTGACAGATTTTATTACTTAAAAGTTATTTTTACTGTATTCCTGTATTTGAGTAGATGCTTTGTTTATTTATTAAACAGTATATTTATTTTTTATTTATTTTCATCTACTGCCTGAATATTTATTTAATCTGTTCTCTGGAGAAAATACTTATAATAAAATATAAAGACCAGGAAAAATTACTGGACCTTCAAAGTGAACGCATAACAAAATGCAGGCACAAACATCGCCTGAAAGTATAGAACTCTTTCCCCTGATTTATATATATCTTCCAAATTGTATCTTCATTGACTTAATGTTGTTACAATTGTTCACAGAAATATATCTATTATATTCTGTCACTTATAAGTATGGTGTTACACTATGCATACTAATTAGATACAGATGTATCTGTAGTTATACATGTGTATATATGTATGTACATATGTATGTATGTGTGTGTATATGTGCATATATATATATATATATATATATATATATATATATATGTATGTATTTAGGTATATATGTGTATATTCATGTTTATGTGTGTTGATATATGAATAAGTGTATATGTGTGAATGTGTATGTATTTAGTGTGAATATGTATGTATTTATATAAATGTATTTTTTCTCTGTATATGTAGGTAGGTATGTATGATTGTATTTGTATATGTATGTATGAGATATGTATATGGATGGTTGTATGGATTTGAAATTTTATTTTGTAATGGATAAACACTTTTTGTGATTGGCATTATGTGTATATTTGTATATGTGTTTATAGATGTGTGCGTATATATGTATATATGTGTGGGTATATATGTATATGTGTATATATGTATATATATATGTGTGTGTATATGTGTACATATATATGGGTATTATGTGTATGTGTAGATGTATATAGATATATATATGGGCATATATATGTATAAGGATTTATGCATATATGTGTATATACATATTTATATATATGTGTGTTGGTGTATCTTTAAGTGTATATATATGTATGTGTGGGGCACCTCTAGACAGTGTAATGGTTAGCAAGCTTGTCTCACTAGAACAGTTACGACTGAGGAGTGAGTTCGATCTTCACTGGGTGCCTCATACATTGGGCCTTGTGCCACATCTAAGCTACGCTTGGAAAATCACTATGTGTATGTGTGTGGATATGTTTATATATATATATATATATATATATATATATATTTTTTATTATAAATATGTAAATGAGTAGGTATTGTTTGTAATATAGATGGATGGATGGATATATAGATAGGTGTAGGTGTATGCTTAAAATACGATTCAAATATAATTTAGGATACTTTTTGAACTAAACTCGAAACTTTAATAGATATACACTAGAGAATTAGGATCCCATTTATTTTACTTTTAATTTAAAGTACCTCTGTATCGTGTTAAAATGTAATAAATACAACCTACTTAATATGATTGACAAATAGAATAAACTAAGTTTTCCTGGATATCTTAATAATTAATAATTATTTTATTTAAATCTCTCAGGTAATTTAATTTAAATCTCTTGGGGAATTATATAAAGAACTTTTACTATTGTGCGGTAAATTCTAAATCTTTCACTGAGTTCTGAATATTTTTTAAATGTCATTAAGCAAACACTATTTTTGAGATAAATTTATAAAAGTTTGGTAAATAGAATGTGTATACGTCAGATTCTTTGTCAGTAAGTGACACAGACAGTGTTTCTTAACTTCCATTGACTTAACAAGATTTTCATTCAACCTCTAAATCAAAATGCAACATTTTAGTGTATGTCATATATTAAATAGTTCACCTCAAACCCTAAAGTCTACTGAGAATAAATCCTCAGGTCTTTTCCCCACCCCTATGCCACCATTATGTGTTCTTAAATTTGAATCTTTCCTTCTCTTTCTCTTTCTCCCTCTCCCTCAATACAATATCTGTATATCTTGAATTTAACCTGGAGTAATTTTTTCCATTTATATTTGGTTTGCAAGTCTGAAAGATTGAATGCTATTTTTATAGCATTCATTAAAAAAAGATTATTACCTATGGTATTTTAAGTGTTTGGTATTCATTAATTAATAATTTTGCACTGGCACTGACATAGAGCTCTCCTTGGATCTCTATCCTCTTGGAAATTCCATACAGATTACCATTTTAATTTATTATATATATATATATATATATATATATATATATATATATATATAACAAAGCAATAACAAAGATTATATTTAACCAAAAAAAGTTAAACAGGGAAATAATGAAATATAACATTTTTAAATCAAGCAGTTTTTATAATGATAGTGTTTAATATCAAGAAATAGAGCATTAGCATATAATAAATAAAATAAAATAAAATTTTTTCAGCACCGCCTATACTTGAGGGAGATGTCATCAACTTGGTCATCCCATACCTTTGTGACTGCTTTTATCAACTGCTTGATGAACCTGGTCAGGAGATGTTTCACCGCTTCTTGCACAGTGAGAAGACATTCCACCAAGTCATAACATTAGGGATATCTGGGATCACATTTCCCTGTGTTCATCACAGAGTGTTACATTCCTCCCAAACTTTCACCCCAAGCATTTGAGCCCCATTCTTCAAAAGTTCTAGATCTTTACACATCAGCCATACTCAGTGAATTTTGCCCTGACATGTTCTGCAAATATGATGCTCTCATTGACATACACATTGTACGCTGAAATCACTCTCCCAATTGACTTCTCCTGTGACCGCACAATGTCAATAATGGACTTCATGACTAGAGTTGTCATGTTGAGGCCAAATGCATTAGGCTAAACCACTTCCCCTTGATCATCATAGTTTGATATGGCCACAGTGACTCATGGACGTGTACTTGAAGATATGCTTTTTGCAAGTCAAGTATGGTCACATTCACCCCTTGTTGGCTGAACTAACATCTGCAGCTATACATTTTATCCAGCATCATTTTCATTGATAGAAATATTCTTGGAACTCTTTTTATTGGATAGTGAGCAGCTGCCTTGATGTCTTCAAATCTTGTTCCTTTCAAGTGGGTTTTGATTTTTGAAGAGGAATAAGTCACAAGGGGTAGGATCTGGGGGATATGGTGGCTGTTGGACCTGGGTAATGTTGTGTTTGGCCAAAAACTGCTGCATATGCCATGGTTACTGGTGAAACCTCTGTAGTGTAGTGAGATATACACATCCTCTACTCCTTCTAAGTACTGCTATAAACAATGGAAATGAGCGAGAACATTATAACTTAGTGTGTATACATGACAGGGTTCAAGGTCAGTCTGTGCTAAGCTGTCTCACTCTGTATGCTTTAACTCTGATACTATAGCAACAGTTCTGATACCTTTTGATCAGACCTTGTATACATATATATGTGTGTGTGTGTGTGTGTATGTGTGTAAAAGGCCATGAAAAAGTTTTTAATTTTACTCTCAAGTGACCTGAAACAGTGAAATCCACTCTAAGAAAAGAAATTATTTCTCTTTGATAATTGGATCTGGTTCCCTGGTATAGGTTAAGTGATTTGTTTGAATCTCAAAATCCCAAAGGAATTTATATTTTTCATTCTCTAAGAGAGATTTTGGTTTGTACTTATACCATTTGCTTGTAGAATCCATATGGCCAAGTTGTCCAATTGCTAGCGCATCATCCTGGGAAGTGAGCCAAAGTAATAACTATCCTCATTTATGAAGAAGAATAAATTAAGTTTTATATATTATAAAAATAAAATCAAAACATGATTCATCATCACTAATGTTATCAGTAATCTTATTAAATTCATGTCTTAAAATGTTTTTATATCTTACAATTTCTATTCATAAAACATTCTATATCCCACAATTTCTGTCTATATCACTGAGATAAGGTATTATGATTACTTACATTATTTACATTATTCAGACTGATATCCTCATCTTCATTACCATATTCACAATGTTTCAGCCATTGTACGCTCTGGCCTTCTTCAGGTGATTGGAATTTTGAACTGAACCCTATATTTTGTCCACCAGGGTAGATTGTTCTAATTCCACATGACATGCCTCTTCCAAATGTCTCAATTATTTCCCCTTAACTCAACACTCCAAGTTTGGTTCACTGTACTGAATTGTATTGAACTCATAACACTTTGGGTCTAATCACTGGATCTAACCAACGTCTTTATACACTGGGCCATGTGTACTTGAGGACATCTGTGCATGAATTTTTGGGATTTATAAACCCAATGTCTCAGCAACCTTTTTCACCAGTGCTCATATTTCAATTTTTCTGTTATTATTATTGCATTTTTTTTTTACCAGAGCTTATATTGCAATTTTTGTTGTTATTCATTGCTTTTCTCTAGCACTGCCTATTACTGGTTCCCATATTGTATTTATTTCTATGCTTGGTTGATTCAGGAGATTTTTGTGGTCCAGCATATGTGCTGATTCCTTAAGTTTTCATATTTTCCAGTGATGTTTTCTGTTTATTATTTCTACCTCATTTGACAAGAGACAGTGATCACCTTTCCCTCTATATGTAGTCAGTTACACCTGGTTTTTCTATTTCTCCTTTTGTTATGACTTTACAATGTTCTTTCACTCTTACCTTAAGGCCTGTTTCTCCTTTGTATTTCCTACCACAGCTACACAGGATAGCATACACACTGTCCTTAATGATGTTCTCCTCTATGGGGTGGGGTCTTACTCGAAAAAGGTGTCTGCAAAGTGTTAAACTACTTTTGAAGATTCTCCTGATGTTATATGGACCACAGATCCTTTGTATTTTCTTCGATAATCCCTTCACATAGGGTAGGCAGGAGCTATTTTCTGAGTGCTGTTATCCTCTTGTACCCTTCTATCTCAGTTTGTTGGAACTGCTACCATATACTCAGGGTAGTTGTTACATTGTAGGGTACTGCTTATACTGGCCATTTCTTGTTGGTATGTTTCTGGGATGCCACTTATGACTTTTGCTTTGTAAGCAGTGGATGATCTCTTTCTTTATACTGTATGGATAGTGGGAGTTGAAGTTGAGGTATTGTCCAGTGAATGTTGGCTTGTGGTATACGGATGTCTTGAACCCCTTCTCTGTTTGAGATATGAGTACATCTAGGAAGGCAAGTCTTTTGTTAATTTCTCACTCCATTGTGAACTGTATCAATGATCTTATTGAGTTCACATGGTCCAGTAGTAGCTGGACATCTTCCTAGTGTGGCCAGAGTATGAAGGTGTCATCTACATATCTCAGCCATAGTGATGTTGATTCTAATGCCATTTCCTCAAAGTATTTCATACATAGGTTTGCCATGGCTGGTGATAATGGTGAGGCCATTGCTAAGCCCTCATCCTGTCAATATATGTCTGATCCCATTCCAAAGTATGTTGTTTGCATACAGAAAGTCAGCATCTTCATCAGGTTATCTACTGGTATACTGGTCCATTCTTCTAGGGAGGAGTCTGAGATCAGTCTATCCCTGACAACCAGGTGTGCCTTCTCCGTGGGTGCCTTGGTGAACAACTCATCACGTCTAGGCTCACCATCTGATTGGATTGGTTGGGAGCATCTTTGATTATTTCCATGAACTGGATGAAGTTCTGGACATATGATGGTGACTTTCTATTTATAAAAATTTTTATATCTCAATTTCTGTTTATAAAACATTCTATATCTCACAATATGTATTCATAAAACTTACTATATTTAACAATTTCTGTTTATAAAACATTCTATATCTCACAATATGTATTCATAAAACTTACTATATTTAACAATTTCTGTTTATAAAACATTCTATATCTCACAATATATATTCATAAAACTTACTATATCTTACAATTTCTATTTATAAAATTTTTTATACCCCAGAATCTCCATTCATAAAACATTCTATTTTCCACAATTTTTGTTCATAAATATTTCTGCATCTTATAAATTCTGTTCACAAAATTTATGAAATTATAACAAAAAAAATAAGAATAAAAATATCAGCATGAATAAATTTGTAAATTCCAATTGATTCTCATAAATAAAAAAAAACTATATTTTCTTCATCTCAGTGAATAAAATGAAAAAGGTGACTAAAAACATATTAAATTTGATTTTCTACATCTGATCATATTATGTGTGTTATTTGATTCAAGAAAATTTTATTATTATTTATTTAGTTTCCATTTTATTTTTAGAAAATTAAAGGCTATTAGTTTATTTTTTTTATTTTTTAATCAAGTGATGTTTGTTTTCACCTTAAAAAAGCATTTTCAATTGTTTGCTAGTTTTTCAGACAATAGAAGTACAAACTGTAGCATTGGATAATACAGATTAAAATATTTGAAACAAAATAATTATTAGGTATTGTGAAAATGGTTATATATCTATCAGATATAGAAACAGACATATAGGTATCAGCTATAGAAAAACAAATATATAGCTATCAACTATAGTTTTATTATAAATTAATGAAAATTGAATTTAAAAATCAATTCCATACAATAGAAACCTCTTTATAAATGAATTTTAAATTAAAATTAATTTCTATTTGATTTATTATTTTTTCAGATAATCAAATATTTTACCTTTGTACATTTGAACAATAAATACATTGCAAAAAGTTTGGTGAAAATTAGTCCCCATATTACATTGAAGAAGCAGGAACACACACACACACATATTCATGTATGCGTACACACATTCACACACACACACATATACTCATCTACATTTTCTTAGGAAAAATATTCAGGGCTGTTACTGTCCATCCATAATAGAGTTATTAATGTTAAAACATTTGGGAATAAGAGAAGAATTATTAAAATTCATTCCCATCAAAAAATGAATATATTTTAGACCAAAAACATATTTATATTGTTTATTTAATGTTGATATATGTTTCAAAAGTTTTATTTCTTTTCATCAGCCAAAGATTTAAATAGATTTAATTTTTAACTTCAAATGAAAAAGGATAATACAGACTTGCAACAGACAATAATTCAAATGTTTTACAAAGAAAAAAGAAAACAAAAAGGAGTTCTAAAAATTTTTTCCCTTTTCTTTTTTTGTTTATCATAATTTATTGAAAAAAATTTTGAACGAAGTAACTATAAACAAAATGTTTTTTTTTTTTTTGCTATCCTCTGCCAGCCACAATGATGGAGAAAGCATTACCTCACACCATCGCCAGTAAGACATGCTGTAAGAGCCACTCCATTTTGGGTGGCTCATCCCTTAATCCGGATGCCAACATGCCAATCCTCCAAAGAAATGCCATTGAAAGAAGGCCAGTAATCCCAGAAGTCTTCACTGCCACAGGAGTAAAATTTAGATCAAAATTGACTGGAAAGAATCTGAAGGTGAGTTTCACAAATGAGAATTGCAGAGAAGAAACTTTTAGCATAAAACTTATGGTTACATCTAGCTATCTCATCTGTAAAATGATGAGGCCTACCTGCCAATCTAGTACTGCATTTAAATTCATTAAGTCTAAGTACCAAAGAGAAAAGTTCATCAGAACAATTATGATGAAAATATTTATTTTTATGGTAATGGTTACACCATTCTTATCTAAAGTTTCATAGACTCTTTCAGCAATAACCATTAAAACATCAGAAGTTGACCTAGAGTTGTAAAAGCCATATTGCTTATCTGAAAGCAGACCATGTGAGATGAGATTCTTAACCAAATCAGAGTTCATTAGAGCATTTAGTACTTTGCCAAAAAGAGGTGGAAGGCTAATAGGCTGGTAGTTAAAAGGATAAGACAGTTTGCCTAAGTTCTTAAAGACTGGAACTACAGAAGAGGATTACCAACATACAGAAAAGCATCAAGGCATTTATTATGGAATTGTTATATTCCATGCTAATAGGAATATGGAATGGACAAACACGGTGGATAAACAGTAACAGGTTTATTGTAGAAGCCAGTACAACAAGCAAGGAAGTAATAGTTATGCGCACGGTTGTCGCAAATCAGTACAGTTGTGTGTGTGCTGCTATCAGAAGGCCACTAGTCTTGCAGATTCCAGCTCAACTCACCTGCCTGCTGTCCTAACAGATACTTATAGGTGGTTATCACCTATAGTGCCACCTCTCATGGAGGTGGCAGGTTATTGCATTATATCAAGAATTTAAAGAGAACAAGAGACAGTACAGGAGCATATTTCTTAAGGACTATAGCATGGATATCATCAAGTATACCTGTTTTGTGGGGATACAGTTTAGACATGGTAGCAGAAACCATAGACAGAGTTATATGTATATCACTCAAAATGAATTAAGATCAAATATGGATCAGAATCTGACAGAATGATAAGATAAAGAAGAAATAGGAAACATTTATCTAGCATGATTCTCTTTGATTAAAGTTTCATTGAGAATGAGATATGAAGAAAATATTTTCTCTATGAAGCATTAATAAGAATGAGACAAGTTAGTTTGATAAATGTTTCTTATTTGTTCATTATCTTATCATGGATATCACTCAATATGGACTCAATTCTAAGTGGAAAGTCAGGTAAAAATACTCCAGATGAGTTAAGACTGGAATTTGAAGAGAATTTATGAGCAAAACATTCTGCTTTATCAGCAGAAGTTGTTAACGCCTCAAACTGAGTGAAGAGAGAAGTGGGATAGAAGACTTACTCTTATTTAATATACACTATTACAGTGTTGCCGGTAGTCATGAGACATAAACTTGTTAGAGGCTATATGGTGGTTCATTCTGTCAGTAAAAAAAACTTGTATATTCAAATAAATCTCCCTTTTAACAATCCCAAATCCTTCTTTATTAGCCAGTTTTTTATAGTGTATCTAACATGTCAATGATAAATAATAAAAACATTTTTTAATCATTTCACCATAAACAAGGTGATAAAGTAGTCACTGATAATGAAGGAAACTGATAATATGTTGAAGAGAGAGAGAGAGAGAGAGAGGAGAATAAAAAATACAGGATTCAAGGAAAGCAAGAGGCCAGAAGAGTGTTCCACAAGCAAGAGGTGTTGGAAAAGAAACTATTCATATAGAGCTGATGGCTTCATCTATCAATTTCAACAGTAGAATGATGAGACCTAACTGCCAACCATTGGTCTAAAGAAAAGATGTTACATTTTAAATATTTACAGAGAGACAAAAGTGGCTAGTTGGTCATTCAGTTTCCAAGAGTTTAATTGAGCAATTGCCCTACCAGGGCTTCAGCTGGTTCAGCCAGCTGCCACATGTTGTAGATTACAAGCCCATGCTGCTGTTTTCCTATGCTAATATATCTTCACCAGGTATAGAAATTATCTCTGGCTCACAGTCTTCATGTTGGAAAAAACCCATGACTTGCTGTTTCCTGTTGACTCTGAAAATCTAAATATGGCTTCTCCAGAAACAAAGAAGAATCTCCAGCAGACCTAAATCCAGTTGGGAATTTTTTTAAGTAGGACTTTATCTTTTCATTTTCTTTTCACACTGCTTGTTGTGTAAAAATATGTTATAATTTATCTGCATAGGACAAATGTAAATATGTATATATAATTTTGTGTATGACTTAGCAGTATAAAACTCTCCCTGAAAATAAAGCATGTTTTCATTGCTTTTGTTCCAGCTATTCTGTTCCATCCATGAAAAGTGTTATATCATGGATATGATAATGTCCATAACAGGGGAAATGCAAATGGGAGAATATTCCTTTCTTCTATAGCTCACTCGTTAACTTGACATGTGATATTATTAGTATCCCATTAAATTGTCACTTCAATATGACATATTATTAAATCCCATTACTTGTTGACCACAATGTGATATTAGTACACAGTTATTATCATCTGCATATATATTTACTAATGACCTGAAAATGTTCTTAGGCAGATTGTTAATATATAGCAGAAAAAGGAGAGAGCCTTGGGGGATATCTGCATTGTTCTTATGACTGTCAGAGGACTGACCATTAACAAAAACCTTCATGAATCTACTGGAAAAGGAAGAACTCTATCAAAAATGCCATAGCTTGGAGTGTGAAGCAGCCTGCTATACCACACTTTGCCAAAAGTCTTTCAGATATCTAAGGCAAAATGGATTTATTATCAAGCATTTCACTGAATGTGACATAAGGACAATTAAGACATCAGAAGTGGACCAATAGGAGTGAAATTATAGCAAAGAAAATGGTGACTTACCTCATCAAACCAAGCGACAGTGTGTTGTGTGTATCCTACAATGGAAAATGTGGTGAAAAAGAAAATTACTTACCAAAAAAAAGGGCACATATTCTGCATGACATGCTGAAGATGGAATACTTAAAATAGAAACAAGTCAATCGCAGGAGTCGCTATAAAGTATTTTGGCATGCAAAAATTGAATGTCCTCTTCCAGTTATAGATGAATGGAAAAAATACTCGGTCAATAAAAGCTGTTGGTGCTCTCGAGTCAGGGGACATAAAATTTGTGTATTTTGGCTACTGCAGTCATCAGAGAGTGAGTTATTTTTATGACTGGTTACGTGCATTGTGATTTGGGAGATAGTACCTGTGAATCGAGTTTTTGGCATTTCTTTCTGTCCCCGATATTCAAGTCTGAACTTACAGTGATTTGTTCTCTGCATTGTGGAAGTAATCTGCGACAAATATTTCCTTTGCAATCCCAGAAATGCTCACAGAAATTTTGTCATTCAGGAAGTTGTCACTGCTGAAGTGATTTAGAAATTTCTCAAAAAATTAGCTGATGACACAGGAAGCTGATGGATGATATTGTGAGAGGGATGAGTACTCATCCAGTTTCTTGTAAACTGGGCATACAGCTGACACCTTCTCTAGATCTGGGAAACATTTCTCCTTCACTCAGCAGTTAAACAATTTTGCCAAGATTGGAAATAGCTGTGGGCTAATCTTCTTAAGAATAACTACAGGAATTTTATCTGGACTTTTAGTCTTCATAGTGTTAAGGTTTTTTTAGGTATAGAAATTTCCCATGCCAAGATATTGTAAAGTTTGTTACCTGCTTTACTTTTCTTTATTATTATTTTTTCTTTTTAATCATTTCACCCCAAGCAAGGAGATAATGCCACTAAGACATAAAGTGTTAGTAAGAATAAACAAACATGAAAAGACAGTAGTGAAGAGAAAGGACAATAAAGAAACAGGATTCAGGAAGACAGAAGATGGCGATTGATGTCGCATTTTTTGAAGATTTTAGATAGCAAGGAGAAAAGAAATGGAAGAGAGTTCCACAGATGAAAAGTGCAAGAAAAGAAACTATTAAAATAGAACTTACATTTACAGCTAGTTATTTCAATAGTAAATTGATGAGACCTAATTACCAATCTAGTAGTAGACTTAAATTCATGTCAGTGAGGTATCAAGGAGGAAAGCTCATTAGAACAGTTGCCATAAAAGTATTTATAAAAAGACATAGGGAAGCCATGTCATTATAGACATTGAATTTTGTTGAGAATCTTGGTATATATAGCCAGATTACCAAACCAGATATGGCAGCAATATTCAGTGCATGGGTGAATGGTAGGAGTATAAACATGCAAGATGAATTTTGGTGAGAAAAATTATCTGTTACAAAACAGCGAAACAATTTTCCTAGCAGTGGGTTTAGCAATTCATTTAATATAATCATTCCACTTCATGTCAGTGGAAAATATCAGACCAAGAAGGTGCGATAGGTTGTTCTCTTGGAGATTAGTATCAGGCTTGCTGATGGAAGGCAAAAATAATTCTTTATGAGGATTAAATGATAGCAGTTTAATTTTGGAGGCATTAAAATTTACAAGTCATTTCTTGCTCAAGTTAATTATGTTGGAAGTCATCAGCTGCCAGTTTTACTTTATCAAACTTATCAGCCTTGCTACTAAGATAGGAGTAAATAGACATGTGATCAGCATAAATACTGAGTTGAGAACTGATGACATCACGAATGTCATTGATGAAGATAAATAACAAGCCCCACAATAGAGCCCTGGGTAACCTCCACATTAATGTGCAAGGATCTGGAAGAGTGGCCATTCCATATGACGTTCATTACATATTTCATTACATCTTTCATAAGAAAGATTGGATCAAGTCAAGTATTCAGCCAGAGACATCATAGTCCTTCAGCTTGTATTGAAGGCCAGCATGCTAAACTTAGTAAAATGCCTTTGAGATATCTAAATCCACAACCTGAGCCTTGATGTTCTTATCTAAAATTTGTTAGAGAAATTCAATAATAACCATTAACATATTGGTGGTTGACATAAAGAAGCAGAAAAGTGAAATGGTCATATATACAAACTAGTATAGTATAGATAGAGAGATAAGTCATCAATTGTTCCTATTCTGAGTTCCTACTCCCATCCCTACTTCTGTGTTGGTAAAACTTAAGGAAATAACTTTGCTAAAGACTTCCACTGATTTAGATCAGCACGATGAATGGCTTTTATATATACTGAATTAAATTTGAAAAAGTCTTGCATAAGAGAGTATAAAAATGAATCACAAAATTCAGAAAAGAAAGAAGGAAATAAATCCAGTGAAAAAGTAAAAAAGATTCAAAGGAATAAAAAAAAAGCTGGAAAATCAGAAATTCAGAGCAAATGAAATAAAAAATGAAAAAAGAAAAATGACTTTGAGGAAGAAAAAAAAATAACTCCACTAGTTCACATAGACACATGCATACATATACACACACATTTATTTCAGAAAAGGTACTATCTTTATGTGGATATGAATAATCTTGTAAAGAATTATGACAATTAGTCAAAAAGTAATGCCTGTTCTAATTTAATCTTAAAAGTATTAATCTAAATTCCTTGCAGTTTTAGCTATAAACCATAAAGTATCTAAAAACCCAAGAAAAAAAAATTATGGCATTACCTTTTCTTTTTCTACCCATGATCCTCTTTCAAAATGGCTGCTCTCCTATTAGATATGTACAAAGTAAATATCTATCATAAAATTTATATATTTGAAAGAAGAAAGCAAAGCAAACATTCAAAGGTGGTTAGTAAATATTTATGTAAAAGCTGTACTTGATGTAAGCACAGCAAGGAGATTGGTTAGTGTAATTAATGGAAATCCTAGACAGATCAGAGAAATAGATCTTTAGTGACAAGATCTGCAGTGGCAAGTTACCTACTACTGTGAATGAAGATAAAGACAAACAAGCAGATTATATATCACTACAAGGTGACATAAGAATAGCGTTTTCTAAATTCTTCTACTTGCTAAGGACATTTTGTTTGTTGTTAATAGTTACTTTGTTTTCAATAAATTCATTTCATTTTTGCCTTGAAAAAGTCCACATTAGACGAAATGTGTCAGCTAATAATAGTTTTCTTATTGTCTTTTAACTTGATATATATATATATATATTCATGGTGGGTATAGCATATTGGTGTTGTCAACAAATATTTTTCTGTATTATGACGGTGGACAGGAATATGTTTTTAAATGTTGTATGAACTTGTATTCAACAAATGGAGTGTAAGACATCTTGATATTGTTTGTTGCCTTCAAGCCAATCTATGTACTTACTTTTTTTGTCAGAGATACAATCTCTCAAAGAACATTTAAACTGATATATAATGTTGGTCTTTTCTAAAACACTAATTGACAGAGAAGAGTTATTGTGTATGATTAAGTTGGTTGCATTAAATTTAGTATAACATATAATTAGGTTTATTTTTTTTACTGTGAACAGTGGAAAGTTTCATTAAAAACGACTGACAAGTTACTGTAGTTAGGTTTTTTATTCAATTTATCTTGCATTCTTATAATTTTTTTTCTTTTCTGGGTATAAATTATGTAGAAATTGTTTGAATGTTCTATATGTCAGAAATGCTTTTGGCTATACTTTTAGCCATTATCAAGGATGATTTTATTTTTACTTTTGACTGAATATATGGATTGTTTTATGTATGCATCTAGAGTTATAGGAATGTTTTATTTTCCAAACATGGTCAGCAGATTGTAGCTATGTTAATAGTTGATGTTATTGAATGTTGGCTTTTTCTTTTTTAGAAATAATGCTTCCATTATTTTTAGCTATTTTTTACATATGGATGATGCTATTATATTTGTATTATCAATGAGTATGTTGTGGATAGAGTTTGGTATATAATTCCTATAACTCTAGATATATACATAAAACAATTCATACATTCATTTAAAATAAAAATAAAATCATCCTTGATAATAGTTAAAAGTATAGCTGAAAGCGCTTGGACATATAGAACAATTTCTATATAATTAACTAGCAGTAGAGCCCGGCGTTGCCCGGGGATGTAACAGTAAGAGATAGATCAAGTATCGACCATCATAAAGACTGAAAAATAAAATTGACAAAGATTATTGTTTAAGGTTGATGGACACATGTCTTAATTAGTTTTTTTTTTTTTTTTTTTTTTTTTTTTTTTAAATTGGTCAAACCCAAACTCAAACAAAAGAATTGTTTTCAATCATTATGAGTCTACCAATTGAATAGAATTTTATTATAAACAATTGTCTTGTAAATGGAATTTTTAAAGCACTCTGAATGTAAAAATAAAGAAAAAAGTGTGCAAGACAATAAGTAACACTACCTGCCAAAAAAAAGTGAAGTTTTGTTGAAATTGGTTGAAAAATGTAGGAAATCCGATCCCATATATAAACGAACACACACATACACACACACACACACAACCTGGGTTTTATAATAAGTATAACTCGATATGAGTTGTCCCCCTTTCATTCTGGTGATGCTTCTTAATCGTGTTTTCAAATTGATTTTGTGCAAAAACAATTGTGTTTTTCCAATTTTTGGTGCTGTCAGAACCACCGCAAGGTAATTTTATGTAGTTCTGTGAAGTTTTGTTGAAATTGGTTGAAAAATGTAGGAAATATGATCCAATATATAAACGTACAGACACACACACAACCTGGGTTTTAAATAAGTATGATGTCCAGAAAGAAGAAAATTATAAGAACACAAGAAAAACTAAATAAAAACTTAACTACAGTACCTTGTCAATTGTTTTTAGTGAAACTTGTATAAAAGAGGGATTGCTGCCCAAATACACAATTATATATATATATATATATATATATATATATATATGTGTGTGTGTGTGTGTGTGTGTGTATGTGTGTGTGTGTGTGTGTAATGTTACATTTTTAGATCTTAGTAAAATCTGACAAACATATTCATAATTAAAATTTCAAGGTCATTGAGCATGAAGAATAATCTACCTTTGAAAGAACTGATTGTCAGATGTTTAACAGAGAAGAAAAAACAGGAAAGAATTAAATTTTAGAAGTTCATAGCCATTTGACAAAAAATATGGAAGAGAGAAATGATGTCAGTCAATGACCTCACATTCAAAGCTTAGCCAAGAATTTAACCAGAAGAAATCAATAAGCATCAGTGAAGAATGCCAATGCAATGGAGTCATACTGTTCCTTTTACAATCTCTTGGAAACTTGCAGATGCATTATGAAAAAATCAGTATAAGGTAACTGATGACACATTAGCATCAAATTAAATTTGAGTAAGTGAAGTGTAGAACACTAGTACTCTTCTCTCTCATACTGCTATTTACTGAACTTGTTACAAGTAAGAATCACATGTACACACACATACACACACACACACATGCTCACATACACATAAATGAATAAAGACAAAATGAAAACTTTTCTTTACTGATATGTTTTGTCCTCTGATAGACTTTATCAAGACAAATGTAAGGATTTTATTTTGCAACAAGTATTTAGAAATTGAAGTAAATATTGTTAGGTTTTTAAAAATTGTTAATTTATAAACATTCATAAATATCCTTAGATAAGCTGTGAACGTCAAGGAGAAATGCTAAGTGATGTAATTTAATGCCTAATAAATGAAAATGAGTAATGTTATTGTTGTTTTTGAATTCTTATTCTTGCATTTAATATATCTTTTTATTTACTTTTTTTAATGTAATTATTATTTATTATTTTAATTTGATAAATTATTTATGTATTTATTTATTTTAAATAATAAGAGGTTTTGATTTAATTGTTTTCTTTCATTTTTTTTTAATTATTTTTAAATTCTCAAGAATTATTAAAAGAGAAAGTAACTTACTTAGACAGAGAATTCTTGACAGTGCCACTATTGAATCTTACTAAAATATAAATCTGCCCCTGAATTTTTCCAATATCTCCTTTCCTCAAAGAAATATCTCTCTTTTCCCAACATACACGATGATAATTTTTTTTAAATCAAAAGAAAACAGTTAAATTCAAACCCTTCTATTATTTAAAATATAAAATACATAAATTAATCTCAAAATAAATATAATCAAGTTATGTAATAATTATCAATGTGTAAGGTTAAATTGTTGCATTTAAACTACAAATTTCAAATGCTCATATCTGCTTGAAGTATATCTTATCGTAAACAAATGTTGTCATATATTATGAAATAGACTAAGTCCAACAATTATTTTAATATATTTATTGTTTATATATTATTTTTATAGATACAAATATTTAAGTAAATGCTCTAAACAGTATGAAACAACATTTACTGGCCTTAATTTCAAAGAAATTTCATAGAAAACATGTGTCCTCTGGCAGGAACTGACCCTGTATCCTCTACAGAACTATTATATAGCCTGATGTGCTATACTATTTAGCTACAGAGGAAGTGTTTGGTTAGCAAGTTTGAATTACTGCTTTTAAACTACAACTGTATTGTCAAAGGATACATATTTTCTGTGAAATAAGCTACTCTTTGAGTAGATATGAGCGTTTGAGAGAAACCATAGGAAATTTATAGTTTAAAAATAGTTCAAATGTGTTTATTTTTTATATTTCTGTCTCAATGGGAAGTGAGGTAAATCAACTTAGTACATTTATAAGTGATTACTTCCCTTAGTCATTTTAATAATTTATACAAATAAAATATTTATCTGCATTTAGAAAAAAAATTATTTCTGAAGTAGTTCCTTTATTCCTACATTTCTCAGGAGGCACTCATATAACTGTCTATTAAGTGATCATCTTGCTTCTACTTGGTTTTGAAATAAGCTATGTCATTGCAGTCTTTGTCATTTTGTTGCTAATCTTTTTTTACTGTGGTTGACTGGGGCAGGAAATGGCTTGTGAATTTTAATAGAGAAACTTCCCTGCCTCCTATCAGCATGGTTGTTGCTCAACTCCATGAGAGAAACCTCACTGCACCTTCTTGGTCTCACCTTTTCCATTGACCTGAGTTGGAACAACTACATTGGATCAATAGCTGCATCTACCGCAAGGAAAGTTGGTTCTCTGTATCCTGCCAGAAGGTTTTTCTCATGTGAGTCCAACTGTCACATCTACAAATCTACCATTTGTCCATGCATGGAATACTGTTGCCATATATGGTCTGGTGCCCCTGCTGTTCATCTCAAGGTTCTCGACAAAATCCAAAGAGTGATCGGTCCTGTCTTGGGGTCCTGACTACAGTCACTTTCTCACTGACGTAATGTGGCTTCCCTCTGTCTTTTTGATAAATATTTTCATGGCATCTGCTCTAATGCACTATTTTCACTGGTGCCCCCACTGCATAGGGTCACCATTATTGTAGCGCGCATCACCACAATTATTTATCTTTGACTAGGAATGACGTGAAAAAGGACAAGCAAAGACGCTGAAGGTTACCAAACATGTAGCGGTCACAATGCAATTTATATTTGACATAAAATAGCACATAGTATAAAATACAAGACAGAATGTAATGGTTCAAAACATAACAATTGAATTTATTAGTGTTGATGTACATGCATATAAGCTGAATGAGTTATGTCTCTTAGATCTGGAAATATTTGTACAGGGCTCATAAAGATGAAGTAATTATTAAACTGAAATTTTAGAAGAATAAAGTTCCTGTTGCATGTTAGGAAAAGTTGGTAGAGTTCAGAAGAGTTAAAAGTTCGTACTTGTGTGAATGTTGGTAATGTTCTTTAATGTCTGACCACGCAGTTAAGACGGGAGCTTTTGAAGATTACATTTTGGCAGCAAAGAATAAGACGCAAGAGAAAATGGAGAGAGAGAGCTTACACATGTTTTGTTTATATATAGGTGGTGTATCACATGGCTGGCTCAAACCTTAGTGAGCGGGAAATTTCATTCCTCGTGTGCAGGATATCTGATTGGTCGGAATTGACCAATCAGCGAGCTAGTTTTGAGGAGATTAACCAATGAATGCTTGTCACATGATTTGTATGTATGATGGTGATGATAATTACCACAAAGTAAATGATACTCATTCTTTTCCTCTGGGCATCTTGATGTGGTGCAATAGTTAGCAAGCTTGTCTTACAGTTATAACTGAGTAGTGAGTTTGAACCTCACTGGATGCCCTATACTTTCAGCCTTGTGCTGCATCTAAGCTATGCTGAGAAAATCACTTTATTTTTATTTGATGCTGCAATGTACATCACTTTATTGATAAAAAGATCTTTTTACATTGCTACATTTTTGAAAAAATATTCGTTTGAAAAGAATTTTAATAAATCTTATACTTTTTGTTCTTGATAACGACACAGATTTTCAATAGTAAAATTTTATTTTTCAGCAAGGTTTATGCCTTTTTTCAAAAATATTTAAAAGAAAAAATCTAACAGAGGTTTTAATAAATACACTTACACACAAGACAAAATTAATAATTTTAAAAAACTAAAGCAAATGTTAGTCGTGTATTCTTTAAAATAAATTATTAAATAAACAAATACTCAGGTAGTTGGTATTATTAACCCTTAATGTAAAAATAAAACTTTATCAATAAAGCAAAATACTATAAAAAAATTTTAAAACATTCTTTTAAAAATTAAATTCTTTTTTTTTTTCTTAAATTCCTGGAAATTACAGAGAAAAAAATGCATTCACTTTCGTTTTTTGCTTTCAACCACACAAAGTATAAAAAAAAAAAGTAATTTAATGCCTTTTTCTTTTCTTTTTTTTTTTTGTTATAGAACATACCTTATTTAAAGTAAGGTATAATGTCTGTCTTTACCGAAACGGCTTTCAATCATTATTTATAATTTTATTTTTCAAACTTTTACAAAATTCAGTTAAGTCGGATTCACATTAATTAAAAAATAAATCATAAAAATTTTATAATTTTTATTTTATAAAAAATAAAATTAATTACACGAAAAATAAATGCCGTGTAGGAAAGTAGTAGTTGTGAAAAAATTCTGTATTATGATAAAATTTTCTTTTTGATATAAATAACTGAAATAACAGATTTCGACTTTTTCACCTGAAATTTAGAAAATTTATGTCTGAAAGATACTGTGTTCCCATGTCTGAACACTGAAATTAAATTTCCATGTCCGAAGCCTTGAGCTTCTTCCCAGGCTTATACAGACATGGACATTTTGCATTATTCCAGGAAGGGGAATTTTGAATTTTCCTGGGTTCAGATCTAGGAACATTGGGTAATTTGCAGTTTAGGACCCGCGTTCAGTTTGTAATAAAAATTTCCCGGATAGTTACATTTAGGTGCACATGTACATGCTTAATTCGAAAATAACAAAGAATTTTGATAGAATCTACCATTTTGGAGTTATCAATACTAAAAGTTCGAACTCATTCGCGTCGTGGCTACAGCACGGCAGCTATTACTGGCCCTGCTTGCATACATTTTGCCTCAGTAAAACCATGCGCAGAAGCTTACTTAGTTAACAACCTTTTTTTTACTGACCTTACTCGTCTCAATTACTATGCAACTGTTAGGGTTAGTGTTTTTGGTAATTTTGTTTAAGTTATTTAAAAAGCAATGACAAATATTGCTTTTTATAATAAAACAATAAAACAAATAATAATTAAATAGATAATAAAACAAATTGTAATACTAAAAAAATCTTATTTTAAGGTACTTAATAATCATGCTTTGTAAAATTCCAAAATTTAATAATAACAAAATTTGAACCTTAAATTTGTTCTTGTTAATATTTCCTTTCTTTTTTTTTTATTTTGTATTCAAAAATTTATTTTGGAAATAATCATGCTTATATATATATTTTTTTGTAAATAATCATGCTTTTTAAAACTCTAAAATACAAAAAAATTGAACATTAAATTTGTTCTTGTTATTATTAATTTTAGCATTTTTTTTATTTTGTAAATAATCATGCTCTCTGCATATTTTGCGCAAAATTGCTCTTTTTAAATTTTGTGCAAAGTTTGCACATTGCGTGCACAATAATCAAGACAAGTGAAGCTTCCATGTATGACTTTACTGAGACAAATGTATGCAAGCAACACCAGTAATGGCTGCCGTGCTGTAGCCGTGACATGAATGAGTCCAAACTTTTAATGTTGATAACTCCAAAACAGTAGATTTTATCAAGATTTCTTTGTTATTTTGGAATCAAGCATATACATTTGCACCTAAATGTAACTATTTGGGAAATTTTTATTACAAACTGAGCACTTTGAGACACACTGTAACTTTTGCAAAATAAATGATGTTGTTAATATTTTTATTAAAGTACGAATTACTTATTCTCTCTCTCTCTCTCTCAAAGCGGTCAAAAAATGCTGCTGTTGTTTCTCTGATTCTTTTAGTCATCATTTTTAAAAAGTATTTTTGTGCACCTTTTATAAGTATTTTTAAGTATTCTTTTTAAAAGTTGAAATCATCTCGTTGATTTTCAGTTACATTTTTTCTGCTTTCTGATCAGTAAGAAAGGATAATTGATTCCAATTAATAGGCAGCATTATTGGATATCACTAACAATTCCCTTACTAAAAATTGTTCTCATAATTGTAGGTTAGTAGTAATTTAGGCCAATCCATGACTGCTTTCAGTGAGAATCCTCAGCCATACAACTTGCAGGCTTGTTATACAAATAGCCTTGATATGGAAGTGTGTGGATTATTCCACCTTGTGTGCCAGGACATTTGCTGGTTGATGTTTTATTTAGGACTATAAAATAAGATATATCTCTCTCTTCCATTTTTCATTAAAAAAAATGTGGTATGTAGAAGACTTGTCCAATCTTCACTTCTAGAAGTACTTAGTAATCCAGCTATGCATGCACTCAAACATGCACACCTAACGCTAACCCTTTTCAGTTGTATGTGTACAGACAAGTATATTTTCTTTCTTTTGTGGATCTTGTTGTTCATAATATAAAAATACATAAAAATATGTACATGTGTTGAAATTTATTCCTGAAAATGTTGATGGTCCTCAATCTCATCCTTGTTCCATACAAACCTGCAAATTCAGAATCCTCTACAAATTTCAACACAGCTGCATGGTCCACACACAATAGATAAGCACATAAATATTTTCTTTACTTTTTTTTTGTACTACCCTTATACATTTAAATGCAATGTCAATCGTTTTTAACTCTTTTACACCCAGTAACCCCTAGTGTCTTAGTAGCTTTACTGCCTTGCTTAAGTTGAATTCAATTTTTAAAAAAATGTAAATATAATTTTCTCTTTCTTTTTTTTGTGATTTATGTTGTTCTTTATATAAATATATATAAAATTTCTATATGTTTAGACTGGCAATTAATCAAAGAGCAGGACAATAAACCTCTTTTCTCTTTTTTGCTCTCTGGGGTAGTGACAACAGGACACTCTTCTCTGGAGAAACTTTTTACTCCCAAGTAAACAAATTAGTTCATTTCAAACAGCAAACACATGAACACATACATACACACACTAAGTACACTTCTTTCTTTTTTTACTTATCTGTATACATGTAAATATAATTTTTACTTTCTTTTGTGAGCTATATTGTTATTTATATTAATATACAGTACAACTCCTCTAAACTGAACATTTCTAATGTTCAGTATTAAGGGGGTACTATTTGAATTCAAGGAAGTAAAGGTTGCTGTGGCAAGCTTAAAATTTTTATTAAGTTTTACAGTTTAGGATACAAACGGTAGTTTGTAACGTTGATTTGTTTTTATTTAAAGTGTACATTGAATAAATAAATGTACAAAAAATAATTGACATAGTAATGAAAAAATTTGTACTAAACAAATATTGTAATTTGTGAAAAACTAAGACACTTTATGAAATGTTTAAAAATTATGAAAGTTGTAAATTTATCATTCTTTACATTGTGTAGTTTCCTTTTGATGATATCATTTTGTAATGTGCATGTTTGGATATTATCTCATTCAAAAACAATTACAATCTGTAAAGGAAGTTAAAAATAAGGATATACAGTACAACTCCTCTAAACCGAATATCTGATATGTTTGGTATTTTGGGTATTGTTCTGATTTGTGGAAGAAAAGGCTTCATATTTATGTCAATACAAAAGTTCAGATTTGAAGATGAATTCAAATTCAAGAAGGTCTAATTTGAGGAAGTCTAGATTATGCTTTGTTCAAATTTGGGGAGTTCTACTGTATATAGAAAATTCCTTCACATATTGAATTCATTTTTTTTTTAAGTGTTAAAATCTTTTATTTTGAAAGTTCTCAACCTCTTCCCCTACAATGTAGCTCACCTTAGCTACTGAAGCTTCCAGACTGACACAGGAAATGAAAACATACACTGAGCTCATGGTATTAGACACCAACCACAGTGTCTTGGAAATATCCAGCTATCTTTTGAAGTGGCTATGTTTTCATTCTGTAAGCCTCTGGTCATGTCATATGTGGCCAAAAGAAAGAAATATTCTAGGTGGTAAGAACAGCCCAGTTTTTGGTTTTGGGGAAAGTTGAAGAGGAACAAGTTTGTAAGTACTAAAAAAACACAGTTTTGATTATCATACAGAAACTATCAACAATAAACACATCATTAAGAAGTGGAGGAATTAAAACAAAAAAGAACAAAAAACAAGCATCTTACAACAAATTATAAATTATATAAGTTGCTGATCTTCAGTCAAATCATATGGTGCAACTCACTTCTGCATTTTCTTTCCTTTTTCAATTTGTGGCAAATACCTTCTAACTATTGTATGGATTACCTCCCAAATTTTCCAATTTGTATCCAATGTCTGGGCTGACCCCACTACATTTTCTCTCAAAGCCAGTGTGTTTGTTTTTGGATGAGTCCACTGGTTGCCCCTCAGTTCTTTTTTTGTCAAGTGACAACTTGCAACCAGCTTGAAGATCAAGATCACAAGAAGCAAATTTTGGGAATCAATGATGTATGGTCAATTTTAAAGCTGACTGTAGCCACCAAGCATTACAAGTGGCTTTGTTCATGATTTAGACTTGTGAAGAATAATGACATGAAAATCATATTTATTCATCTTTGCTTCAATACCCTATAACAAAACAAGAAGTAAAAGTAATGAAAAACATTCAAGTAAAACCCAAATGAGGAAGCAAGGAGCTTTAAAATGATACAAAGATGTACATATAAAGAAGGAAAGGGCACTCCAAAGTGGTAACATGGTTAGCAAGCTTGTCTAGCTATATCATTTACAAGTAAGTAGTGTGTTCAATCTTCTCTGGGTTCCCCATACTCTTGGCCTTGTGCCACATCTAAGCTAAATTTAGAAAATTGCCATAAAGAAGAAGGAATGATGAAAAAGCATAAAACTGACCAAACTAATGCCACATGCACACAAAAATAGATGTTTACTTTGTTCCATCCAAACTCCTATAATGCCTCCTATTTTAAGATGGACTGACATTTTATTGGGTAAAGAAATTATAATTCTAAGAAATCATATGCAAATATGTGTCTATGTATGCAAGAGGAATTTATTTTGTATCCATGAACTTTACAAGTGTATTTCCTTGACATTTGAAAAAGTCCTCTTCTTACTTGGCTACCAGATACAGATTACTTTGGATTGTTAAAAATAAAAAAAAAGTACTGTATAAAAATGATTGCAAGAGAAGATAATATATCTCAATGTCCATATAGATATCACACACACACACACACAAACACACACACACACACACAAACACACACACACACACACACACACACACACACACTGTATGTTAAAGAAGATGAAGTAATACTTGAGTGTTAAAAAGAATTTCTTTACAAGAAGATCACACCTGAGATAATGTTATCCTTTTTGTCCCATCTAGGAAATAAGGCTGCAATTATACCTTTCTTACTTAACCCCATTGGTCTGCATTTCACCTCATGAGAGACCTATTTCATTCAGTTCAATTTTCACTGTCCTCTATCAGGTGACTTTTGGCTTATCTCTTTTTCTCTTCTTACTTGAAGGCATACGGCCATATCATGTTGAAGCATTAGTTCTCTCTAATCACTGAAGTTAAGCAATATCAAACCTGGTCTGTACCTAGATGGGTGACTGTAAGCCGTTGATGTGTTGGTGGTGTAATAGATAGCAACTCTAAATTGGAGAACCAAGTTCTAATTCCAGCCAGGTTCATGATATTCACTTATGCATAAATACCATTGGGAAATGTATAAATCAAACTCTTCTCCTCCCAGTTATGGGTTAAATAGTATGACTTGTATCAGTAAATCATTATTATCTCCAAAAATTCTTACAATCCAAAATTATTTTTTGGTTTTAAATAATCTGCAAAGGGTTGACAAACCATAAAAAAACAAATCAATCAAATCTTCCTACTTGAAGTCTATCTCACTGCAACTTTATATTCTTTTACAGGACATTTTCAGGGCCCATGTTTCTTAATCTTAAGTGACAAATTCCTACTTCCTGTTTTCTACACTTCATGCATATATCTATATCTATAATTCTCAAAATGTGTGTGTATGTATGTATGTGTGTGTAATCTGATGTTGTTTATGCATTTCTACAGTTTTCATCCAATTTCGATGAAATTTTTTTTGTTTGATAGATAATTCTTCAGTGCCAGTTTTGAGTCCAAACTGGCTGGAAAAAATTACAACCTTGAAGGTGAAAAATGGAAAAAAGTGATTTTTTACACTTTGCGCAAAAATCAAAGGCAAAATTTAATGTCTGCAAAAATCAGCATACAATCAATTTAGAGAGTTGAAATCTAATGCAAAAGATTATTAGAATTCTAAAAAAAAATCATATTATAAATAAAAATTATTGTATATTATTATCACGATAGTTCATGGAAGAGGTTCTTTCCTTACAAGATTAAGAATGCTTTTTCAGGGCTACACCTCATTCAAATTGTTACCCCCCACCCATTTGGGGATGTGCCTCAGTTGCACCCAATTGTTGTTACTAATATTGATTTTCAGGTGGGCTGACATTAAACTTAAACTGCTCCAACCGAATGGCAAAATTTCCCAGTAAAGAAACAGCCGGTCGAAGACAAGTTATGCTGTTAGTACTAAGACTAAATTAACTACCTGATAGTCAATGAGAATATTAGTTTTTATAAAGGATTTATAGTTTTTACTATACTTTATGGTTACTTACATTCTTTACACCTTGAGATGTGCAGGTCAGGTAATGGTTATCAGTATGGAAAATAAAATTGGATGGCTATGTTCAAATTGTGGCTGAAGTTTTTGTGTTCATGTCATGCTACTGACCTTAAGAAAGAATCCATTTTTTCTGCTTCTAGCTACGGGTAAAATAGTATAGTAAACTGGACTCTTTAGTCTTAGCAGTGTCATGCAGGTAGGGTGACAGAGCGGTGGCACCCTGGTGGCAATACCTGGTGGGGGTGGTACTTCTGATGGAGTATATTATATTTGTTGCAACAAAGGCAGTGATAAAGAAAAAGAAGAAGAAACATAACTTTTTGTTTTTATTTAGTAAATACACCTAAAATTAGATATAAAAAATAAATAAGATAGTTTTTAATTTTAGTTTTAAAATGTCTATATTTGGCTGCTGGTACCTACTTGAATCCAAAGTTTTTTCCCACCTAAGTGAGAAGTTCAAGACTTTGGTATCAGTTCTTTCATTTTGATTTTTCATGTCTGTGAACTGGTAGTGAAAACAAAGTTCAAAAGGATAGGTGCAGAGACAGAATGCCATAAAATCAAAGACTACCTAAAAAAGATTCTAGCTTATTATTGAAACAGTTAGTTACATTTTCATTCTCATTCAACTTCTTTCAGACTAAAAGCTGAAAAACCAGGGGTAATTTGACATCATGTATTTTTCTTTTCTTTTTGTTAACTCTATTTTAAAGAAATTGAAAACCTGTTTTAAGAAAAAAAATGAAAAATTCATTTTTTTTTTATTAATCTTTGTTTCATTATTTACATTGCTTGGACTATCATCCTAATCTTTGTTGCCATATTTATCACATTTTGGCCATTGTATGCTCTGGCCTTATTCAGGTGGTTGGAATGTCAAACTGAACACTTTATTTTAGACTGTTCCACGTGCCATGTTTGATGGATGTCAGTAATCAGTTATCTCCTATTAATTCCCCTCTCTCCAAGTTCTCTACTGCCTTAACCAGGTATTGAACTCACACTCTTTGGGTCCTGTCACTGGATCTAACACCTTTATCCACTGTGCCATGTGTTCTTGAGGCAATGTAAGTAGTCTACCAAGAAATACAATTAAGACCAACAATCAATTTTATCCAAAATTTGGGTGAATACCAAGTGAAATTAGCAAGAAAATCCAATTGAAAAAAGATCTCTACTTCTACAAAGAAAACAATTTAAAATTTCACATTAAAATATAATTCTAAATATGAAACAAAGATCTCTATATTTCTAAGATGTACACTATTTACATTGCTCGGACTATCACCCTCATCATCCTCAAAAAAAGATGGGGACTTGTTTTAAATCCTTGTTGGTCTAACTTCCCACAAAGTTAAGTGTAATCATACAAAGGAAAACAGTTGAGTAAACAAGACCTCAGAATATGAGTAAGGCAATATCCACCACTAAAATAAGTAAACTTTATTTATTTGTTTAATGTAAATATGAAACTTTTAATAGAAAATCTTTGATTTTTGGTCATTAATTTTCCACGCATTCTATTCTATGTAAGATCCAAATCTTCTATTTTAGTATTTTTTATTAATAGTAAGTAAATACTGATTTTAGTTAATTAATAACTAACAATGTCATAGGAGACAGAGTGAAAAATTCAAGAATTTCAAAAATTTAATTTTAACTAAAAATTGAAATGAAATATTTTTTAATAATTAATCTTGTGACAATAAAAATTAAACAGTCACAATCCTCATTACCAGATCTCTGCACACCACCTAGTCTTAGTCTTAGTAACCAGTCTAGAAGAATTCAAAACCATGAAGAAGGCAACAGGAAACAACTCTCTCTCAAGCTGTCATGGCAATTTGTAGATATTAAAGAATAAAGGCAGCTGTGGTGAGCCATGACCACCTACCTTTTTAAAGGATGTGCCATTGTCACAATTTTAGTAACTTTGACATTTCAGTGTGAAATTAATGATTTTACAATCTAATTCAATTTAAAGGAGATTAAGTCAAATTCATCTTGTCAACATTTTTATGCTATGTATTGCAGGCATGTCTAAGACAAGGTAGTAATAGAAAGCTAGAAGAAGGGACTAACTATTAATTGTAAGAAGATAGAATTTATGGTCATCTGTAAAATAAACATGCCAACTTATATTGGGATTGTCAAAATCAAGCAGGTAGTTAAATTTAACAATCTGGATAGCATTATTACAGACAATAGAAAATGTGGCATAAAAAGTGAAGGTGTGAATGAACTGCAAAAGTGGACTTCAAGAATCTAAGAAAAGTATTAAGATAAAAATATTGATAGAAATAAAGAAAAGTGTACTGAAATGCTATGTAGCATTTCGTCCTGTATATGGCAGTAAATACTGGAAAATTTTCTCACAGATGAAGAAGAGACTTGATGCAGTAGACACACGGGGTTCTAGTGATGAATGCAAAGAATACTATGGACAGAACATATGAGAACAATCAACATGGTGTTAGTTGCAACAAGATGCAAGATTAGGAATTCTATATACTAGAATAAATCATTAAATTGATAGCTTTAGACTGATTTTAACTATAGTGCAATACAATATAAGAACAGGCATGTATGTGCATGGAAAAAATAAGTGACTGCAAAGAGAAAAGAGATATATATATATATATATATATATATATATATATATATATATATATATATATACACAAACTGAAATAGATATAAAATGAGAATATACAGAAAAAATGAGAGTATGCAAAGTAGTTAAGATTATTTTTTCTTTTTTATAATTTGAAAACATTTTATTTTGTCTGATTTTCAAATCATCACAAAAATTGAGTAATAAAAAGTTCAGACTTCATTTTGGTGAAAATTTGAGAGATTTACTCCATACTAGAATTAGCCAATCAGGATGGTTGAGAAGGAAAAAAATTACAAGAGTCAGATGTTAAAAGAGTTAAGTTATGAAACTAACAACTCAAATTACAGAGCAGAGAAAATAATATACTAAATTTATGTGAGTAAAATACAAAATTGATATTACACTTATTCACAAAAGTTGCATTCTGAATATTTAAAAAAAAAGATAAGTAGTTATTCATTCTGAAAACATTCTATAAAAGTTCTTTACAGAAAGCATTCATATATCAAACTATTTTGTAATAAAAAGGTTACTGAGAGTGAAAGAGAATGAGAAGACTAGAAGGAACTGGAAACCCAAGAATAAACCTCAATTCAAATTATAAATTCTAGCATTATATATATATATATATATATATATTTAAGCATTTCACCCCAAGCAAGGCGGGAAGCTACTAGGACGCAAGGGGTTACAGAAGATTTGGAGCAAGATCAGATAGGAGTGATAGAGGAAAGGATGAGGAGAAGGATAGTGGATAGATCAAGGCAACTGGAGATGTCGATTGACATTACATTTGAATAGTTGGAGATTATAGCTCTCAGGGAAACAGGAATAGGGAAGGGAGTTTCACAGGCGAGAGGTGCGAGATATGAAGCTATTGGAGTAGAAGAGACAGCTACATGTAATAGTTTCAACAGTGAAAGGGTGAGAGTGGGATGCCAGCCTCATAGGGTGCTTGAATTCATGAAGTCTGGGAACCAGTGAATGCAGCTCCTTGGAGCAATTACCATGGAAGTATTTGTAAAAAGACAGAGAAAGGTGACGGCACGTCTGTGAGAGAGCGACTGTAGGTGAGATGCCAGATCAGGGCCAATTACATTGCATATCTGCCTCTGGATCTTATCAAGAACCCCAAGGCAAACAGAAGGGGCTCTAGACCATATATGGCAGCAATACTCCATGCAAGGGCGAATTGTTGATTTGTAGATCTGAAGGATCGAGTCCGTGGAGAAAAATTTCCTGGTGCAGCACAGGGAGCCAACTTTCCTTGTGGTGGACGAAGCAATTGACTCAATGTATTTGTTTCATCTCAAGTCAGCAGTCAACATGAGACCGAGCAGCCACAGAGAGGTGCTTTCAAGAATTTGAAGGATCTCTGTGGTGATTAATAGAGAGCAGTTTTATTTTTGAGGCATTAAAGTTGACCAGCCACTACCCCAGTTCACAACCGATTGGAGGTCCTTTTCGAGACACACGGCCAGGTTAGTTTTGTCAGTGACGCTAGATTTGTTTTTGAGGCAGGAGTAAATTGTAGTGTTATCCGCGTAGATGCCAACTTAGGAATCTATATATATATATATATATATATATATATATATATATATATATACACACACACACATATAAAGAAAAACAAAAAACGTTGATGTAAGCAATGGACAACTTGCCTAAGAACCTAAAGCTCTTATCCAGATAGTCTTGAACAAAAAAATGACAATAGTGAAAAAAGAAAAAAGGCCAAGAGGCATACCCTTACCTTTTAGTCAGTAAAGATGCTCGAAGAAGCCTAGACAGAGCAAAAAACACTTAACAGTGTTAAGTTCTATGAATGGATGGCCCTAATCATAACCTGAGTTTCCTGCTCACATGATCTTCAGATGACTTTAATAGAAATGAAAGAAGCAAGGGATAAGTTTTTACCCATGACCATAAATCACCCTAAAGCATCACGGTATGGGGGTGGTGGAATAAAACAAAATAATTTAATTTAAACAATGGAAAAAAAATGAATAAACATTTATTCATTCTGAAAATGGGGAAAAAGAAAAAACCTTATGGATGGGCTAAACTACTCATGGTCATACTGTAGTGTTGGGTTCAGTGTGGAAAAAATATTTAATTGACTACATATGAAAAGGAACATTTAGTAAGTTTTTATTCACTTTTTCATATTTTCCTTTTATGAGGATTAAGAGTGTGTAGAAACTGTCTATAATGATTATTGTCCCAAGTTCTTTTGGTAAAGATTTTCAAGGTGGGGATTATTTTCATTGCTATTTTGTTTTTATTTCCTATACTGTGTTGTGTGAAAGCAGTAGTAATTTTGTTTATATTGGAGTTTTTTCTTGTTTAATATTGAAAGTATACAAAATAGAGTAACAATGAAATTTGGATCCCATCCCTTGAAAATGGATGAAGTATTAGCTGAACATGTTTGAGACAATAATCACTATGAACAGTTTTTACAGTTTTTCATTCCTATTTTCCTTAAAACTTCCCTGTTGCTTACACATTCCATCCATGGTATTCTCAGTATCCCTCTGTAGAACCACATCTCTGTTGCCTCAAGTCTCTTCTTCATCTATCAGAAAATTGTCCAGCATCTACTGTTTTATAGAAGGATTGATATTACATAAAAAATCAACACTGTTCTTTGCTTCTAAATTTTCCTATTTCTTAATGCCTTGTTTAGTTTTTGGAAGACATCTTTTGCTCTTGTAATGCAACTTCAAATTTTTAGTGTCACATTTTCCATTATCTGTTAGAAACATTTCCCAGATATTGCAATTTTTGCACTTGCTTGATTCTGATATTTCCAATTCATAGTATCTTGGGATATAAAACAACTATACATTCTTACAATTGATGGTTAATCCTTTCTTCACCCTTTCCTTTACTAGCTTGTTTAGTTAGGAGTTCCTGAAGTTTACTTTCTTTGTCTGCCATCAACACTGTAATAGATAATTTGATCTAATGAAATTTTCATTGTAAAAAGAAGAAATCACACTTTCTTGTGCATGTTATGAGCCATTACAATTGAAAGAAACAGAATACAATAAATATGGAAGGAAAAAATATTGTGAATGGAAACACAATTGCATAAGATGTAATTCTGACCCAGAAAATAAAATCTAACTATAAAAATATTTTTTTGAATGGAAAGATAAAACTAAAAAGTAGAGAAAAATGATGAATAAAAAAAAAATGACTGAGTGGATATTGATATCTTTGAGAAAACATTCTGTTGCTTTTAGAAAGAGAGATTTTAGAATGATTGTAAAAATAATACTATTTAAGAAATCCACCCCACTGCAAAAAAAAAACTTCCAGAGTTGAAAATTGAAGAACTTAATTCTTCACAAGTATGAACCAGAGTTTTTAGAACTATTGCAATTGCGAGGGGAAATAAATCTGTAAAACAAATATGTTATTGGTAATTGCTAAAAATTATTATATTGATGACCATATTCAGGAGATATTCTTGATTACAGCAATAAAAATTTCAGTCAGATTTCAGATTTAGAGTTTATATGGATGATATACTTATTTGATACTAACATAGTTGAATCCTAAAGCTAACAGGTATCCCTTGATCAAAATCTATACAATCATCAGTTGTTTTTTCTTATAATTTTAATTCTAAATTTAATACCTTTTTATCTATATTTCTGAGATAAGGTATTGCAATAAGGTATTGCAATTATTATATTGACGAAGACAGGAGTGTAAAATGGAAAAAAAGTTGTGAATATGGCAACAAAGACGAGGACAACAGTCCAAACAATATAAATAGTGTAAATAATAACTTCCTTTTTTTTCATAGACAAAAATTTTAAATTAATTCTTTCCAAAACATTTACTGGGAACAAATCACCTACACATGGATAAAAAATAAATTACACAAGTCCAAAAAATAGAGGTATAAGGCAAGGATGCATCTTCTCACCAGATTTATTTAACCTTTAAGTGTTCTACCAGGATTTATTATTAGTGGGTACAGTCTTAACAACATATGCAACTGTTACTGTATTGATTGCAGAAACAGAAAGGAAACTTCCAGATAAGGTAGTAAGGAAAGTAAGAAGAAAGGACTAACCATCTGTTGTAAAATAGAATGTATGGTTGTCAGCAAGAGGAAAAGGCCTAAGATACAAGCTACAAATTGTTGATATCAAAATCAAACAAGTACAGGTTTAAATATAGGAAGTGTTATGACGATGGAAAATATGACACTGAAGTTTGAAGGTATATTGAAAGATGCCTTCCAAATAACTAAACAAAGTATTAAGAAACAAGAAAGTTTTACTAGAAAATAAAAATTAAACTAAACTACAATATATCAATTCCCCTATTTAGCAGTGAATGCTTGACAATTTCTTCACAGATGAAGAAAAGATGATACAACAGGGATGTGCCTCTACAGAAAGATTGTGAGAATACCATGAACAGGACATGTGAGTAACAAGGAAGTTTTAAGGAAAATAAGAATGAAAAGGACACTTGTGCTTAGGATCAGCTAAAAACTTTTGAAATTTCTAGGGTACATAATGAGGAAAGAAGGCTTGGAAAATATGATACTCACAGAATATATTGAAGGCAAGAGGAACAGACAGTAACTTGCCTAACGAGATTGTGCAAATGGATTGCAGAACATAGACTAGGAGGGATAGCATGGGCCAAGTAGTGTTTAGAACATTTTTAAACTTTATTTTATTCAATATAAGAGCCACTCAAGGTAGAGGATTACCGAGTGAGTTTGGTGTAAGGGCATATGGTAGGGTGAAGGAGAAAGTAAGAAGTAAATTTTATGAGCATATATAAGATAGATATCAGTTGACAGACTTAAGATTATAATGGTTGGAGAAGCATCCTCTTGGGAGTCTGTTTCACAAAGTAACAGTACTGGGGTAGAAGCTGCCTTAGTGGAACTTACTCCTTACCAAAGGAATATGAAGGGCATGTGTATGATTTTATGTCATGAATATCATATGGCAGGTACTAGCTGCGAAGGTCTCGACAGGGGGAACTAAGGAATGTAACACATTTGAACATTTGCCATAGTAATAACAATAGAGTAGTGAGAGGTTAGTGATGTTTTGTCTGTTGCAGAGTGGAGAGTAATTAATTACTCACAAAGCCACATAATCACCTTTGAACTCTCTTAAGGTTGGACAGTGAAGACTGGGTAACACCAGTCCAAATATGGCAGCAATACTCCATTTTGGGTCTGATCTTTGTAAAGATAGAGCATGGCAGCAGAAGTATTTTCTGGACTGATTCAAGGAACTAACCATTCTTCAATCAATTTTAGCAATGGCACAAGTTCTATTTGAGGTCTAGAATGAGCTTTAGACCTAATAGTTGTTTGGGGCAAGGAATCTCATTGAAAGTATGACAGCTCATCAAGACTGGAGGAAGTTTAGGGTCTGTTCATGAAGGATAGGAAGTTGTGGAGAGCCATGATCATCCATGTGCTGAAAGGACATGGAATAAAAAGGATTTAAGAACATCAGATCAGTTGGATATTAGATAGATTCATTGAAGGCCAAAAAGATGATTTTAACTGAAAAACAAACATTTACATTTCCTGTTCTGTTTTATTATCTTGTATGATTTGAACAGACAATAAAGTTCACTGTTGTAGGCAATTAGTATTTGATTAACAACAGGGCAAGAAATGGCTTGTGAATTTTAACACCTCCAAAATTACTCTCTTTTAATCATTTGAGAGAAATTTTGTTTACCCTCTGTCGGCTACAGTCACTTTCTCATCACTGTAATATAGCTTCTCTGTGCCTTTTCTATAAATCCTTTCATGTTAATTGTTCTGATGAGCTTTTCTCTTTGTACATATGGGAACTAGTTAGGACTACATACAGACTTTGAGGTATTATGGTGACTGTAGTAAGAATGTGTTGTTTTGGTGTAAGGAATACTGTGGTATATTTTGGTCAGTAATTGTGGCTAGCTAAGTTTAAGATAAGACAAATTGAAGACCAACCTTTTCCATCCCCACTTTGTGCCTTGTGCCACATTTTTGTACCAAAACAAAATAAATGTTACTTTCCTCTTTAGTACCTCGACTTTACAAATTTAAGCACAGTACTAGATTGATAGAAATGTCTCATTATTCTACAGTTGAAATATCGAGATGTAACAGTAAGTTCTATGCTAACAGTTTCTTCTCTTGCACTTCTTGCTTGTGGAACTCACTTCTGGCTTTCCAGTCAACTTTGAAAATTTAAATGCAGTGTCAATTGTTATCTTCTAGCTTCTTAATTCCTGTTCTTTTATTGTTCTCTGTCAATCATTTTTTTTCTCATTCTTTCACACTTGTGTCTTAGTAACTTTATTGTCTTGCCTGGAGTAAAATGATTTTAAAAAATAACAAGTAATGCAGTTTATTTTGTTAATATTTCAATACTTATTCATCTTATCTTCTGGATATTATAATTGAAAATTGTTGCATAATTATATATAAAGCAAAATCACTCAGATCTCATAAATATCATGTATAACTATGTCTTAGTTATATTTATTGTTTTTATATTGTCTGACAGAAATAAGTGTCTATCATTTTTCTAACAAGAATAACAACAAAGATATAATCTCAACATTTTATTTTTATTATATTTTTATGTTTGTATTTTAAGTGTTTGTGATTGTCTTTTTTTATTTTAATTTTTTACTAACTTGCAATATGAAATGTATATCGGGCAAAATAAATTTAACTAAAACAACATTAATGACAATTTCTGTTTGGAATAATAATGAAAAATAATACAATATAAATAAAAAATGCTAAGAGGTTTATTGCAAGTGGAGACCCATATGCAGTAAAAAGATCAACTGCTGTATTGTAAAAGGAAATTGTTTCAGAATATTATTAAAGTTAGATTCTTCTATGTTGTGACTCTCCATGATGCTGGCGATCATGGCTCTCCACAATTTCCTGTCCTTTGTAGCTCTTAATAAATTTTGTCTTTTTGTTATCTCTCCTAAACCTTGCTTCACCATCCTTTTACTCAAGCTCACTAGGTAGATTGTATGTTGTTTTCCTCTACCCCTCTTATCTTCAATCTGTCTTGTGAAATTTTCCAAGCACTTTTTCCTTCATTATGTGCCATAGAAATATTTCTTTCTGATGTTAAGTATGTGTCTTTTCTGTTTCCATTTTCTTTAAAATTATAGTATTGGTATTCTCATCATCCTTCTGTAGAACGAAATTTCTGTTGCTTCAAGTCTGTTTATCTGTGAGAAGATTATCCAGCATTTACTGCCATAGAGGAGGTCTGATATTACATAACAGTTCAGTATTATTTTCTTTGTTTCTAACAATATTTTTCTATTTCTTAATATATTTGGACATCGTCTCTGGCTATGCCAATGCACCTTTTAATTGCACTGTCACACTTTTCATCCTCTGTTAAAACACTTTCCCAATATTTAAATTTTTATACTTGTTTAAGTTTCTCCAAATTTTTGTCTTACCTGTGAGAGTTGGTGGAACTAAGTAATGTAGATTGTTTAAATAGTTTCCATGAAAATACTGATAGAGCAGCAAGAGGGTTGTAATGTTTTGTCTGTGAGAAAAGCATTGTAGGGTGGAAAATGATCCATCACCCACAAGGCCACATACTTTGCAATTTTGGTCTTGTGATTATTATTGAAGTTTTGATTCTGTTTCATGTTAACTCCATTGCTACTTGGTTTCCTTTAGTCTTCTTGAAATTAGAAGTGTGTGCAAGGACAAACCAATTATATTAGAAATGCTTTTAGGGTGTATATGTACATGAAGAAAATCAGACACTCTTAGTCATTTGTCCTTCTGTAATGCTATTTTTTTATAATATTCCTAAAAAAATGTGTATGTATTAATAGCTGACAGTATACTATTTGTGGTTTCACATAATTTTCTGTAGTACTTAGTGAAAAATATTAGTCTAATTTTTATCAAAATTTTTGATTTCCCACCAAGCAAAAACCAAAAAGAGAAATTGCATACATTTTAAGATGTTGTCAAAACAAAAAACAGTTTTTTTTTTCTCAAATGTAAAACTAAATAAAAAATATTTACATAATTTACATTGTTCAGACAGATGTCCTAATCTTTATTGTCATATTCATGGTGTTTTGGTCATTGCCTGCTCTGGCCTTCTTTAGGTGATATATGTTGAAATTTCCAGTATTCCAATGGATAAAAGTAATCCAGTGACTTGACTCAAAGAGCTGTGAGTTTAATACCTGGCCACAGAAGAGGTGAACAAAAACTTGGAGATTTGAGTTACTAAAGGAAAATAACTGAAACTGAAATATTTGAATAAATGAATAAATATTAACATTTTTTCAAATAATTCTTTTCACTATTCTTCAATTATATTATTTTAAATACTTTGTTTTAATATTCATTTTTTTAACAGGTATTTTTATTTTTTAAGTTAACTTTTTAAAAATTTTCATTTATTTGAATAAACGAATATTAACCATTTTTTCATATAATTGTATTCAACATTCTTTGTTTAATTAAAAATTCTTGGTTTTATTTCATAACATTTAAATGTATACCCTTTAAAAATTTTGTTAAATGTGCTGTAATATTTTCATTTGCTCCTAGGTGTGCTGTTGCTTAAAAACGTTGAGAAGCACTGATCTAAAGCAACAAATTTGCTTACATTACTTAAAAACATTGTCATTTATTTCAACCAATAGACATTTTTTTTTTTTTTTTAAGCATTATGCCCCGAGCAAGGCGTGAAGCCACTAGGATGCAAGGGGTTGCAGAAGATTTGGAGCAAGAGCAGATAGGAGTGATAGAAGAAAGGATGAGGAGAGGGATAGATCAAGGTAACTGGAGATGTCGATTGACATTACATTTGAATAGTTGGAGATTATAGCTCTCAGGGAAACAGTAATTGGGAAGGGTGTTCCACAGGTGAGAGGTGCGAGGTATGAAGCAATTGGAGTAGAAGAGACGGCTACATTTAATAGTTTCTACGGTGTAAGGGTGGGAGCGGGATGCCAGCCTTATAGGGCGCTTGAATTCATGGAGTCTGGGAACCAGTGAATGCAGCTCATTGGAGCAATTACCATGAAAGTATTTGTTGAAAAGACAGAGAGAGGCGACGACGTGTCTGTGAGAGAGTGACTGTAGACGAGATGCCAGATCAGGGCCAATTATATTACATATTCGTCTCTGGATCTTGTCAAGAACTCTGAGAGGGATAGATCAAGGCAACTGGAGATGTCGATTGACATTACATTTGAATAGTTGGAGATTATAGCTCTCAGGGAAACAGGAATAGGGAAGGGAGTTTCACAGGCGAGAGGTGCGAGATATGAAGCTATTGGAGTAGAAGAGACAGCTACATGTAATAGTTTCAACAGTGAAAGGGTGAGAGTGGGATGCCAGCCTCATAGGGTGCTTGAATTCATGAAGTCTGGGAACCAGTGAATGCAGCTCCTTGGAGCAATTACCATGGAAGTATTTGTAAAAAAGACAGAGAAAGGTGATGGCACGTCTGTGAGAGAGAAGCGACTGTGGGTGAGATGCCAGATCAGGGCCAATTACATTGCATATCTGCCTCTGGATCTTATCAAGAACCCCAAGGCAAACAGAAGGTGCCCCAGACTATATATGGCAGCAATACTCCATGCAAGGGCGAATGGTTGATTTGTATATTTGAAGTATCGATTCCGGGGAGAAAAATTTCCTGGTGCGGCACAGAGAGTCAACTTTCCTCACGGTGGACGAAGCAATTGACTCAATGTATTTGTTCCATCTCAGGTCAGCAGTCAACGTGAGACCGAGCAGACGCAGGGAGTTGCTCTCAAGAAGTTGACTATCAGACATTCTAATGGGGGGGCAGGGAAGGATCTCTATGGTGATTAATAGAGAGTAGTTTAGTTTTTGAGGCGTTAAAGTTGACCAGCCGATTCTTACCCCAATTAACAACCGATTGGAGTTCCATTTTAAGATGCATGACCAGGTTAGTTTTGTCACCGACACTAGATTTGTTTTTGAGGCAGGAGTAAATTGTAGTGTCGTCCGTGTAGATGCCAACTTAGGAATCTATGGTGTCAGGAAGGTTGTTGATGAAAATAAGGAATAGAGTAGAGCCAAGGATGGAACACCTGCATTCGTGGGATAGGAACTGGAGGTGAATCCGTTGAGAACGACCTTCAATTCACGGTTTGAAAATAACAAATGCATTTACTATCAACAGAAATAAATATATAAAAAATGTACTGCAAAAATTAATTTTACTTCAAGCTAAATAATTTTTCAAATTTTCCCTTTAAAATCTCTGCAAAACATCAAAAGAATACAATTACATCCCATATTAATATCTCAAAATATTGTTGGTATCTGTCTATTGGGGTGGCTAGTTAATTCTTGTTGTAGCTGTCTGCTACATTTGTATTTATTCAACATCCACTGAACCAACCTGTGGTTTATACTGCGACTATGCTTAGTAGATATTAGTTACAGTTTTGGGGTGAAAGAGAGAGAAAGAGAGGAAACACATAATCTGGTATGAACAGTAGTTGACTTAACTCTTCAATAACAATGACTACTGACTTTGTTTGCACAACCAATGACAGTTTCTGAATAGTTTTATCTACCTAATTTCACTCCCTCACAATACACATATGGTTTTAAGATATTTCTTAACCGAATACTGTAATAATAAAAGAAACTTATATGACTATTCCAGTCATTTAATTTATTCTTTAACTATTCAATTTTCTTTTCTTCGTTATGATGTGTTCAAGAGCTATTCTTTGCCTTCAAAAAGATTTTAGAAGGAATTGCCAGAAGTGCAATCTTTATGATCAGAGAATGGTATGGCTTCATTAAAGACACTGGAACAAGATATGCAATGTCTATTTTAAAAAATGAAGAAAGATATATACCTATTTTTCATAGACTTTGCAAAAATATTTGATAAAATATGATAAAAATATCTATTTGAACTGCTAGGAAAACTTGATTTATTTAGGAAAGATATTAGAATAATCCAGAGTATGTATTAGGATTGTTCCCAGTAAATAGTTATGCTTCATACAGATAGAAAATGAAATGAGCAAGTATATAAAATTATAAAGGGGTGTTAAACATAGAAGCTTCTTCTCAGTGGATTTATTTAAACTATACAGTGAGGTGATCCTAAGAACTAGATGTCCTACCAGGATTTATTATTGGAGTGTACAATGTTATCAACATAATATACATAGGTATATACACTGAGTTGATGACAGATAAAAAAAAAAAGGAAACTAAAGGAACTGCTGGAGAAGGTAGTAAATGTGAGTGCAAAGAAAGGACTAACCACCAAGAAAATAGAATGTATGATCATTAGCAAAGGGGTGGGGGGCAACCCAAGATATGAACTGAAGATGTCAAAATCAAGCAAGTACAGAAATTTAATTGGAAGTGTCATAAGAGATAACAGAAAATTCGACACCAAAATCTAAAGCGACATTAGAATAGCAATAGATGCCTTTCAAAAGATAAATAAAGCATTATGAAACATTTGTTAGAAACAGAGAAAAGTATGTAGAACTGCTATGTAATATAATTTCCGCTATATGGTAGTGAATGCTAGACAATTTCCTGAAAGTTGAACAAGAGATTTGGAGCAATAAAGATGTCATTCTACAGAAGGATACTAAGAATACTGCAGATGGAACATATGAGCAATGAGGACTTTTAAAGAAAATAAAAAGTGACTTGTGTTTAGGATCAGCTAAAGACAGTTAAAATTTCTGTGACACATTGAGAAAAATGGGCTTAGAGAATTTGACACAAACAGGACATATTGAAGACAAGTGGGACAGAGGAAAATAACAGTTAATCTACATGATGAGCTTGTATAAATAACAGAACAATGAGTTGAAGAGTTAGTAAAAATAAAAACATTTTTTCTCTCTGTCCGTCTTGTAGCTAATTAACTGTTATGGGACCTTACCCATAATAACATAATGGACTATTCCATACGTAATAAATACTACGCCTCAAGAGGAAGCAGCAAGTTCCGTCTGAAGTCTGGAGTGATGTCCGTCAGGAGTCTGTCAGTCAGTCAGAGCGAGTCAGTCAGTCGAGTCAGAGGCAGTTTGAAACAGAGTCGCGTTCAGACAATTACTACTAAACCTGATTGTTCGTACTAACACTTTCCTACTTCTCTGTATATATTCCTGTTTGTAATATATCTGTGTTATTCCATATCCGCCTTCGAGTTCTTCTTTATTGGTTCTACCTTGGACTATCACCGTGGTACAAGGAACCAGACCATAACATTAACTTTACCAGTTTCACATACTCAATAACCAAATCAGTTCTGAATTAAATCAAATGCTTTTACAAGCCATCTTTTACAGAAGAGTTATAATAAAAAAAACTGCAAGCAACAAGAAAATATTTCTTTAATTCCAAAACTAAATCATGATTTATAATGAAAACTTGTTGAGTCTTTATTAGAAATATAGTCTTCCTATTTGTAGGAAATAAATTTTATCTGAAATAAATCTTAAGTTTTAAATCATCTTATTTTTTTTATCTAACATCAGAACATGGTATAATGATATCTCTATAGCAATATAAATCTTATCCAACCAGATTAAATCAGTTTTTATGATAGACTCTCTCTTTTATGTTGGTAAGAAAATTTATGAGCATTCAAAAAAGTTGACAAAATATTATTTCTCAAAAAAAAAAAAGAAGTATGGCATTCATCATGATCCTCATCATTTTTATTATTTTCTATCATGTCAGGGATTAATCCTTATTTCTGATACCATGTTACTTAAAAAAAATGTCATATATTACTTGGAGAGGTGACGTTCACCACTAAATAATTCCCATTGCCCTGAGAATTGATATAAAGAGTAATTACTCCACATTGCACATCGGTAATCTCATGGGTTGAACTGGAACTGATCAATGTAGGAAAGTCAGAGATTTCTTTTTGGTTTCTAATTGTGGAAAGTTTGTAATGCTGTTTTGACATCATTGTCTTTTCAAAAGCCCTGATCCTTCAAGAAATTATATATGCAGTAGAAAAGGTCATCATTGACAGATACCATATATTGTAGGGTTATGCTTAGAATTTAATAGTTCAATTGTAACAGTCATCTGTACAACAGGTGGCTTTTATATTGTTCCTCAATGATTTCATGCAATTAAAATCATTTTTCAATGACTGCGCCAGTAGCATTTTGCAGTTGTATATAACACACTTTAGCCGTATTAGTTTTAACAACTAAAATCCTCTTTTGTTGCAGCTCTAATGTTGGCACAGCAATGACAGTTCTGAGGCCATCTATATTTGGACACAGTGTTGCATTACAGGCCACATTTTCTGTCTTCTCTGATTATGATATCCAACCATGCATGCATATATATCCTTCAGAGAAATCAAAGATGTGTAATGTCCAAATATCAATATTAGTGATATCCAATTTCCAATTTTAGAGACTTTGCTAATTGCTACCAAATGGCTAAATATATTGCTGTGAGTGCTGATAAAATGTTGCATCATCTCAGCTAGTCACCTTCAGGCTGCTTTCCATGACCTAACACAACAGCAGATATAAAAAAGAACATATTTGTACTCCCAAGCAATGTTGTGAATGATACTTCCCAAGCTATAGACAATACTAACAATTTATTATGGTCCAGATTGAATGGCCTTTTATTTTAAAAATTGTCCATTATCTTGAATTTGTCACATTGGACTTGTTGAATCACTCATATGTTGCATGGTTACTTTGATGCCATGATATAGTTGAACTTAGACTCACTTTGAAATTAAAAAGAAAATATATTTCCAATTGCTTTGAAGAAAGTAGTTTCTATTAATATAATTAATTTGATGCAAGTAAAACTTGTGAAGGCAGAACCTGCTTTTCTATAAACATAACTTGAAAACATTTAAAAATATCCTATATTAAGAAACTGTAGATTTTTTTCTTATATTCAGAAACATTCTTACTCAATTTTAGAATTTGAAATAAAAAAATACTTATGTTTTCTTGTCTTTGTAGCATTCATTATTTTCTAAAAAAAAAAAAAAAGAAAACAAATTATACATATGTTCATATGAGAGCAAGAGAGAGGATGAAATTGAAACACACTAAAGGACAATGTCAGTTTTGACTTGTATGCAGTACATGCATATTGCTAGTGGGTAGTAGATATGTTTTTCAAAGTCTTCAGCCATTTTTTGATGTAGCAACACTCATACCAGTGCACCATCTCTGTGCTTGAGTTTTAGTTGTTGACACATGCTGGGATATGATTCAGTGTTGTGAGAAAGTTCAGTGCTATCAATGGTTGTGCCATAGAACTGTCTATGTACTTTTTTATTGTTTAGTGTCACCATTTCAGACCTTTACAGCTAAGACACATCATGTTACTTCTACAGAATCAAATAATACTCATTTCCTCTGTATTTAAAATTTTAGAAGAAAGTTCCACTCAGACAACTTTTTTCTCAAGAAGTTGCCAATTTGTGGAACAGACTCTAGCATGGGTGTTTCCCTGAATACTACAATCTTAACCTCTTCATGAATGATTTGTTATCTATCCTCATAATCTTCACTTTTTTCATTTCCTCTTTTATTCATGCTATACACCTGGCTCATAATAATTATCTTAACAGTAAATCTCTATCTTGAGTGACTCTAAAGCCTCGTATTGAGGGAATTTTAGTATAAAAAAGTTGGGATTGGGTCAGATTGTAGGCCTTTGAGAGCTGCATGGTCATTTTAGGGAATTACTGCACATTATAAATGTAATGTGTTTGTATTACTTTGATGTTGGTAAATGACCACCTCTATACTGGAAGGTTGCCTCATATAAAGGTTTGCCAAGATCAACACATTGTAAGGTCAGTAGTGTTTTAGAAAACTTCACACTATTACATCTGCTAATCAGACAACAGAAATAAGATGAAGGAAAATCAAAAATTATTAATGCTGACAAAATGCTTCATCTAAAAATTTAGATAATGTTAAAAATTTAAGCATAAAAAATGCAAAGAAATCTTGATGCAATTTTTCTTTTGCTCATTTTTTTTCTAGATTTGTACACAATTTTACATTTTTTAAATGTTTACCTTTTTTAAATGTTTACCTTTTTTAAATGTTTACCTTTTTTAAATGTTTACCTTTTTTAAATGTTTACCTTTTTTAAATGTTTACCTTTTTTAAAATATTTCCATAAATTTTTATTTCTTTTCATGGTTCTTTGTCTCTCTTAAATATTTCTCATTTTATTTATCTTGTCTCATTCACCTCTACATATTGGATGCCTTATCATTTTACTGTGATAGCAATTTTTATTAGGTACTCTATATGTGTGACCTTTTGTCAGACTTAGATAATCAATAATTTCTCTGCACTCTTCTCTTCTATCTTATATTTTTCTATTTCATCAACCATTATCTCTCTACACTTTTTTATTTTTCATTCTCACAGCTTTTTTTTTCCCTGTCAACATCTTTTACTTGAACAGACAGTATCCAGGAAGTGGATGCAAATTCATTTCAACCTTGAATTGAATGCTGCAAAAATTGTGCTTTCTGTGCACTTAATAGTAAGAAAGCACTTCACTCTGAAAGGACCCAACAGATAGATCCAGCTTCCATAAGAAAAGACACACAAAGTCTTACTGTTATACATATAGATATTACCTGTGCAAATCAGTGTATGGATTGTCATAAAGTACATTCCATTTGTGGAGTGAGATTAGTAACAAGAAGAGAGTAAAATATCATTTTAACATTGGCAACAATTTGTTTGATTTTAAGTGAAAATTATAAACATTGTGTTGGTGTTTTCTATCAATACTATAAAGAATTTCTTGATTATCTCTATGAATATTGTAAACAGTGAACAGTAATAATGGCATGGTAAAATGGCCCTAGTAAAAATGACTTGGTCATGACATAAGCTTTTAATTATTAAATTCTGTTTTTAAATGTTGATCTAAAACAGTTTACTCATATCTAAACATTTTATTATAATTGTTTTTCATAAATTTTAAATGTATAAATTTATATTAACAAATGGTGGTAAAACAATTCTACTTTTTTTGTTAATATTAAAAAATAAATAAATAAAAGGTTATATATGATATATTTTTTTAAATTAGATTTCATTCAAAACCAACTTTTTGCCAATAGTGCATATTTAAATAAACTTATTTTTCCTATTTTTTCACTTGTGCCATTTTTACCTAAATTCATTTTAAACATCTTTTTGGCACTTGTTGTTTTTTCTGTGAATTAAATTATCTGTTGGCATTTCTTAGCTATTAATACAATTAATATTTTGAAGGAATTTTACTTAATGCAACAAATATTTTGTTAGCATTTCTGTGAATGCTATATTTTGGTGGCATTTCTATAAATACCATGGGGGCTGTGAAAGAAAACTAAAAATCAGTATAAATTAAGATTTGTAAAATGAACAAATTAGATTCAAATTATTATGGACATTATTAGAACATATTCTATTAATTAACCAGTTTTCAGATAAACTAAGACACCTATTTTGAGAATTATTAATAATATATCACTACTAAGTGAATTTAAAATTTGATTAGCTAATAATTTATAAAGAAAGTTAAAAATTAGACAAATTCAAATTATAGCAGACACATTATTAGAATATATTCAATTAATTAATCAATTTCAGATCAAATAAAAAAAATTCTTTTTATTGAAAATTCTTAATTAATAAGATACAATATCCATAATGAGTAGATACCAACTTAAAATTTAATTAATTTGTATGTTATAGAGAACAATAAAAATTACACAGCATTTAAAACATGTCAAATTATCAATTTGCTAAGTTTCAGCTTCATAGCATGTATTAGAAATTTTATACTCTTCAGGTAACATGCTTTCAAATAAAGCCAAGCATTTTTTTCACATTTTTTGTCTACTACTAGGTCTGTGTACCAGGCATAAATAAAAGAACAATGTATCAAATAGCCAGTAGGAGTAATAGTTTGAGTCAAAGTAGTGAGATGAGTTATTAAGAAATATTCCTGTATCTAGTTTATTTCCTCTTGCATGTAATTTGTCTTCATGATGAAAAATTGCACTTAAAAAACATAAACACTATATTTAATGGGTACAGATATATATATATATGAGAATATGGGTACAGAATATATATATACTGAGAATGCCTCCTCCGTGGGTACCATGGTGAATAAACTCACCACGTCCAAGCTCACCATCTGGTTGGATAGGATGGGAGCATCTTTGATTATTTCCATGAAGTGGGTGGAGTTTCGGACATTGACCTCTGACTCTTCCCTAGAAGAATGGACCAGTATTCCAATAGATAATCTGATGGAGATGTTGACTTTCTGTACACAAACAACACACTTCGGAATGGGATCACACATATATCGACAGGATGAGGGCTTAGCAAGGGGCTCACCATTATCACCAGCAATGGCGAATATATACATGGAATACTTTGAAGAAATGGCATTAGAATCTATATCTCTAAAGCCAACTATATGGTTATGGTACGTAGATGACACCTTCATACTCTGGCCACACCAGGAAGATGTCCAGGTTCTACTGGACCATGTGAACTCAATAAGACCTTCGATACAGTTCACAATGGAGAAAGAGAGTAACAACACACTCCCATTCCTGGATGTACTAATATCTCAAACAGAGCATGGGTTCAAGACATCCGTATACCGTAAACCAACATTCACCAGACAGTACCTCAATTTCAACTCCCACCATCCATACAGTGTAAAGAAAGGGATCGTCCGTTGCTTACAACACCGAGCAAAAGTCATAAGTGGCAACCCAGAGACGTTAGATAAGGAATTGGTCAGTATAAGTGGTACCCTACAACGTAACAACTACCCTGGGTACATGGCAGCAGCCCCCCAAAACAGGGATAGGCGGGTACAAGAGGAGGAGGAGGAGGAGGACAACAACACTCAGAAAACAGTCTGCCTGCCTTATGTAAGGGGTTATCAGAGAAAATACAAAGGATCTGCGGTCCATATAACATCAGGATAACCTTCAAAAGCGTGACAACACTTCGCAGATATCTCTCTCAAGTGAGACCCCCCCATAGAGGAAAATATGACTAAAGACTGTGTGTACACTATCCCGTGCAGCTGCGGAAAGGAATATAAAGGAGAGACAGGCCTCCCCCTCAAGGTAAGGCTTCAAGAACACCAGAAAGCTGTAACGTAAGGGGAAGTGGGAAAATCAGGCGTGGCTGACCACATATGGAGAGAGAAGGGAGATCACCGTACCCTGTGGGATCATGTTGAGATCATAGACAGGGAACACCATTGGAAAATTTGTAAACTTAAGGAATCAGTACATATGGAGAGACATATGCTAGGCCACAAAAATCTCCTGAGCCGACCAAGCATAGAAATCAATACAATATGGGAACCAGTAATAAGGAGTGCCAGAGAAAAGCAATGATAACAAAGTTGCAATATGAGCTCTGGTAAAAACATGCAATGATAACAGCAAAATTGCAATATGAGCACTGGTAAAAAATGGTTGCTGAAACATTTAGGTTTATAATACCCAGAAATTCATACCCGGATGACACAGTGGATAAAGGCGTTGGATTAGATCCAGTGACAGACCCAAAGAGTGTGAGTTCAATACCCGGTTAAGGCAGTGGAGAACTTTCAGAGACGGGGATAACAGGAGATAACTGATAACTGACATCCTTCAAACATGGCACAGGGAACTAGAACAGTCTACAGTGATTGAAATAAAGGGTTAGAAATTCCAACCACCTGAAGAACTAATACCTCATCTCAGATATATATATATATATATATATATATATATATATATATATATATATTTGGTTGGATAGATGTGAGTTTGTGACCTTGGGTTTCATGCCTCAGTGATCGTCAGACAAATATGTTAACTCTATCTCTATCTCTGATATTGAGCGCTTTCTAATAAGTACTGCACATGTAATATATAAATAATTATATATATATTTATTTATATTTATATATGTATATATATATAATATATTTATATTTAATGGGTACAGGGACATACATATATATATATATATCGTATAACATTATGAATAATGTATTTAGTTTTCCTATGAATAAAAAATGTTTTGTTTTATATATGTATGCATCTCTTTCTGTATATCTTAGTAACAAACTTCAGATAACTGCTAATGTTACTATTGGCTAATTCTGTTTTATCATATTTAAAAATAGCAATTAAGAATTGACTTTATTAGACAAAATCAGTGAAATAAGAAAGTGATGAGTGGGATAACTTGTTTGTTAATTCTGTAATACAGCCAATAGTTTTTATTCTCATTCTTTGTTAGTTCTTTCTTAGAAAGAGAGAATCTGCATTTTATCTTTTAATAAAATAAACATGAAAACTATGTTCTTCCAAAATTCAATCAAATAAAATTTTCTAATTTAATGCTTTAGACTTTAATATGACAAAAATCAGAAAAGACTAAAATTTCATTTCTTAGACTTTGTGAATTCTACAAATAAAAAATAAACAATGGCATCTGTACTTTTTATATTTTGCAAACAGCTTCCTTAAGCAGACAGAAAAAGCATTTACATATTTGACAGCTCATAGATTTTTAAGAGAATACTACAAATTGTTGATCTCATGTTGGACATTTTGCACCAAAATTAAATGAAATATTTATAAAAATCAAAGGAGATTAATAAAATTTTTCTGCAGAAGAATCAAGACATGATTTGAGTTTTTTAAACTGTATTTGGTAATCCTGAATGATTATCAATTTCTTACTTTCTTTGTGATGGCCATTCATTGAATCTAACAGTAGATAAGAAATTTGAATTTAAGACATGTCAGTTTTTACTCATCTGTTTACTTGTATAACTCCTGCTGGAATGTTTTTTCAGGTGACAGGTGTCAAAATCTCTTCATTGTAAAAATATACATTTCTACTCAAACCTTTTGGCAGAAAATTATTTTTCAGATTTTTTTTCTTTTTTTCACACATTTTCCTCTTATCACATTTAAAATACTTTTGTTATTTTCTTTATAAATTTCATTTTAAATGAATGTACAATCAGAAGAAAATTAAGCATGTGTGGGTGGCAGTTTCCTTCAGGATATAGGCAATCATGACTCTCCACAATTTCCTTTGTAGCTCTTAGTAATGTATATCTTTTTTACTATCCATCCCAATGCCTGTTCTGCCATACATTCACACAAGCTTATCAGGTAGATGGCCTGCTGCTTTGCATTGTTCCTTTTGCCTTCAGTATGCCTTGTGACTGTTAAATTCTCCAAACCATCCTTCCACATTGTGCATCCTAGAAATTTCAGCTCTTTCTCAGTATAAGTGTCATTTTTGTTTCTATTTTCCACAAAAAATTCCCTGTTGTTTATGTTGTTAAATAGCAGTTCAACACACTTTGTTTTTAATGAAATTTTTAATATTGTAGAACTTTGCTTAGTAACTTACTATTTCTTAGATTGCCCTGTTAAAATGGAATGGTTTGGTTGTTATAATTAGGACCATCTTTTTTTTCTGTCCAAAAGAAATAAGTTTTCTCTTATGAATTCTAAACTTGGCAAGGACTGATGAGTTAATCAAACAAAACAATATGAAGAAGTTGAAAAAAATTTTCAGTGTTAATCATAATGCATCTTTCTTATTCTAAAAAGGTGTAAATTGACATATGTTCTTTTTACATGTTTTCCCATTTTTGAAATAAGCAAACTCATTTCTATAAGAATGACATATCTAATATTCTGATCTGAAGACTTTTGTGAAGTTAAGATATTAGTTTTTAAGAAAAGCTATTATACATTTTTTCCTGAATTTTTTATCTTTTAAGGTGTTTCTTCTCATTTCATAGAAAATGCACTTGCATACTTTTTGTATCATACCAATGAATTAAAAAGTTATATTATTATGATAAACTCAATTATTTTTTCCCTCTTGAGAAATGCTTAAATAATTTATTCTTGGTTCTCTATATTCAATCAGTATATATAAATTGGCTTTTAAATTAGAATTCAGGTAAAAAAAAAAGTCACAGGTAAAAAAGAAACAGGACAAGGTTAGCACACAGTGAATAAAATCCCAGTCTCTTATCCCAAAAGTGGACAGGATCCAAGCCTCTTATTCCAAATTGGGCAAAATTGCAGCCTCTTATCCCAAAAGTGGACAGGATCCAAGCCTCTTATACCAAATTAGACAAAATTGCAGCCTCTTATTACAAAACTGGACAAAATCCCAGTCTTATAAATAAATTGAAAATTCAAGGAATTTTTAATTCAAATTTCAATGTCAAATTGAAACTTTCTTTAAATAAAGTTTGGTCTTTTGGGATAGTAGGACTCCCTAATTATGAAACATGTTGAATATCTAACAATAGCATTTTTTGCAAACTTTTTCATGGCTAAATCTGTTTTCATATACAACCTCCATGGTTTGTTTACATTTTGGTGCAAAATTTAAAACATTAAGGCTTTCTTCACATAAAATCAGAGCTTATAAAATGCTAGCACTCCCTAACTATGAAATATATTGAATATGTGACCATAGCATTGTTAAAAAATGTTTTAGAGGTTGGATCAATTTACTATGAAATTCTGTTGCAAACAGTGTGAACCCATGTGAACTTGTGAAGTATCTGACAGAAATAGATGATTTTTTTAATTAATTGTGACTATTTCTTTCAACATTTTTCCTAGCCAAAATTGTCTTTTTTTTTCTGTGACTTTGTTACTGGCCATGTCAAATTATATTGATGCAGGTAATATCTGTGGTTGACTTGTTTCCCAAATATTCCAGGTTGCATCATCATCATCATAAACATGTTTCTTTTTTTTTGGTGAGGCAGGACCTGGATTAATCTCACACAAACCAAAGTGGATTCTGCCAGATAGAGAATCTGTTTACCTCTCTACATATCCCTGTCTCTAGCATCAGCTAGTTATAGGCCCAATTTTTTCACATCCTTCTCAATAACATCCTCCAAAGTCATCTTGGGCTGATGTCTTCTTCTATTGCCCTCAACTGTCACTTCACAAATCTGTTTGATAAGCTCCTCACTGTGCTCAACAAGGACAGTATAGTCTATAGCTTCACAGCAATAACTCAAGTTTGTCAAAGCCTAGCTTCTCAAGAAGCAAGTCTGATGACCTTATCCTCAGTGGACATGCCACGTGTCCAGTGTATCATGGCCCTGTCATTCTGCTGCCAGTGGTTGAAATCCACCATCAAAAGGGTCTGTGTCTCACCGACATGAAGCATAACACTGCAAATGCAGGTGTTGTACATGCAACCTCTGGAATACAGAATTCTGGGAGGTTTGAAACCTCTCAGGATGGAAACAATATTTCCAGTGTTTTCTAATTCTCAATATTTCTTCTGTGGATTAAGATTAAGACACAATTTCATGTATCATAATGCACCAGTCATTCAAAAACAGCAATGCCAGGAATAAGTCAGAAATGATACTTTGTTTTGTACCAGACCACAGTTCCTATGGTTTAAAAGTATTGAACATAAATAGACTGAAATATGTCATCGGAAGTTTTCGTACATTATTGGTTTTTTTTTAACTGTTTTACTATTCCACAGTTTCAGTAATGCATTATATCCCAAAATTGTGATGGAAGATTTTGTAAATTTTCATATTCTTATTTATTTATTTTTGTTTTATAAACCATTCTGTGCCTCTCAGGATCATTCTTATGACCCTCATTTGGGATGCAGCCATTGAACTGCGAACATTTTTCATGTTGCCACTTCATTCTAGGGTGTGAGAAAAGATAATATGTCCAAAGAATTGTAATTAGCTAAAAACAAACCTTGGTCAACTATACACACATGAAATAATCTAAAGGGAACTGCACAGGTGAAAAAAATAAAACAAGAGAAATAAGGTGTTCAAGATTTGTAACACTCAAATTCTTTACAGAAAATATTAGCTAAATAGTTCTATCAATGTATTTGTCTTGCTAAGTTAATGATAGTTTCAGATTTCTGAAAACAAAAAAGTGGAACATCAACTTGAAGGTCCAAAGTTAAAACTATATATAAAGATAAAAAAATGTCTCATAATAAAATCAATCATTTACAAACATTGCCAAATAAACATACAAATCATTTATCAATATTTTTTTATTGTTTCCCTACCAGAATATTTCACAATTTTTTCTGAATATTTGTCATTTGTTTTTAATTCCTCCCAAACTTTGCCAATTCCCTGCTGTCAAAAATACTTCTACACTTATGTCATTACTTATGTCATTAACAGACTTTTGAGGCCCTGTTCACAAGTTTGGGTTTGCATAAAAAACTGATTTCCGTGCACTTCTAAATGCACAATCCTTTTCTTTGGCAATCAATTAGATATTAATCATAACAAGAAAATGCAAATGTTTATGTTCATACACAGCTTAACTGGTAGACACAATTCACATCAAAAATATCAAGTAAATCCAAGAAAACCATCAGCATAAATACAGGAAGGCTTCCAACTACAAAAAAAATATCAATTTTATTATGACTTTATTGATAATTTTTTGCCCTGATGAATATCAAATTGATTCTTTTTTCTTTAAGCCAGATAACAAAATATTTATTTAGATTTATACTAGAGGTCATTTATACTAGAGGTCATAATCAAGTATTGGTTATATTTGATTGCTTTTTGCTTCTAAATTGAATATAGTTAATAAATCACAGCAGGACCTCAATTGTTTTGCCCAGTGTTCATATGTTAATAATCAATAAACAAATTCAAGCCAAAAAAATAAAAAAGTAATTTATGGAAATGCACTTATGGGAATCAAGAGCAATAATTAAAACAAAATGTCTGCTGTTGTTATTATTATTATTATTATTATAATTATTATTATTATTATTGTAGAGTGAGAGAACCCATACCTACAAAGTGACTTTGAGGTACAAATATTTGAACCCTAACCACTAAATATACTTATACATGCAGATATATATGTACATATATTAGTGCTTACCCATCATGTCACCCAGTCTGATAGGAATATACCATGCACAGCCAAATGTGTGCGATATGGCGACAGGTTTTGATGAAAGCAGTCATAACCTTGCAGTTAGAAATAACCCAGTTAGAAATACCTTCAAATCAGGAAACCATCTACTCAGCAGTCTCGATTGAGAGTGTTCCCAAATATTTAGGTAGGATTTCAAGTTGCTTTGGCTGCCTTGGTCATCAAACTCTCCCCACTCTCCAGGGGATATCTCCAATGTGTTATGATCAAGCAACTGACAAGCAAATCTGTAGTACTAAATGGGATGTTTAGTATAGTCTATCTTAATACACAAAAACAAAATATGTACATATTAACACCTCCAATCAGTTAAGATGAGAAGGCATGAGAGCCACCCCTGGGGTATTATTATTATTATTAACAACAATTATGATTTTTATTGTTGAGGGAATGAAAGTTATTTCATTTTGTCCTACAAACAATGTTTCTTGGACTGATGTGAGTCTGGGTAAAAATAAAAACAAACATGAAATTCAAACAACAATTAATAAATGTATTAATCAGGCATGTTACAGAAGGGTAAAAATAAAAAACGAATTCAAAGCAATCTTCTGTGTGTATCTCTGAGATACTTACATGCCTTGTGTCTCTCAGAGTGAGAAAGAAATGTGTCTTGTCACTTTGCAAGTCAAAGGAGAAAGAGAAAAAGGCTTTCAAATCTTGCACTACCTGTGATTATTTAACACTAACAGCATGGCCCGGCGTTGCCCGTGCTTGATTCAAAAATCATATAACTCATACAGCAATCACTATCACTTGACTTAAAATATTTTTGCCCTTCCTTGCCTTTAAAGGAGTGCCCTTTACCGTGCTCATGTTGCTACATGCCTTACTTCTTGCCTATCTCACACTGCAAATTTTTTCTAAGCTCTATACTAAACATTAAATCTGTCACGAAAAAGAACTAAACAAAATGAACACAAAACGATCAGCTTTAAAAAAGGACTTGTAACTGGAAAAACTGAATGAAAAAAGAATGTTAGCAACAAATACTTTTTTACGCCCAACCCAGTTCTGTGGAATCAGAATCAATGTTGAGTTTAAGCAAGCGAATGAGCCAATTGAAGTAAAGTGCTATGCAGATTTAAATTTTCCTACTTGTGATGAATGCAGCTATCCATTTTTTTTGCATGTTAACTAGCATGCTAGCTAGTTAACATTCATGTCAGTCAGCTATAGGCTCTCACTCTGGCCAGTACAAAATGGCTGCAAATTACATGAAAACTGCCGTAGAAGCATGAAAAAATTGATTATTTCCACTATCGATGAGAGTTGGGAAATGCAACGTCAGTTTTGGCCTTCCTGCTAACTTGGAGCATGTACATGTAAATTTTGGTGCAAATCTGTCGAAAATTGCAGCCATGCATTCGTTAGACACACACACACACACATCCTGCCTTTTATAGATAGAGATTATTTACGTTCATGTTAATCTTTAGTTGTTATTCATCACAACATTATTCAGTATGTCAATCTGTGGCTATTTAATGAATAGAGCATATGGATTAGATTTAAATAAAGGGAAGTCTTAGAGTATTCCATTTGGGAGGCACTTTTCAATCCCTAAAAAAAATACTCATGACAGTTTTAAAATTATTTACATTGTTCGGACTGTTGTCTCCATCTTTATTGTCATATTCAAAACATTTCAGCTCTGGCCTTTTTCAGGTGGTATAGGAATTTTGAACCAAACCCTTTATCTCCCCCAGTGGACTAAAAAAAAGGTTCAGTTCAAAATTCTAGCGTATATCACTGGAAGAAGGTCAGCGTGTACAATGGTCGAAATGTCTATAATATCATAATGAAGATTAGGACAACCGTCCAAATAATGTCAATAATGTAAATAGTTACAATACCTCATCTCAGAAATATAGACAGAAGATTTAAAATTATTATAAACCTTGGCTGTAATCCCTCCAGATTTTGAGATAAAGTTGACACTGATTGGAAATAATGGATAAGTGATGATCCAAATCAGCCCAAGTTACTATTACAAAATGAAAATGAAAGTAAATTCTACTCAAAATAATAATTTGGTTTGGTTTTATGACATATCAACCTCAATGGGTTATTTTAATGCCAACAAAATTTTTATTGCTGGTAATATTTTTTTTTCCAAAATGTATTGTTGGTAATAATATTTTTTACAAAGTACTTCTGTTATTAAAACCTATTTTTTTCACTTTCATAGTGTTTTGACCCCAGTTTGGGGTCCAATTATTCACCCATAGCTGGGATCCTAACAGGTGCCACCACCCTGGGTCAGATAGACCTGGGAACACAAGCAACCAAGAGGTGGTTTCATGTTCCCCAAAACCTCCTGATCAGAGGGCCTGCTGCTGGATATAGTCTATTGTCTCACCCAGGATACGGATGTAGTTTATCATCATACCCAGGACATCAAAATAATGATGATTGACAAAAAATACTAAAGATAAGGCTAATACTAATATTACTAATATAAAAATAAAAACGTCTACTATCATCATATAAGTAAAAAAATTTTGCTATTTTGAGCAAATTTTGTCAAAGGCCCAATTATTGAGTAAAACTGACTTTCATTACAAGAGCATGAAATCTATCTGAAATGACACGAGTGTCCGTGTTGCTGATGGTGATGCTTATTACAGAAAATATATTAACTTCTAGGATCCTGACAAATATTTTCCTTTAAGATCTTTCATCATTTACCCACATTTAATGGTTACTTGAACACTGAATGAAAACAAAGAATAAAATTTGTTTTTCAGTTTGTTCTCTTTATTGTTTCATAGTCAAATATTACACATATATGCACACACATATTCACAAAGGCATACAAAATCATATACACATATGTATGCAAAAATATATGCACATACATACACATATGTATGTATATACATATAAGTGTTTTAAACCTCTGTTAAATTCTTACCAAATAGTCACTTGTTCTATTATAGTAAGATCTCGTGAAACACTGCTTTGTGGAACCGACTCCCAAGAGAATACTTTCCTTACAATCTTAATCTGTTCATGTCAAGGGTTAACTGTTATCTTCCCCACATATCTCCATAAACTGTGCCTCTTACTCTGGCACCCTCTAACTCGAGTGGCTCTTGGGCCTTGTATTGGGTGAACATTATTGCAAAAACAAAAATGAATTATTTCTCAGTCTAGTCATACTGATGATAACTTTGGTTAATTTCTAATTTTCTTTCAATGGTATAATAAAAGTCATTACTTAATTTTTTTTATTTCTTCATGTTAGCTGTAAAGTCGGTAGCCATATAAAGGATAAGCTGAAATATTCAGAAAAAGAATCAGTTAAAGAGACAAAACAAATCATTGCAATAAATCCTTCTGTCTTTACAAGTTTTCATGAAGTAATTAATTAACATACTTTGAAGAAATACATTTTTTTTCAAGGTCAAACAGAAATTTCTCAACAGAAAATAATATTTGGTCCAACTTTAAAGATACTAATATCATGTTATTATGTGTGGGTGTTATGCATGTGAGTAGTATGGATATGTTTGCAGGAGTGTGTATGTGGATGTGTAGGTAGTGTGTATATGTGGGTGTACTTGTTTGGGTGTACATGGTGTGTGTGGAGGGGATTTGTACATGTGTGCATGCATGTACGTGGGTGTATGAGCACCAGTACATCAACAATTTAGTATGTAACATGCAACATCAAATCCAGCTACTGTGCCATAGAAACACTGAAGCTTTAAAAAATCTTTTTAATACATTATGTAAATTTTGGATCAAAATCTAATCAGTTTGTTCAACTTGATGTTTAAAAAAATGTTTTTAAGAGTTACCTTTTTTAATTTTGTGCATGTGTGTGCACATGTGATAGTATGATAAACAGTATATCTCACAAATAAAATATTGATCATTTGTTAGTAAGCATAGGGGACAGTAGCAGGTAGAGAATATATTGATTATTGATTTTTCCTACCCTACCTGATTCTAGCCTGTTGCTATATATAAAGTTACAATGTCTGTCTCTTTGTTACTTGGTAGCACATGCTGGACCCTGCTGTTTTGGAAGAGATCAAGGTTACTACTCTTTTACAATGTGCAATAGTAAAATAATAATGGAATTGTGGAAAATTTCCTTTTAGCCATTCATTTTGTTATGTCAGTTAAGCCAACAAAAGAAAATATTCATATAAAATAGACTCAAAAAATCAATTCTGCTTTAAGATTAAACATGAAAAATAGAATTATAAAAAAAAGAATGACACTCGAATAGTTTGAGTCTGGTTGTTCTCAAATAATTCATCTCATTCTATTTGTGATTGCTTTTTATCATCTCAAACATGATGACTTTATGTTCAATCAATTCAAATTTAATAACTAAAATTTTGTCTCAAGTTTAATTATACTTGTGGGGGACCTGTGAAAATTCTACAGAATTTTTTTTATTATTTCACTTTGATTTATTCCACACCATTATTTTAAAAAGAAAAAAAGCACAAAAATAAAAAGATTCAAAATTGACAAAGTTTTCCATTTCACTAAAGCAAACATTAAATGTATGAAAGTGCTATCACCTCCTATATCATCTCTTTCTTTCTTTCTTTCTTTCTTTCTGTCTTTCTGTCTTTCTTTCTTTCTTTCTATGTCTTCTTTTTCTCATGAAAACCAAACATTGTCTTTTGATGTAAATTTTCTTCTGTCTTTCCTTGCAATCAAAATGAAATGCTTACTATTTATCTGAGGTAATGGTAGAATAATCAGTAGTCACCACAAGATTTTCCTTTATTTTTAGCAATAGATATATACACCTCCAGTGTACCTTAAAGTGAGGCTACCTGGAAGTAAACAAAAGGGTTAGGGATTTACTCTCTCCACTACTGCAAGGATTTGTTGACAGGGGCTAGATAAGCTATTACAATAAGTGCATTCACAGATACAATTTTACATAAAAAATTAATTTAGATTCTCAAAGGAAGTCTGTTTTTAACTTTTATAAATATTAATATGAAAATAAAAATTGGTGAAAATTGAATTTCTTGAAATAAAACATTTTGGAGTGGATAATGGATGTAAAAAAAAATATTTTTACCAAGATTTTCTAAAAAAAATTTTTTTTAAATAATTTAATTTATTTGTGAATAAGCCCTAAAAGTTTCATTAACTCCAACAATTATTTGAGTTTTGCAAGAATTTCGAAATCAATGTGTTTTTTACCACAAAAAGATGCAAAAATTTCCTATACCAATACTTTGGTCTTTCCTCTTAATAATTAAAAAGTTTTTGATGATAAAATTTTGTTTTTATCAAGTTTGAGATATTTTTTCATTATGGTATGCTCTTTTTTCAGTGAATTAGTGGAAGTACCTATATTACAAGATGTACGTTATGTATTAACTAACTTATTAATTAACATAAGAACAAGCAGAAGATTTTTGTTTCCTTAATCATTTCACCCCAAGCAAGGGGACAATGTCACTAGGGGATTGCAGGAAGTGAAAGAGAATGAAAAGGTTTTAGTGAGGAGTAAGGAAAAGGAATATAAAGGAACAGGATTCATGAAGATAGAAGATGGCAATTGAAACTACATTTAAATTTTTAAAGATTGTAGGTGTTTAAGAAGCAAGAAATCAAAAGGGATTTCCACGGATGAGAAAAGAAACTATTACAATAGAACTAACAATTGCATCTATTTAGTTCAAGAGTAAAACAATGAGGCCTGTTTGCCAATTGAGTAGTACGCTTAAATTCAAACAGCCATGACACTAAGGAGAACGGCTCTAATTAAATCATTTATAAACATGGAAGAATGATATTTGTCCCATTTTTGTTCTGATTACATGTAATGTTAGCATTGTAAAGGCTAACAAGAGCATAAAACAAAATCTCTCATTCAGAAAATTGTTGTTTATCCATCTCTGGACTTTATCAATTAATATCAAAGATTGAATGTATGGCTTTAGGCAAATTTCTCTGAATGTGGATTTCCTTCTTGCAAGGATGTGAAAAACTCTTTTTCTTTTAATTCACATGTGCGGCAATTTTATTACCACTTAGGCAGAAATTCACTTTTGCCAACAGTTCAAAAATGAGATCAAGGCTCACTACAAATACAGAAAATGTAGAATGAAACATTAAAAGAACATAAGGAAATTTATTCTTTCAAAAATTGATTCCTTTAATTTGCGTGAAGAAGGTCACGAGACTGGAAACACGTGTAGCAAAAATATGAACAATAAAATATAATATATACACTAAAACAAATCCACATTATAACCAAAAACATTTGCGGCTTCTGCCTTTTTTTAAATGTACATTTTTCTCTTGTTGGAACAATTATAACCTTTCCTCTCTCTCTCTCTCTCTCTCTCTCTCTCTCTATATATATATATATATATATATATATATATATATATATATATATATATATATATATAGTCAGTGCTGCTGAGGGTTTTCTGCCTCAATACACTATATATATATTTCTGTCATCCAGTTGTTCCACATGCAGTGGGTCATCCATCTGTTTACATGTCAGAAGCAACTACTAATATTCTGTTAGGTATGAATCTACACTTGATGGCTACGATGTCACCTTCCAAGTTAACCCACTGATGCACCTGGTTACTCTGATACTTTAGGGCAACACTGTGCAAAATCTATTTTGGTATCTATTTTGGACCCAGGACATTGAGGTCATCACAGATCAACTCCTCTTAGACAAATGTTCCTTACTGACATTAAATTTCACACAGACCTCTGGTATTTCCTGGAGGGAATCTTCTATGTGCTATCTTTTCTCTTGTAGATGGAGTGATTATATATCTTACTGTTATTTATTGTCTCAGTTATATATAACCTAAGAGCAGCTGGGTAGACCACTTGTTTATGTTTAATGGGCCAGCCACTGAGATCATGAAAAATGTGAATCTTCACCTGGTGGCTAGAAGGTCATCTTCCAGGTCAACCAATTGATTCACCTTGTTCTGGTGGAAACTGAGTGCAAAGTTTATTTTGGGCTCATCTAAGATGAGCCCAATACATACTGGGGTCACCACTGATCAACTCCTCTTAGATCAAAGATTCCTCATTGACATTAAATTTGATTCAAAACTCTAATATTTCCTGCAGAGAATCTTCTATGAGCCATGTTCTTCAGGATGTGGGTGATTATAGTTCTCCACAATTTCCTGTCTTTTTAGCTCTTAGTAATGTTTGTCTTTTTGACATTTTTTCTAATTTCTGTTCTTCCATCTATTTATACAAGCCTGTTCAGCAGGTTGTTTGCTGCTTCCTTCTGTTCTTCTTGCCTTCAATATGTCATGAGAGTGTCAAATTCTCCAAGCCCTCATTCCTCATTTCAACTCTTTCTTTCTGATTCTAAATATAAGTGTTCTTTTTTGTTTCCATTTTCTCTAAAACTTCATCATTGCTCACATGTTCAGTCCATAGTATTCTCAGTATCCTTCTGTAGAGCCACACTTCTATTGCTTCAAGTCTCTTCTTCATCTTTAAGTAGATTGTCCAGTATTCACTGCCATATAGGTGGACTGATATTACATGACAGTTCTTTCTTTGTTCTAATTAAATTTTCCCATTTCTTAATATTTTGCTTTACTTTAGGAAGGCATTTTTTGCTATTCCAATATGTCTTAGGATTTTGGTGGCATATTTTCCATCTTTTATCAAAACACTTTCTAGACATTTAAACTTTTATACTTGTTGGATTTTGTAGTTTGCATGTAAACAAAGATGGTAGCATAAGGGAACATAAAGAATAAATGTTGTATGACTGCAGTTGGTTGACTTTTGTAGGCTAAGTAATAAGATAGCTGCCTTAGAAAGGTATGCTCTCATGAATACAAGTTCCAGCCTTACTGGAACTATTATCTTTATTCTAATCCATATGGCTGATAAACTCTCAGAGAATGATAAGCTGAGCCTAAGGATAAAAACAAACAGAAGTAATGAATTTGCAAGGATTCATACAATTAAATAAAATGTATCATAACTTTTTAATTGACAGAAGATAAAATCAGCATCATAAGTCCCATGACAAATTGTGGTTGTATGGTTATTGTGGGAAAATGAAATGAAATTGATAAATAAAATAATACTAATAATAATGAAAAAAAAAGGAAATATATTTTCCCTACTGCTATGAGTAAAGGAACTGAAAATAGGATTATCCCACTTGTTTTTGCCTGACATAGTTATGTGGCATTGTTGAAACCTATAAAAAAAGGCAAACATTTCCTGCTTCACTTTCTCTTTTTTATCCAAGATGTGAACCACCTGGTAATTATGTTCTCACTGAGGAATATTAGTTTCCCCAGCCAATGCATGGCACTCATATGTGTCTTCCAAAAACATCAACCAATGAAGTAGGTCAAGATTTTTGTTCCAACTCAGTGCAAGGCTGACTTGAGTGCAATCACAGTAACAGTAGTTACACTGACTTACCCTAAGTTCTGGACCAAGAAAAAGAAAATGGACACCCCATAACCATGTTTAAATCTCCCAGTGATAAGTAGAAACTTTCCTTTGGTTGTTCCAACTCTGTGCAATGTTGACTTGAGCTCGACCATAAATACAATACTTATACTTACCTACCCTAACCTCTGAAGCAAAAAGAGAACAGACATACCCAAGAGACACACAGAACTCTGTTTCACTAAAGTCACCATAAAATGAATAAACGTCCATAGTAAAAACTCAAGTTTTGTATGCTTCTATCTTTGTTTACATATTGAAGATGCACCTTCACCTAAAATACACAAAAATATGCAACCATGTTAAATTCCATAAGCATCTGAACAGTTTCCTCTACACATCTGCATTGAAAGCCAAAGTGGTATCTATTCACACATAGCATGTCTTGGGAAGGTAAACCTGGTGGATCCTCTCCAGATCAGACCACAGCCAATGTCTACTAACATGAAGGTATGTATTGGTCATGGAAACATTAAGGAGGAATCATCTAGTCTGGTTGTTGATTACAGTCTAGAAAGCTTTCCACCCAGCAATACCATGCCATCACCACACTGGCTACATCCATAGCTATGTAGCCCAGTCTTGCCCCATTGTGCTAGATGGCTATTGACCCTACAAAATGCTCATCTACCCATTGCCAGGTTTATTTTTTAATCCTGCTAAATGTCTAGCCACCCTTCCTACCAGAAAAGGACTGATGGGGAACTATTTTAACCACTGATGATTTGACCATGTGGCAGGCAGTACTAGTTTATATGGTACCAATAGCACTCATAGTGAAACCTGACATATGATAATAAAAAGTTAAATTCTTATGAAACACATCAAAATTGCATTAAGCAGTTTATATAATAATTTTCATGTTATACATGCAGATAATGTACACACATACACACACATAATGTACATGTATACATGCACGTAATGTACACGACTTGTGACTAATTGTATATTATTTTTCAGTACCAGTGTCTTGGTCCAAGCCTTGGTAAACACCAGTATTTCAAATGCTTGACTTTTAGAACCCCCGCACAACACACACACACACTTGGAAAAACTCATATAAGACAACTTCTTAATCATAATTTCTTACATTTGGCTTTGTATTAATTTGTCTGAATATCTAAAATAGAATAAAGAGACAAAATCTTAGAGAAGAGAATGATGATTCTGTCATGTTCATTTTACTTTAGAGCTGAAACATTTTTATTTTCTTGTTATTGCACTATTTAGAGGCCACAACAATGACAAGCATATCATTCTAAAAATTATGAGTCAGTTCTATAATTCAATCACCATTAATATTATTGCTGATTTTCACCTGATATAAATGTAATTATTGATTGTTGTCATTTCAAAAATACCAAAGAACAAAATCAAAACTAACTTTATTTCTTTTCATTTTATTTCATCCAATTTGATTAATGACTTGTTCTTTTACTTCAGCTCAAATTTGTTTTGGGATGAAATTGTGTACATTCATCCATTAAACTGTTTGCAACATAAATAAATTGTAATTTAATAAAAAACTGTTTATATGTATTTTCCACAATAATCTTTTAATAAGTATGAATGTCTCTGTTATGGAGGGTACATTATTTATCACTGCTAACAACTATAAATGTTTAATTGGCTCTTGTCAGGAATACAAAATGGATTATTTTTATTGAAAATTTTCAAATATAAAACATTTTTTTCTTTATGGGATTTTAAAATTATTGGGATTGAAAACCAGGCATAAGTTAAATGTGTAAATCTGAGTTTTTTTTTATTACAATTGCAACAAAGGACAAAATTCATTATATGCTAAATACAATAACACATACACATAAAAAGTTTATAAGAAATGCATTTTCAACAAAATATATGAAATGCTAAAATAAACACTGGCTAATGGAACTTCTTTTAAGATGGCCTATTATGAACATTATAATGATTCTGTGAATATGTACTTAATTTTATATCATCTTCTGAAACTTTTCTAATCCTTAAAAAATAAAAGTTTTATATGTTGAGTCCAGTAAATACAATCAATTTTTACAATATGTCTGAGAGAATATTTTATAGCCTTTGTAAAGTATATAACATCTTCAGCACAAACCTTTTTTTTTTGTTACTAAAATGTGTAGACCTAAAATAGAACAAATGAGATTACATTGCTGGAAAGAAGAACAAAATGAATGCATGGCACAAATTTCAAAAAGGGGGATGTTGAATCTGTAGTTGATAGTTGCACCTAGCACAAGTCAAGTTCTGTAGATCTGCTAGTCTATGCAGATCACATTATATATAGGTTTTTGACCACTCATGCAAATTAACAATAGTTTTAAAACACCAGAACCATGCATGTGCTTTACCTAAATTGCAAATGGCAGCATGTGAGACATTGTGGAATCTTAACCACAAGTAGGTTGGAATTCCTTGGTTCTATTTCACTACAGCCTCAGTAACAGGTAAAGTAACAAAAATGTTAATTAATATCCTTTAATACTAAACACAGTACTAAACCTAAGAAATAATACCCTGCTATGACATTGTTATAAAATAAAATAAGACATATCTCGGCTGATTTGCAAGCAAATAAACTAACATACTTAAGAGCGAGAGCCGGATGTGAACAAGACAAGGCCCCGTCACAAAATGACCATTATCATCTTCTGATCTGCCCGATGCATGAGTTCCAGTCATGAGAAAAATAAAATAATATTTTAAAGTGTTTCTATTTTTCGACCAATAAATTATACTTGCGTTGTTTTTCAAGCCCGTTAAGCCATAAAAAACGCCATAAAAGGGATCACACGGGGGAGTACTAGCAGTCAACAGGAGGCCAAGGAAGAGACCTGTCATGGTCAGTCAGCAGCAGTCAGCAGGAGGAGCGCCACACCAACCAGTGAGAACTACTATGAGAGATCAACCCAGATCGGAAGCCGGCTTACGAACTATACCACAAGGTAGCTGTCCGAAACCCACAGGTTCCTATTGAAATAAATCACGTAAATCTATTTCTCCTGTTGTTGTATTTCTTTCTTGCAACCATACACTTGTCTATAACAACATGTTATGTAAGCGATCATGGCTCTCCACAAATTCCTTTTCTTTCTTACCTGCAAATTGCCATTGATATACAGTAGATTAGTTATGCATTGTTTTTTCCAGTTTTGAATTCAATGTAATGCTTGTAGTCTACACTGCTATTTAACTCATAGCTGGGGGGGGAGAGATGAATTGCTGCTTTTCCTAACTGAGCATATGCCAGAATTTGAAGTAGCATTGTTCATTCCACTTTCTATAATGTTAACCATTACTCAACAAATCATACAAAAATATTATTTTTTTCATTAAAAGAAAAAGCATAAAACATTTTCTTCCAATTTATAGAATTTTTCGACTTTTTTACTTTCCATCTCAAATCTAAAATGATCAAATGCTGAAAGTCAGCTAAAAATGCTGACCTGTCTCCATGTTTTTTTTAGAGTAGTTTGTATTTGTAATATGTTTGCAAATACCAATCCATTCTTGTTTCTAAGAACCAATTTTCTTGGTTTATTCATGCAAACTCAGCACTGACAAATTTGCCTGCAGTTATTAACTGTCCCACAGCATTGACTTCGATAACAAGTGGATTAGTACAGTTTTTCCCATGAGTGGAACTGTTTAGAACTTCTGATTAAATCCTTGCTTTTCTGAAATGAAAACTTTCACAACACACAATTTCATTTCTCACATGATTTATATTTCATTTCTTCCAAATGTTTTTCTTTTTTTTCTTCCCATTTTTACTTTTCTTTTCTTGTTGCTTATTTTTCTTTATTTTTCTTTCTTTTTTTTTTACATGTCCTTTTCTGTCTTTATTTTCAACAAAATATTTTCCTTTCAGTCCTTTTAGTTATTGTAGTTTCTTCCTCTCTGCAATGTTGCATTTTTTGGCAGGGGGGGGGGTCTTGCTTTTCCTCTTTATTAAGTCTTAATCTTTTCTACTGTTATTTTCTCTCTTTGAAATCCTTTTATCTTCCTTTTCATTCTTAGCCTAATCTCTTTCCTCTTAATTAACAATCTTCTTTTTTATCTTTCATTAAATACTATTTACTAATTTTCTTTTACTGTTTAGCCTTTCTCCAATTTCTGTCTTCTTCTCTATTAACTTTCTTCTTTTATTTTCATCTCACTTTTCTTTCTTTTTCTTTTATATTTATTCTTTTCCCTTACCTTCCTTCTTCTACTTTTGTCTTGAATTTTTATTTTTCACTAAGACTTTTTCAATTTTATCTTTTAACATTTCAAAACAGATTAAAGTCTTGTAAATTGGACCTAAAAGTTATAAAAAGCACATCTCACAGACTAATTTGCTAGTGTAGTGAATTGAGAATGGAGTTAATGTGCTTGAACACTGATGGGACAGGTGCATCAATCGAAGTGGATTAGGAATATAATTAAACTTTGTATATACAATAATTAAACTGGAACTCTTATAATGATTTAATATATTATTTCACCTGCTAGACTAAAATGTTTCTGTTTTTAGTATCAGATGTTTTTCTATCAGATAATACTAGAAATATTTAGTTTTAACTTTTTCTTTTACGAACCTTCTGGATATGATCAGTCATGGCTCTCCACAACTTTCATCCTCTGTAGCTCTAAGCAGTGTTTATCACCTTACTATCTGTGTCCTATCATACATTTACACAGGCTTGTTAGGTAGGTTACTTACTGTTTCCCTCTGCTCTTCTTGCCTTCAGTATGTCCTGTAAGTATTAAATTCACCAAGCCCTCTTTCCTCAGTATATAACCCAGAAATTTCAACTGTCACTTTTTGATTTAAAGTATAAATGTCCTTTTTTCATTTTCTATGAAACTTTCTTGTTGCTTATATGATATTTTCAGCATTCTTCTGTAGAATGTCATCTCTGATGCTTTAAGTCTCTAGTCCTGGGTATGACAATAAATTACATCTGGCAGCAAGGCTTCTTAATTGCCATTGTTCCCAGTTTCACTCTGACCTGGGGTGGTAGCACCTGTTGGGGTCCCTGCTATGGGCAAATAATGACCCCACCCCCCAAAAAAAACACTAGAAAAGTATAAAAATATATATTTATAGTAAAATACCAGCAAGACGTTTTTATATAAAAAAATGACCAACAATATGTTTTTAAAGTAAAATGACCAGCAATAAAAAAAAAATTACCTTAATATCTTGAAATACTAAATTTACTCAATAAAATCGCCATTGGCTTCAACCATGGCTTCCAGATGACTTTGGAATCTCCTGCAACTCTTCTAGATGGTCTCCTTGTTTAAGTTGGTGAATGATGCCATAATCCTTGCCTTCAGTTCATCTTTGGTATCACAAAGTGTTTTGTTGATTTCTCACTCAACTGCACCCCACACATTATAGTTGCAGTCTGGGGAGTTAGGTGGCCAGATGTAAAGGGATGATGTGTTGTTGCAGAAATTGTCTGACAGCCATGACTGGGTTCTCCTGCTTGTCTGGCATGGTGCAAAGTCCTGTTGCTAGACATAGGGTCTTTGAACAACCACCCTCTTGACCCAAAGCAGCACTACATCCCCAACATGTAGGGCTCAGTGTTGTGTCTGAGGCCCCGTGGGAAGATGAATGGAGGCATAACGTCACCATCACTAGTGATCACTCCAAACACCATGATGTTGACTGGATATTTGGTTTTCATCCCTCTCAGTATATCTTTTGGGGACACAGCAAGTCAACAGTTGTTCTGTGTGTTCACTATCTTATCCTGGCAGAAATTCTTCTGAGAAAAACCAAAACATGTTTGGTTGGAGGGGGGTGCATGATTTTGTTCAAAAGCTTTTGTAACACAGTCTTTCCTCTTATCCTTCATGGCTTGGGGTAAAAAATGACACTTTCTCATCTTGTATGAGAAATACCGAATGTCTTCATGCTTTTCCGGCCTGATAAGAAACTCAGGCACTCCTGTGTCCCTGTCTATGGACCTGCTTGACTTGGAGGGATCATTGTCAATCATGGCCTGGATCTCACCAACAAATTCGAGAGTTCTTTTCTTATCAGAATGATCAGAGTGAGCTTTTCATTAAATTCATCCAACTCTTTTTAAATCCTCTGCATTGTCCTCAGATTGACACCCAAATACTCTGAAATGTTCATATTGGAGCTTCCGGCACAAATTCCAAGCAGTGTAGCAAGCCATTTCCAAATTTCTAGTGGAGTGAATTGTATCATGGTGCTCTTTTTCTCACAGATGGTGCCCAACTGACCCTACTATACTGTGCAGTCAACAAAATCAAAAACAAATGCATGTGTGCAAAATTAAAGATGTAAAATGGCAACAAATTACCCATTGCTTCCTCTACTTTGCTTAGGTTTTAGAAAGCATTTTTCACTATTCCAATGCTCCAGTGGATTTCAATGCCCCATTTTCCATCATCTGTCGAAACACTTCCCAGATTAAATTTCTGTAATAGCATTAAAATGATTGATTTTGATTGCATTTTAACAGCTGTTATATTTGTGCATTCTGGTAAGATTGGTGCTTTTGTTTATTCTAACATTTATGATAGAAAATAAAGACTGAAAACTGCATTGAAGCATGAACCTGTCACTGCTCAGTGTTGACCTAGGTATCTACTTTTATTATTATTATAATTTATATATATATATATATATATATATATATATATATATATATTACTATTACTATTATTATTATTATTATTAAACTTTGCCCAATATAAAATTTGAGTCATTCAAGGTAGAGGGTTACAGTCAAAACATTAATGTTAAATAAGGTGTATAATATGAATGTAAGTTAAGATTATAAGTATACGGTCAGATAACAAATGGCCCAAGACTTGAATAGTGCAAGATTAAAGTGTTTAGGGAAGCATCCACATGGGAGTCTGTTCCACAGTGGTTGTTCTTGGGTGATAAGATATTCTTGGAAATTTATTCTCACATTTGGAACATGGAGGAAATTAAGGTAAATTTGACTAGCATAGTGTGTTCAAGCAATAAAGTCTGAATTGGTGGAACGAAAGAATACCACTCATCTATATATTTGCGATGGAAAGAATGAAAGAGTAGCAACAGACTTGCAATGTTTTCTTTTTGGAAAAGAAGATTCAGCATGGGGAATAAGTTTTCACCCAAAAGACTGTTTAAAGAATTTTGAACTTTATCAAAGCTGGAAAGTGAGGATCAAGCAGTTCCACTTCACATATAACAGCAATTCTCCATTTTTGGTTTAATCTGAGTTGATATTTAGAAAGATAAAGTATGGCAAAAAGAGTTAAGTACTTTTTGGAATGACAGAATAAGTCAACCATTTTTTCCAGCTTTTTAGCAAATGATTGTTTATGAGTTCCCCTCATGGTTTGGAGTAAACCTAAACCCAATAGACATTCAAAGTATGGATCTTCATTGAGAATGGAAACATTCATCATGATTGTAGAAAACTCAGGGTCTGAATGGTGCTGATGATTTGATTCCAGCTTTGGTTTTGAGGGATTAAAATTGACAAACCAATTATCTACAAATATTGCAGCTTCAGATTACCATTTGTTTTTACCCTTACAGAATTTTGATGAAAAGAATTTTCATTTCCATGAAGGATTGCAGAAGGCATCAAGAGCAGTTCTTCTTAGAATGATAAAAAATCTTTGGGAGGATGAAATTATGAAGTTGTCCAAAAGGCAGCAGAAGAAAACAATATATTATTCAATAAAATTTGAAAACAAATAATGGAATTATGATAGACAAAATATATAAATTTTATTTTTACTATTTTAAAAATGTTAGTCTTGAATAAATGTTTAATAATTGTGGTTGTTTTTTAGTACCTGTTATTTTGAGAGAGGCCTGTTTTTATAAAGGCCAAACAGTTTGGGTAAAAAATTGTTACATTTGGATATCTTTTTAGACTCAGTGGTTAAAATCTGCCAAATTTGTGAAGGATACATTTCTAGTTTATGAAAAATAAAGTTTTCATATATAGTGACGTGGTCTCAAGCTCTAGTAATGACCCGAATAGTGGGGAGGGGTGCTTATGAGACTAATTTTCCATATATATAGAGCTCAGATCAGTAGATGTGGAGAGAAAACCTTTTGACATGAAGAGGACAAGGTAAATTAAGGGGCAAGAAGGCTTTTGACATCAAGAAGCGAACATCAAAGAGGCACCAGTTACCAGCCAGCTGCGGTAACAGTAAAGATTTTTGAAGTCCAAGGGAAAATTCTCCTGTGGTGTTCAACCACAGGAGAATGAAAAGAATGAAAAACAATTTAAAGAAATTTTCTCAAGCACAGTCTGTGTGATTTCAAAAGGGACTTTTCTAAAATTACTATATGTCCCAGAAACACTTGTGGGGCAAGTAAAAGTAGGTGTTTTCATTTTTCTCAAAAGTGGTTGCATCTTTGGTTTTACTGCCTTCTTGAATTGTTTTCTCTTTTGGTCTTTTTCAAAATCCTTGTTTTTTTTTTCCCAAACTGTAAGTTTTTTATATTTCTTGATGGTAATCCTTTTTATCAGAAATTTTTATCCTGCCTTAATAAGCACACAAAAGGAAATTTTTGTATTTGTACCTTTTTGTCATTACTTGTGTAATAAATGTGTTTTCCTTTTAAAATTTTATGCATCATTTGAGTTTTATTTGTAATTTTGCACCTATTATTATTTGCTATTCCTAATAACAAGTTTTTTGTGTTTGACTCAAGAACATGGATTTGCTAGGGAATAAAACTTTTATATTTTACACAAAAAGGACAAATGTGGTCTTTGTATAATTTTAAAACTTTTATAAAAAACACTGTGTAAATCAAGAAAATGGCATCAACTTTTTGGTAAAACTCAAAGCAGTGTGCTTTACTCAATAATTTAAATTTATAGACAGCAAATATTCTTTATAATTATCTTTTAACAAAATGACAGGTGTCAATGCCACAAATGTGTGGATGTACATTTGAGAAAGAAAAAGGAAAAGAATGATAGATTCATTAGGCATCTTTGTTGACAATTATCAACAGCATTATTCAAAGGTTTTCTTGTATAAATAGAATAAGAAGAAGAAAATAAGAAACGCTAAACCATACCAAAATAGCTTGAAAATAGAACTAACAAAATGATTAAATCATCAGTCTTCATTAGCTCTTCTTGTCTTCATCTCATTATTTAATAATCCATGTGTTCTAAAGAGATTGACAAGTTGTTAACTGTTCCTATTTTTACAAGCTGATTCTTCTATCTGCCTGTCTCTCTTTATCTGTTTGCTTGTCACACAGTCTCTGTTTTTCTCTTTCATGCTCTCTGTCTAGTTCTATCTCAAAGCAAAATGCCAGAATTACTTTGTGCACAAATCGATCCTAAACAAAGTTGGTCTGCAGTGTAAAGAAAACCACAGACATTGGCAAAGAACATGCAGAAGAAGCCAAACAGCAGCAAATCAACAACAAATAGAATCAAAACTTTAACACAGTCAAGACCAAAATTACAAAGAAGCCAATAACTAAAAGTTGTCACAAAGAATATATATTGCAATATAGTATTAAATCCATCAGGAAGATGCCAAGGTACCTCTTCATTGAGTCTATGAATTCTAAGGCACTGAAAATATGCAAGAAACAGTCAAGGGCCCACTGTTAAAATATTCACTGACAAAAATAATATTCACAGTAAGTACTGTTTTGAACTGCTAAAACAACTGGTCCCCACAGAGTCAATAGCTGATGTTAAAATTCACTTTCAAGACCAAAAACCCATTCCTGAACTCATTGCTTATCATTTACATTCATTTATATTTATGTTTCTCACTGATGACAATTTGTTCCAGCAAGATAACACAACTTCATCATGCATAGGTGGCACAAAAATGGTTCTAGGAGCACACAGTTAATATCCAGGTACTACATTACCCCTTCCCCTAAGATCACCAGCCCTGCAGCTATAACCAACAAATACAAATTTGTTATGGACAACTGTGAGGAACATTCCTGGACGGATATATTCATGCAAAGACATTAATGCCAAGGAGACTCCATGCCACATTACATAGCTATTGTTGTTCTGGTGAAGTGTAAAGCTACACATTATTAAATAGCTGACTTTGATTTTTGCTACTACAGCTTATATTCATGTAAATATTCATATAAACTTGACTCTGACCACTCATCTATGAAGCGCTTTACAATCAAGGGAGAAAATCAATACGAGTGAATGTGTTTTAAAGACACATAGAACTTTGCTTGATTGTGAAATCTTGGTTTGCTTGATCAGTTAGATGGTGGCTTCTCCTGCAAGGGAGGATGTAGGTTAGAATCCTGGTGGAGGGTACATTTTCTTTAATAAGTTTTCTTGAGTGTTCAGCTCAGTGGATGAAATAAATACTGTTTAAAATAAATAAAGTATCTAATCAATTCCAGGTATCCACTAAAAAAAAAAAAAAAAAAAAATTGTCATAATAAAAATGTAGGATTAAAAAATAAAATCCATCAACTCTTACACATACATCTATATTGAACTGTTCAAAAACCATCAACACAAGTTACCATGACTGACGGTTTGAGCATTCAAACTGTTAATTATGCCAGATTATGCATTCTCTCCTAGAATAAAAAATAAGGGCTGCTCAGCATAGTTGCAGTGTAAATCACAGGTTAACTCTGTGGGTAGTGAACAAGCAGACAGTCATATTCATATATGAGTAGCCAGTCATACATATGTTAAAATATTTTCTATATTTCTGAGATGAGATGTTATGTACACTATTTACATTCAAGGATACATGGCACAGTCGATAAAGGCATTAGTTAGATTTAATGACAGGAGTGTGAGTTCAATACCTGGTTAAGGCAGTGGAGAACTTGGAGAAGAGAATTAACAAGAGATAACTGATAACTGACATCCATTAAACATGGCACATGGAACTAGAACAGTCTACCCCACTGAGCGAAATAAAGGGTTCAGTTCAACATTCCAACCACCTGAAGAAGGCCGGGGTATACAATAGCCGAAACGTTGTAATAAATATGGCGACAAAGATGAGGACAATAGTCCAAATAATGTAAATAGTGATAAAATATTTTTAAATGATTTTATCAAATTAAATGTCCTACAAATAATAAAAGGATTTACACTATTTACATGGTTCAGACTGTTGTTCTCATCTTTACTCTGTTACATTAATGAGTTTTAGGCTGTTTACATTGTGGCTTTCTTCAGGTGATATTTGTTGGAATTTCAAACCAAATCCTTTATTCCAACAAATATCACCTGACAAAGTCCAGAGTGTACAATGGTCGAAACATTGTGAATGTGACAGTAAAGATGAGGACAACAATCTGAAAAATGTAAATAGTTACAATACTTCATCTCATAAATATAGTGGGAAGATAGTAGGAAAAAATACCAAGAGATTGATTTGTTTATATATTTATCTTTTTCTCAACAAAGCAATGGCTATATGAGTTTTCTACCAAAAGTCTTGGAGAATTTAAACAACGCTGGAACTAAAAGTAATACTGACTTTTACCAATACCTTTTGTGAGCAGTAATCTTTATAACATACATTCTACAAAGGATTGCTTTGAAAGAAAAATTAGAAATTAGGTTTTAGAAATTAGTTTTAGTGAAATTTTTTTGTCATATTCCTCAAAGTTTTGAGTAACAAACTGAATTATATATTCATTGAGTAATATTGTCTTTCCTTTAGTGCTGAATTTATAACTAAATGCTATGGGCCTCACATTTTCAAGAGATCCACATTAAATACTTTCAAGCTGTCTGATGAAATTGGAATCTTACTATCTGAAAATATTAACATTTACATGTCTGTGGAGTTGTATCTTTAATTATTCATCATTTTAGGTTGCATTATATCAAGGCTGTTAAATCAACTTAAATTACATCATTAAAATCATTTGTCTCAAATTTTTCTTGTTTTGTTTATTATGTTGATAGAAGATAAATGTTTTACAAGCTCTATCATTATAAATTACAGTCAAATCATGCTGAAAACATAATTTCTAGAAGTTAAGCCATGTTAAGTCCAGTTAGTACTTTGGTGCGAACTTTTTAGGAAAACCAGGTACAGTAAACAATCTCTTACAATCTGAAATATGTTTTGGCTTTAAATAATCTACAAAGGGTTGATAATAAAGGATTTTTTATTTGGTAAAAAGACCCTATGAAAAAAAATAGTTCAAACAAACATTTGAAGTAACATTTAACTTAAGGGCAGGCAACAAAGACAGATGACACAAACTGAGTTTAAAAAACAGACAATGAAGTTATTGGCCACTACAAGCCAGTTATCCTTGTATTAACTTTTCAAAAGAGCAAACACTTACTCAATTTTGATTTTCAATAAATTTATTGTTAACATGCAAAAATGAAAGAATTACACAAATTAAGTGAATTGTGTGCCAAATGATGACCAATAAGATGTATGTAAAAATAATCAATGCAAATGAAATCTGCCTTTTTTACAATAAAAATTTTTATGCTGCATAAGATCCTTAGAAAAAGTAAACAACATATAAAATTTTGAAAAGGAGAAAATATTTCTCTGAATAGTTTTCAAAAAATGGGTACAATTTTCAAAGCAGTGTCCATGGTAACAAAGAAGAATAGAACAATCATACCAGTTGAATAATTTTCTTTGATGTGTAAGTGACTTTGATGTTCCTTTCAATTCTTAACTGGTGGTTATCAAATTACTTGTGTGTTGTTTTTCCTCCTGGACCAGGGCCTTCTGTATTCATACAGCAGCTGTTCATCAACTCCTTGAGTTCAATCCCCCTTTTTATTTGTTCAGGTAGGCTCTGAATTCACTTCTCAGAATTTGGTGGGAAAACCTCTGATTGGTTCCAAATGAAAAACAAATACAGTCAATTTCCCACAAAATATGGAAATGTACCAAAAATATTTTTGAAATTCAAAAGTTTAAGCAAGACCCTAATGCATCTGTTTTCTTTCAGAAAAGCAGACAATATACACTCTCAAGCAGCTTGAATTTCTTATAAGCCTTAAAAAACAAATCAATCTATCACTATGCTGGTAAGTGATATATGATTTAGTATTTATATATTTTTTAATTTAGAACATTTTTATAACATATGCTAAAGGACCTCACACTAGTTTAGCTGGGACCTAATCCAGTGAATGAGTTCTGCCCATTATGTGTGGGCAGAATCCATCAAATTTTCTGATTTTTGGTTTATTTTCTCAAATGTAATTGAGAAAAACTAAAAGATATCTAAGAAAAAATTTGATGCAGATTGTACCTCTTTAATCCAACCACCTAGCCATATTCTGATAGCATAAAATCACAGAAAACAGAAAATTTATTCACAATTTCTAAAATATTGTTGTAATATATGGCAAGAGTGTCATAAGGTTGGGGGAAACACCTAAGTGATTATTCTCTCAGCAACTATGGAGGTAATAGAATGGAAAGAGATGGGGGGAGGAGGGGTTAACAAAAATAACACTGCCTCAGAAACCACAGTAACTTTAAGAACAAAATGCCAACAGGACCAACTTCCCAAGACATTGTCTTCCCAACTGCTGGTTTTCCAGTTATTTTTATTGGTATATGGGATCTCACAAATGCCTGGATCTTGACCAATTACAAAGAGGCCTGTCAATGCCAAGCTGTCCTGCTATAATGCTGCAGGGAATGCTTCTGTGCTACATAACAACACTGTCCCATCCTCAGTAATTGGTGTGTCCATGATCAAATCTCATGACTAACTGAAATTAGTCACTTTGATCCAAGCCTCGCCCTGTTCTACATTGTTTATTTTGATCACGAGGCAGGCAAGGATAGAATCATCACCAGATATTGCTGGATTGGTGTCATTCAGGTAGGATGATGTTATAAAACAAAAAAAAATGAAAGTTGTGTAAGTCAACAAAGTTTATATAATTGAAGTTTATACAGGAACACTTTTTTGTATAAGTATCTACAAGCATGCAGGCTAATAACCATTCCCTTGTAGTTTAATTTTGTGACACTTTGTTCTTCTTTCTCAAGTCAGAGTTGAGGTTTCAAACTTTAAGTCAAAGATTTCTTCAGGTGGCAAATTATGACGATGCATTTGTCTTCCTCTTCCTCTTGTTATATAGAGACTTTCAATTATTCCACTTTACAATTTCATCAGAACACTCTACTCAATTTATCTAACAGTCTGGAACAAAGCATGAGTTCAGAGTTCTTCATGGCAGCAAATCACATGGCATAATGGAAATGCATCTCTGACTTAAGTGTTGCTCTCTCTGTCTTCCTTCTCACTTCTTGTTCCTGGGATCTTTGCATGTCTATTTATAGAGCCCAACCTCCAAAAACCGGGTTGGGGTCAACTTGTTCTGGGATGCCTTCAAATCTCCTGTCACCCAATCAAATCTCCCCACACCACAGGTGCTGCTGTGTGACCCTTGTACTTCTAAATATGGGGAGGTCTCCCTCTCAGGTGTCTAGTAGTAGCAACATGTTGATGCATCATCTTGTTCTTCCCCCTTCTCTTGCTTGCACCTTGGACTAGTACCTTTCATTTTCCTCCTACTTCCTCATATCAGCTCCTCATGCTGCCACCATTCATGTGATTGGTGTTCCACCATGAGTACCTGACACAAAACAGGTGTTATTTTTAATGTCACCATAAAATTATTATCTGCATTCCTTTACTCCTAATTATCATGTTTGGTCCATAACTCTTCCTCTTTTTCCTCACTTGACCAAAATTTTCCAGCCTGAGAAAATCTTGTTCCTTTAGCAACATGTGCAACCTCTACCCCTATCAACAAGTGACATAGAATCATTTTTTTTAGCCTTTTACTCACCCACCTGTAGCCATAAAATTATTATCTGTATCTAGCTTGGTGGTCTCTGTCCAAAATCTCACTCCCCTCAGATCGTCCCCTGGGCTTCACTTTAACCAGATGCCCAAGTGGATTTCAGTGCTATCTTCTAACAAGATTCTTATTCACAAAATGAGAAACAAAATAAAAATATATTTTCCCTTGTTTTCAGTATGTCCTTCAATCTATCTACTACCTTTTTCATTTTTGTGTTCACTTTTGATTTAATTTAAGTCCTTTTTCTTTCTTCAAATTATCAACATGCTTATAGTTTTACACAGCTGCTGACAGATGTCACTGGTGTTGCATGAAATCCAGGGCCCCTTTTGCATCTCTACCAATGTGCAATTGCCACAAATATATAAAACTCAAACCAATCTTGATCAATATAAGCAAATCAAAAATTAAATTTTCTATTTATTAATTTTATATCCTGAAAAGTATTTGTTGATATAGTCATAAAATCATTCATCATCTATTTTTTCTATCCCTGCCTAAGGCAAGTTGCACACAAACATGAGATACTTCTCTGTAGGGAGCTCAGCTTTGAATGATCATATTAATTTTCCTCTGCTCACATATAACATACCAACTGATCATCACTCTCATATCAGTCTTGAGTTGCTGATCTACTCACCTGATTAGGACTGATGTGAAGGACTGGAGATGTTTTTTTTTTTACATTGCCATGTTATTTTCTTCAGACTTAGAAAAAAGTTATAATATTCCTACACCGGGTTCAAAAGATGTATGCACAATCTGGTTTTTAAAGAATGCGAGTTTGTTCCTGTCAGATACTAACCTAGAATTTATACCCTTGCAACATGGTTTTTATATCTGAGATATTCCTACTCTGAGACAAACAGTCTTCATTATGGCTCCAGTGACTCCATATTTTTTGCTGCAAAGCAACAGAGGTTTGAGATCAGAGGTTTCCTTACTCTCCCAGGCTAATAAGTTCCATCGCCCTGATGAAGTGTATAGCAGCTACTATTCCCATGCAGTCTTCTATCTAAGTACTGACCAAGCTTCACATTGCTTAACTTTGTGATCAGATGAGAACTGGTATGTTCAAGAAGATGCAGCTGCTAAGAGAATCTATTTTTATGAATGAAACTTCTCCCAAGTTCTGGGTCATTTCATGCGGTCAGATGACCTTACAAGTTGAGGTCTTTCAGTCAGGTATTCATATTCATTGGTTGGCACCAAAATTAAGCAAGTTTTCTGGTAAAATCAGTTTTTGCAGAAATTTGCTTCACTCACTGACCTGACATTTAAACTATAGCACAAAAACCCAGCAACTCTCAACTGTAGTTATTTTGATGTAGTTCTGACTTCTTGCTGGTAAGCTGTTATGTTTCGTTTTTTTTCATTTTTACCACTGACCATAATCAATATAATTATAATATAATCTTTTATTTATTTACTATATAATTTAGCTGGTGTTCTGTCATTCCTTTTACTTTGCTTCATTTTATTTCTTTTGTTGCGCACATGACACAGCCATAAGCCATATCATGTTGAAGTCATAAAATAGTGTGTAGTAGAAATGTTGATATTCCTACACCGGGTTCAAAAGATGTATGCACAATCTGGTTTATAATAACATTTCATAGTTTATAAGACAGTTTTTATATGAGGATTTGTCAAGAATAACTGATAAACATAACTTTCTATGATGTAAATTTGAAACAAAATAATGACTTAATTATACCCTTATATTTATTTATTTTAAAATTATTTTAAAAATAAAAAAGTTGACATATTTTTATTATTTAGCCAAACAATGACGTTTTTTCATTATATTTTTATAATGAGTTTTCCATTTTATTATTGTTGTTTTTATTGTCTTTTTTATTTTCTGTACTTTATTTTGTTGATGCCATGGACCTTCCAGCACTTCTGCTCAAATATTAAAAAGGATGATTATTTCATTACAAAGTTGAAAGTGTAATTCCTTAATGACCTTCAACATTATCATAATTATATAATTTTATCATTACTATTATATAATATACTAGTTTTATCACATTTTGTTACAGTTACTTTTTATTAAAGTGATGTTCATAAAAAATTGACAAGAGAAATTTTTTCATGAACATCTGTTAATGAAATGGGATAGAATGTGAATTTAGGTCCCTTTTGAATGTACATAATACTTCTTTTTTGAAGCCAACAGACTTTCTGTAGAGCACAGTGCTGTAACAACACCATGAACATATTTGGTTGGGTTGTGGGTTTTTAATTCCACAATTATTTTCCACATGACATGTTTCTTGTTAGAAAACACTCCTACATTTTAATTTTATTCTTTTTTGAAGAATGCTTTCTTTTGTTTTTATAATTAAATATTTGTCAGAGTCAAAGTAGCCATAATACTATTAAAATAAATTGGATAAATTTAACAATTACTTCAGTAAATTTTAATAATTTGTTAAAAACTTTACAGCACTGAGTGCTTTCTAGCAGAACTACTGGGGAAAAAGAGGCTTTGAGATTTTATACTGATTCCCAATGAGCAGACTTCCGTCAACTGGTCAATCAGAATTGTAAGACAATAGAAAGGAAAGAAATAACAAAGGTTTATAGTTTTGTATCTTAACAGACTCACTGTTAATCTCAAGGTATTGGATTAGAACAAAAGTTTGTAGCATTTTACAATAAGTAATATTTGAACAGATGATTTTGTTTCACACTTGACTTAAATTTATGACATATATACATATTCTTAAAAGTAATATTTTATATAATTTATATGCTGATTGTGAATTTAAAATGTTTTTCTCTTGAAAACTGAAAATAGAGCAAAATGAGATGCATTTAATCTTTTGATGTTCTTGATTTTATTTCTAGAAAGGAAGAAAATGCTGTCCAAACAACAAAAAGATATGTACCATTTATGGAGATGGTGCCATAGCTGAAAATATTCTTTGTAAGTTGTTCACTAGGTTTGGAAGTGAGAATTTTGATTGGGAAGACCAAAAGGCTCTGGCAGACCAGCAATCATTGATGATGGCCTAATCAATATATTGATTAAAAATAATCCTGGTCACACAATATAGGATATCACTGAGATAATTCAGTTATCTGCTATCAGCATTGTAAGGCATTTGAAAACACTTCAATGCACAAATTGCTATGATGCTTGGGTGCCTCAGGATTTAATATAAAAGCATTTAGTGGATCATATTTTATATGTGTGTGTTTCCCTAGGTCAAGAGGGTGGCTGCTGGATGACCTTATATCTGGCAACAGGACTCTGCATCATATCACACAAGCAGGAGAACCCAGTCATGGCTGTCAGACAATTTCTGCAACTATATCACCGTTTACATCTGGCCACCTAACTCCCAGGTCTGCAACACCCTTGATTATTATGTGTGGGGTCCAGTTGAGTGAGAGACCAACAAAACTCCTTGTAACACCAAAGATGAACTGAAAGCAAGGATTATGGCAGCATCCACCAACTTAAACAAGGTGCCTGTCCAGAAGAGTTGCATAAGATTCCAAAGTCATCTGGAGGCTGTGGTTGAAGCCAATGATTTTATTGAGTAAATTTACTCTTTAGTATTTCAAGATATTTTTGTGCAATTTTGGTAAATATATCTCTTAAAACGAGATGTACGTGTTATTTACATTTTTGCATAATTTAGATGATAATTTTATCCATTGCACCTCGTATATCTTTAAATTGTTCAATGATGACTCTGCTATAAAGAATATTAGCACCTCTATTATCAGACTTTAGAAAATTAATTCCAACTTATGCCTAATATTACCATGAGTAATATTAGGCATAATATCATATACTTGTAAAATCAAAGGACATATTTTAAGATTTTTCTTGATTGCCCATTAGTATTTGGAAACTGGTCATTAAGTACTTTTTCCAAATAAAGTTTTCTCCTTTTCAAAATTCCCTTTAGTTTTCTTAAAACTTCAGAGTGTTGTTGGTGCCCTACAGCAGCTAAATAATAATTTTACACTGTGATATTACTCTAAACATTTAAATTAGAAACCAGAGTACACTTGTTTCCTTACCATTTTTTTTTGACTTACTGATTTTCATTTACACTCAGAATGGAGTTTCTGTTTTTGTTGGTATTTTTTGATTCATGCTTTCTTCAAGGTGAAGATGGCTCTCCAAACCATCCTGTCTCTTGTGGCTCTGAGCGATTTTTCACCTTTTACCTTGCTTTCTTGTTCTACCATCAATTCACACTTTTTGTATGTTATGTGTAAGGTAGCAGCGAGACGACGTGTATCTGCTTAGATACTCGTTGCCGTGAATGTCTTGTTTAAGTAGCCCACTCTCGCCTCTCATGTAAGCGGGCGAGTCTACTTCTATGGGGGTGTGACGCCAAGACCATTCCAGTCTTGTAACTGGGCGTCTTAGGTTCAATTCCACCTCTACATTATGTTATTTCAGAACATGAATCTCATAATTCTTCACAACTTCCTATCTTTTGTTTCTCTAAATAATGTTTACCTTTTTATCATTTCTCTTTCTTCATGTTCACATAAATTTATTAAATTGGCTACACCTTGTTTTTCATACCTTGTGAGTGTTAGATTTTCCAGGTTTTCCTTCTTCATAATATGTCCCAAAAATTTCAGCTATCTCTTTCTTTATTTAAGTATAATTTTCCTTGTACTTCCTATTTTCTTTAAAATGCTCTCATTGTTCAAATGCTCTGTGCATGTTATTCTTAGCAGTCATCAGTCAAACCACATATCTTTTTCTTCAAATCTCTTCTTCATCTGTGATGTTCAGCATTCACTACTATATAGTAGATAGATACATTGCAGTTCAGCACTATTTTCTTTGTTTCTAATAAAATTTTCTTATCTCTTAATACTTTGCTTAGTTTCTAGAAGTTAACTTTTACTCTTATGTGTCTTCTGATTTCTATGCCTCATTTTACATTGTCTGTTATCAGATAATTAAATTTCTGTATCTGCTTGATTTTGATGTTGCCAGTATGTCGATCATATCTTGTGCTATCTCTTTTGCTAACAAAAATCATTAAATGAGAATTGAGTGTTAAAGTTTTCTTTTGATCGTCATATGTATTCTTTGTTTCAAGTTTTCCCAAAAATCTTTTTTTTAAAAATCTGACAATTACTTGTGGGAAATGGATCATTCAAAGTTTATTGCATTTCCAGGAATGTGGACTTGGTGGAACCAGCCAAAGAAAATATAATTGATACTTTAATGATTTGTTAAATTCTGAAGCAAACATTATAAAAGAGATATTTGTGGATGTTTCAGATTTTACAAATACTTTCATAAAAATGGAATGAAGTTGTGTTTTCTTTGATCTAAAGATCTTTTTTACTGTATATGTAACAAGCTAACCCTTAGGTATCAAAACTCAGACAAAATAGAATTAGTCCATCAGAAAAGTTCTGTTGCTAGATTTTGGCATCTATTTAGGAAAATGTAATTAATAGGCAAAACCTTTTGTAATAATTTGTTTCTTCTCTCTTTCCAAACTCTAGCAACAGAACTTCTGATGGACTAATTTCTGTTTCTTTTATTGAACCACGGTATTTTGCATGATATAATGCCTACTGGATTAAAGCATTCACTTAAATATATCTTGTTCCCTGAAAATTGTAAGTTCAATCCCTGGATTGGTTAGTGCTGAAAAGTCACCTATTTGATTTTTTTTCTTCCTTTATCTCTTCCTAGAAGTAACTACCCTATCTAATCTTCCTTTTGAATTTTTTCTTTTTCTAATTGATGTTCTCCATGCTATTTGTGTGTTTGAATTTTAGTTTAAACTTTACATTTGAATAGTTCATCATTTGGATTACAATTAATCTCAACATTTAACAGCCACCATTTTTTTTCATTTTTTTCTTTCCTTTTTTTTTTTACCTCGCTACTATTGAGTTGGCCAACTGGCTATTCACTCATGATACTATGGACGGACTTCTACTGCCTACTACCTCCTTTCCCCCATAATATACTAGAAGGTCAGTTAAACATAGCATGGTCAAAAAGTTCTCTAGGTCACAAATTGACTCTCCAAATGAGTTAAATGTATGTACATTCTTTGAAATAACTTAACAGGAAGTCAAAATGTCTTGAAAGTTCTGTCTGAGGTAGGTCTCTGCCAGTTTTAATTCTTTATTGAATTTCTAATGGACATCGTGACTTTAACTAAATTAAAACTTAATAACTTTTTTCTTTTTTTTGAATAGGAGTTTTTCTATCACTTGATCAATACACCTCCCAATTCTCTTGAACAGGAGAAGAAGCTCATTTCTTGTTTCCTGTTTAGGAAGGGGTTACCAATTCCTTTCCTTTTCTCAGGCCTTAATAGTGGTGCTGTCATGAATTTTTTGTGATATGTGTGGATGGAGGCAACATCTCTTCATACTGATGGTGCCGAGTTGGCAGTTTTCTGGTTGCTGCTTCCCAACTTGTAGGAGCCCAAACTTTTTTGTAGCATCTAGAGAGGCTGCTCTGATCAACAGTCACATAATACTGAGGTTGTTGTAGTGCCATGTCACACCTGGAAAGGTGTCCCCACAAGCATCACTGATGGGGAACCCTGAAGCCACACTATATTGCTGTCTGTACCAGTTCCCTTCCCACACGTGTTACATTAGACGGCTGACTTCTTCTGCTACCCTAGGCCTTTTCCTTACCAAAATAATATACCATAACTATAAGCAACCAAAGATATAAAACTAAACCAGCTCAATAAAAAAAAACACCTAAACTCTTCAAGCTTCCTTTCTCCAACATTTGTGGTATTTGTACCAAATTCTGCAGTGTGGAATCATTCCACTTTGAAAAGTCTCTGGACATCCTAGCTCTCTGCAAAACTAATCTTAACTCTGCAATTCCCTCCTCTAATTTCTTGATTCCTGGCTATCTTCCTTTCTTTAGGAAGGACTCTACTGTCCACATGTATGGCCTGGGAGTTTATGTCTATGAACATCTCCTGCTCATTAGGGAACTTACTGCCGGCTACTCAAACGTCTAAAAGCGTCACTGCGGAAAACAGAACGAATGCCGTTAACTTCTTGTGAGTCAGCGTTTTTCAGAGAGCAACTCACAAAAACTCAAAACAAACAAAACATTAACATAAACGAGCCTTCCTAACTAAAATAATTACCAGAATGAAACCCATGTGTACAGTCAAAAGGCATAAGGTAATTTTCAGTCATCACCCCAAAGATATCGCTAACTAGCTACGATGCCGATCTCAGTCTATATAAATACAGCCGATTTCTTCCACCAAAAATACCCGCTCGGATCAAAGTGTAGTATCTGCGCTTTGTGAGCTGCCGGGTCGGTGTCTGTCGAACTCTCTGCTTGCAGAGAGGAACCCAGACAAAGTCCGTCGAAGGGTAGGGTTTCGTTGGGGAGTTGACGGAACTGGCCCGCCTCGGCGGGTTTGGATGGTTATTTATTTTTGGCCTGCCTACGGGCTCAGAGATACCCACATTAAAAAGGCCTTGTGCCACATTCGATCCCCGTGGGTGGATTGATAAATACCATCTATAAAAAGAATACACGCTCGGCCCGGTGGCTAGGATCAAAGTGTAGTATCTGCGCTTTGTGAGATGCCGGGTCGAGTGTCTGTCGAACTCTCTGCTTGCAGAGAGGAACCCGGACGAAGCTCCGCCAAAGGCTAGGGTTTCGTTGGGGGAGGTTGACGGAACTGGCCCGCCTTGGCGGGTTTGGATGGTTATTTATTTTTGGCTGGGCCTACGGGCTCAGAGATACCCACATTAAAAAGGCCTTGTGCCACATTCGATCCCCGTGGGTGGATTGATAAATACTATCTCACTTGGCGGATTTTGGCCCCAGGGTGGAGCCACGAGCTCCCTCCTCTCACCTTCGCTGACCACACGAAGCAGCCAAACCTCGCAGCAGCGGGCCGACCCAACTTCAGTAGCAGCAGCAGCACCCGGCTACATGATATGCACTAGTCCTTTTCAGGACTACACTCGGTTACATGATTTTGCGATAGTCCTTTTCAGGACTAATCCAGCCACGTTATTACGAATGTCCTTTTATTAGGACTACCAAGCAGTGATCTTGCACGACTGTCATACCAAGGACGAACAGGCTACACCAGCGTCGACCCTCTCTCTTCTCAAGCGCCAACGCGTTCTTTACAAAAGGGCAGACATCTGGGGATCGACTGGACCTCGAACATCGCTGTTCCATTCGGCCTACCTCTGAGCTGTCGCCTTGAAACCTGACAACACTCCTTCAATTGACACTCTCTAACTTCACAACCGAACTCCAGCAAACAATTATCTGTACATGCTTTTGCCAGATTATTAAATAAAATTTGGCTTAAACTTTTACATCCTCGCCTTTGTTGTTCTTGCTTTGATCGTATTACCCTACATTATTTTTCTGCTTGTGGGGTTAACAGGCACCTGCTTAACGCCGCAACAAACTCTCTCTTGAATCTCCAGACTATTCTTACATTTGTCTTCATCTCTCTCTACTAAACTCAGTCAGCTATTTCTTCTTTTTCTACTGTTCCTCTTCATCTCATTACTGCTGCTTGTTAGATAGTATTTTGATAATAAAGACAAGGCCATCTTCCTACACCTGTTTGCACATATATTTGTATTTGGTGACTTTAATGCCCACCATGTCAGGTGGATTAAACACTCTGTCAGTGATCTCACTGGCATCCAAACCCTGAACTTCGCAATCACCCAATCTCATGCAATCACCCAATCTCACCCTGATGGACACATTTCTCTTCGAGATCATTTCTTTACCTCTGTCTCTGACTCATGTCTTTCTATGCAGCTCTGCCCTCTTGGCAACTTTGATCATGCAGTAGTGTCTGAACATCTCTTTCCACTCTCCCACCAGCCAACAATTTCCTACTAACAGAATATCTTTCTGTTATCAAGCAGATGGGGATTTGTTCAGTGATTTCCTTTGTGACATCCCTTCGAATGAAGTTTTTAATCATCCTGTTTAAAAATGTGCATCTGAGCTCTCTGTTTGGGTGAAAGCTGGCATTTCATTCCAGCAAGGAAATACAAAGTTAAATCATATTCATCCTCTTGGTTTTTACCTGAATGCTTGGCTGCTATAGTCTACAGGAATCATTTCTTCCAGGTGTTCCAGAACAATATGTCTGATTGCAACAATTGTCTTTTTATCTCTGCTCATAATGAGTGCAAGTATGTCCTCAAAGAAGCAAAGTTACTGCTTGCTGATAGAATGAAACAATGTAGTTCAGTTCTAGAGATTATTGGTGGCTCTATAAGAGTGTGCTGGACAACTGCATATCCTCAATCCCTCTTCTGTTCAATCAATTCAAAGTCCTGACATCTACAGCAGATAAGGTTGAATGCTTTTCTCAGAAATTCTCTCCCAACTCAACACTCGACTCATTTGGACTCACCTGATCCCCCCAGAACAGAGGCTCTACTGAGTGATATGAGCATAACCCTGTTGCTGGTCTCAGGCATCATTTCTAAATTAGACTCCCATAAGGCAAGCAGAGGCAACAGGGTTCCAGCCATCATCCTAAAGAAATATTCTCCTAAGCTGGTTCTAGTTCTCTCTAAACTCTACAACTTTTACCTCGCTGCTTCCTGCTTTAAAGCTTGTTGGAAGTCCGCCTATATAGTTCCTGTATTTAAGAACTCTGGAGAACCTCCTGACTCCTCTATCAGCCTATTAGTCTCCTACTACTTCTTAGTTAAGTATTCAAGGTTTTAATCAATGCTGAAGTGGTAAAGTATCTTACCTCTCACAACCAGCTCTCTGACAAATAATATGGCTTCCATTTTGCAAGGTCTAACACTGATGTGTTAACAGCCATCACTGAATATGTATATGAAGCTCTTGATAATAATGGTGATGCTCAAGCTGTGACTCTAGATAGCCCAAAAGTGTTTGACAGGGTTTGGCACACTGGTCTTCTACATAATGTCCAGTATTACAGGATGATTTTTTGATTTAATGCAATCATTCCTATCAAATTGTGAAATAAAGGTTGTTTGAATGGGCTTGCTTTCAGACCCTTTCACATTGACACAGATGTCTGCCAAGGCTCTATCCTGATCTTCATCAATGATCTTTCTGATGTCATCAGTTCCCAAGTAGGCATTTATGCATATGATACTACCATTTACTTCTGTCTCAATAGCAAATCTATTAGAGCTGACAAAATAAACTTAAAAAGTACAGTGTAACCCGGATATAAGAGAGTTGTCGGAACCGGAGAAAAAGTCTCTTATATCCGGGTTTCTCTTATATCCGGGTTTCTCTTATATCCGGGTTTGGTCTATTTTGTTTAGGTAAGTATGGGAACACTTCATATAACGCTTTTTATGTACAGAATACTAGTTTATTTAACAGTTATAGACATAAAAAGCACAGACAAAAATACATTTTCAATCAGTTTTCAAAATAATTCAATCAAAAATTACTTTTTCTTAAAAAAAGTCAGTCATTTTTGATTGTACAGAAATCTCTTTGTTAACACCATGAACACTTTCATGCAATCCGTAAATCATTTTCAATGCGCCATCAGGATTACTGCCTTTTGCTTCAAAGTAGGCTGTCAGAGTTTCAAGTGCATTCAATGAAGCCAGAGAATTTGGCACTGGTTTGTCACTTTCAGAAACTTCAGAACTTACGCTTTCAGCATCATCATCTTCGTCAAAATCTTGATCATCCAATTTTATACCATGTGTGATGTCCATGTCAGTCAGTTCTCCATAACATTGTGTACGGTCGTCGAAGCTGATAAATTTTGTTTGCCGTGGTTTTGCCGACTTACCAACAACTACAGCTTGCTTTTCACTGCCGTCTATGTTTGTGAACTGAAGCATCGTGAGTCTGTCTTTGGGAACTTTTGTCCCATTTGACTGTTCGTCGCCGGCAAATCGCAAAGATCCAGACGGCATGGCTTTGTGGAAAATTCCCGTTTCATCACAGTTCCAAACATCTTTTGGATCATATCCAAGCGAAAAAGTTGCGGCAAAACATTTGTCACCCATTCGTTGGCAGAACTGTGATCTGCTGACATTGATTCGCCGTGAAATTTTTTGAACGAAACGTTATTGGCCTGCTTCCAGCGCATGAGCCAGCCATTGCTCGGTTCAAAATCAACTTCAAGATTTACGGCCAGTTGTGATGCTTTCTGCCTGATGACGCGATCGGTGACGGTAGCTCCATGAGCACATGCTTGCGTAAACCATTGTGTAAGCACTTCGTTAACGTCCTTGTGCACGGATTGGCGCTTTCGTTTGCAATTAGTGCTTCCGTTCATTTGCATGCAAGATCTGAGATTGTCTTCTTTCTTGAGAATTTTTGCTGCTGTTGAATAACCGATTCCGTACTTTTTGGCTGCAGCGGCCAGTTTGAGTTTCTTCACTTTGACATCGTCAATGAGCTCCAACTGTTCAGAAATGCTCAGAGTTTTTCGTTGAGACGCCGACGCCGACATCACTAATCGCAATGATCACAAGCAAACGGTTTTCAGTGGCAAAATTAACAAACAGACAAACTTCTGACTCAACAGAACAGTGGGTAAAGTGAAAGTGCTGTCCAGTAAAAGCAAAGTGGGCAAAAAAGCGGGCGGCGCTCCCCTTAGACACACAAAGCAAAATCATAAGGTAGAGGGTGTCTCCTACAGACACAGATTGGACACACCGTGTCTCTAGACTAGTCAAGATTAAGTCATTGAACTTCACTCTCTTTCTCTAACTGACCTCTGTTTCACCGATTTACGACATCACACTGTCACTCAAAACGAACTCTCTTATATCGGGAAGGACGGGACCAGAGAAAATCTCTCTTATATCCGGGTTTCTCTTATATCCTGGTTTCTCTTATATCCGGGTTTCTCTTATATCCGGGTCTAATTTATATACATTAACACAGGCTCTAATTTGGGACCAGAGAAAATCTCTCTTATATCCGGGTTACACTGTACCCACAAAAGTACCCACAATTAACTGGGGCGGGAAGTGGCTTGTAAATTTGAATGCCTCCAAAATGAAACTGCTCTCATTTAACTTCCAGAGAGAAATTTTCCTGCCCACCATCTAGCTGAAGCTAGACTCTATGCCGTCTTGGCCTCACATTTTCAACTGACTTAAAAGGGAACAACTACATCAAATCAGTAGCTGCATCTACTGCAAGAAAAGTTGCTTCATTGTATTGTGCCAGAAATTTTTTCTAGTTCATCTTGCACAATTAAAAATCTACCATTCATCCAGGCATTGAATACTGTTGCCATATCTGGTCTGGTGTTCCTGCTATTCATCTTGAGATTCTTGCCAAAATCCAAAGAAGGATCTGCAATGTAATTGATCCTGACTTGGCATCTTGACTTCAGTCACTTTCTTACCAATGTGACATGGCTTCCCTCTGCCTTTTCTACAAATATTTTCATGGCAACTGCTCTGACAAGCTTTTTTCCCTGATGCCTTGACTGTATGAATTTAAGAATGCATCTAGGTCCCACCCTTTTACTGTTGAAATAGTTAAATGTAACTGCAACTTCTACTCCAACAGTTTCTTTTCTCACACTTCCCACCTGTGGAACTTCCTTTCATTTGCTTGCTTCCCTGATAAGTACATTCTTCAAAAATTAAAATGCAATCTCAATCGACATCTTCTATCGGTTATCCTTTCCTCAATCTCCCTATACCCAATCTTTTCTCTCACTTTCACTCTCTGTAACCCTCTGCATACTAGTGGCATTCTTGTCTTACTTGGAATGAAATTATTAAAAAAAACAAAAAAAAACTCTGATTCAATGTGGTCAGCCTTAACCATACCTGCTGTAAGTAGATATACATACAGTTTGTACTTTCTTGTTTGTAATCAATTCATGCAATCCATTTCCTTAATTCAAAACAGTCCACCAACATTGACCAACACGTGTATCCTGTTCATTACAAGAGTCACCATCCAGCCTGTTGCCTCATTATACACATTTTTATATCACCAATGACAGCCAAAATTTGCATGTATAAAAAGAGACTCTTGCAAGAGTCTATCTGACTCAGGGACCTATGTGTTTTAAATGTGTGACCTGCAAAAATGCCATTTTTCCTTTATGGATAGTTTATGTGTGAGATAAGTCTGAATCCATTTTCATCCTGGAGGTAAGCCATTTTCTGTAGTGTTACATTAACTGTTGCAAAAATTCATGTAACCTTTGACCTCTTAGCCCTTTGTGGTAGTTAACTACAGTACAGATATTTACATACACATTAAATACAATAAAGAATGTCTAGTGTGAAGTTGGAAGTGCATGAATAAAAATTTTATATTCTAAAAACAGAACATGCTCATGAACTGTAGAAATATGTTACATGATTTTTCTCCAATACTGCAAAACAAAGTGAATATTACAAAAGTCTGTCCCTTACTCGCAAATCCAGCAAGAAGTCATGTTTTTCCCATGAGTCCAGGAAGCATCTTCTCTTCATGACATCTACTCCAATATCTTTCACTGTTCAGACCATCACTGACAGGCTGGCTGTTAAGACTCACATGACTAACTAAGCATGGCACATACTAATTAGGGAAGAGTAAGGAAAGTTAAACCAACAAATAATAAAAACATACTAATAAAACAAATAATAAAACATATAATAATGCAGATAATCTCTTGTCTGAAAGACTCCAATGTAAATTATCACCTTTTTATTTTGATCATTTAGTCAAGTCTTCAAGAGTGATACACTGTGCATTATGTGAATTAATTCCAAATTCAAATCTGTAGAAAATTTGTCACAACAGGTGAAGAAATCTGATTGAATAATGGACATGAGTTGATATAACCTGAAATGATAGGAAAATGAGGAAATAAAATGAAAATTTTATTTACAATTATCCACAAGTAACAAAATGTAAATATTGTAAGAGTTGAAAAGTGTATTACATATTATTTTAGTAAGAGCATATTGCACATTACAGTTTAGTTGACCTTTAAATATTAGCAAGCGTATTTTTACAAAACCACAAATACCTCTGTATAAATATTGATGTCTATGTAATGGGAGAAAATAGTTGAAAAAATAATAAAAGACAATGGAATAAATTTGCATTCAATGTATATAAGAGAAAAATGTTTACTTGACATTGTTAGGCTAAATGGACAAGTTTTATGAAATTTGATTAACCAGTTTTGGACAGATGGTACCTCTTGTATTATCTTCTAGCCATTGAAATTGCATTGGAATTGAGTTTTATAAACTTAAAGTTGTCATTGCATGGAAACTATGAATTAATATACACTGTAGGAGAGTTATAACTCTGGTTAAATAATTATAAACCTAGTTGCATTTATGTATGCAAAAATACTTGTAAAAATGAGAAACAGCAAAACGAGTTTCATTTATTATCTGGTTGTTATGTGGTGTTGGAAGAACGAGAGACAGTAATACTGAGTAAAATTGTGAGTTTTGATGTAAATCAAATATGGATCAGAATCCAACAGAGAGATAAGATAAAGAATAAGTAAAATGTATATAATCTTTTCAAATGTTTTTTTTTTTATAGATGTGTGTAATGAGGGTCTAGATATTTTACTTAGAAAATTCAAGAAGTATCTGGGGTCTTTTTACCTCAAATTTTTGTTGAGTGTTAAAAGATAAATGTTATTATTATGGCCTGAAAAAGGAAGTAATGAAACTTTTGTTGATGCATGTGCTAATGACCTGTCCCGTGTGAATAGTGTTTCTGATAATGAGAACATTATGTATTTCTGTATGTAGAGGAGAAAAGTGGGGTTGATTCTCATTGGTTTTAATGGGTGAATTAAGGATAATTATAATTGTAATAAAAATTTCATTATTATTTTTGACACTATAATTAATTTTTATTTATTTTTTATGGACATACAAAACGAAGGATTTGATTGACAAAATTTATTTGTAAAGTAATTATAATGTAAAACTGATTTTTATAACAGAATAAATCAGAATGTAATTTTTATACATGAAAATCCTTTCTTTTCTATTCCACTTAACTGACTGTTTTTTAATGTTTTCATTTCATCCAAATACCTGTTAAAAGAAACTTGACATTCTTCACATCAACTACAATAGAAATAAACATAACATATATATCTCTTTGCAAGTACCTCAAATATCTACTGTTAGATACATCATTTCCAATGAGCCTAAACCTAATCCATAACATTTTACAAAAAAAAAGATCTACCAAATCTGAAAGCTGAAATAAAGATATTAAAATTTTTTAGAAGAGTGTCACAAATGCATTTCATGACACTTGACCCACAAATACATTATGACTTAATTTAATAATTTAATTTAAAATTCCTTGTATGAAGCTTAGAGTTTGTAGTTTTAACATAAATTAATAAAAGCATCTATAAATTAATTACTATAAACAAAACCGACTTCAAAATCCTCAAATGAATAAAATCATTCAATAAAATCTGAAACATTTTTGTGCTATACAAAACAAAGAGACAAAATTTTCAACATAAAACTAAAAGCAATTTTTTTTAAATTTTATTTTTATAAATAAATTTAAACATTACTACCTGTCTATATTTCTGAGATGAGGTATTATGTACACAATTTACATTATTTGGACTATTGTCCTCATCTTTGTCACCATTTTTATTGAGTTCACTTGGTCCAGTAGAACCTGAACATGTTCCTGATGTGGCTAGAGTACGAAGGTGTCATCTACATACCTTAACCATAGAGTTGGCTTTAGAGATATAGATTCTAATGCCATTTTCTCAAAGTATTCCATGTATATATTCGTCATTGCTGGTGATAATGGCATGCCCATTGCTAAGCCCTCATCTTGTCGATATATATGTGATCCCATTCCAAAGTGTGTTGTTTGTGTACAGAAAGTAAACATCTCCATCAGATTATCTATTGGAATACTGGTGCGTTCTTCTTCTGTCTCTGACTATTGAGAGTGCCTCCTCCATGTGTACCTTGGTGAACAAACACACCATGTCCAAGCTCACCATCTGGTTGGTTAGGATGGACGCATCTTTGATTATTTCACAAAGTGGGTGTAGTTTCAGACATATGAAGGAGAGTATTTACATTAGTCGGACTATTGTCCTCATCTTTGTCGCCATATTTGTCACAACGTTTCGGCCGTTGTACGCTCCGGCCTTCTTCAGGTGGTTGGAATTTCGAACTGAACCCTTTATTTCGATCGCTGGGGTAGACTGTTCTAATTCCACGTGCCATGTTTTCATATGTCCGAAACTCCGCCCACTTCGTGGAAATAATCAAAGATGTTCCCATCCTATCCAACCAGATGGTGAGCTTGGACGTGGTGAGTCTGTTCACCAAGGTACCCACGGAGGAGGCACTCAGTAGTCAGAGATAGATTAACCTCTGACTCTTCCCTAGAGGAGCGGACCAGTATTCCAATAGATAATCTGATGGAGATGTTGACTTTCTGTACACAAACAACACACTTCGAATGGGATCTCACATATATCGACAGGATGAGGGCTTAGCAATGGGCTCCGCCATTATCACCAGCAATGGCGAATATATACATGGAATACTTTGAAGAAATGGCATTAGAATCTATATCTCTAAAGCCAACTATATGGTTACGGTATGCGTAGATGACACTTTCATACTCTGGCCACATCAGGAAGAAGTCCAGGTTCTTCTGGACCATGTGAACTCAATAAGACCTTCGATACAGTTCACAATGGAGAAAGAGAGAAACAACTCACTCCCATTCCTGGATGTACTAATATCTCGAACAGAGAATGGGTTCAAGACATCCGTTATACCGTAAACCAACATTCACCGGACAGTACCTCAATTTCAACTCCCACCATCCATACAGTGTAAAGAAAGGGATCGTCCGATGCTTACAACATCGAGCAAAAGTCATAAGTGGCGATCCAGAGACGTTAGATAAGGAATTGGTCAGTATAAGTAGTACCCTACAACGCAACAACTACCCTGGGTACATGGCAGCAGCCCCCAAAAACTGGGATAGGCGGGTACAAGAGGAGGAGGAGGAGGAGGACAACAACACTCAGAAAACAGTCTGTCTGCCTTATGTGAAGGGGTTATCAGAGAAAATACAAAGGATCTGCGGTCCATATAACATCAGGACAACCTTCAAAAGCGTGACAACACTTCGCAGGTATCTCTCACGAGTGAGACCCCCCATAGAGAGGAACATGACTAAAGACTGTGTGTACGCTATCCCATGCAGCTGCGGAAAGGAATATAAAGGAGAGACAGGCCGCCCCCTCAAGGTAAGGCTTCAAGAACACCAGAAAGCTGTAACGCAAGGGAAGTAGAAAAAATCAGCCGTGGCTGACCACATATGGAGAGAGAAGGGAGATCACCGCCCCCTGTGGGATCATGTTGAGATCATAGACAGGGAACACCATTGGAAAATTCGTAAACTTAAGGAATCAGCACATATGCTAGGCCACAAAAATCTCCTGAGCCGACCAAGCATAGAAATAAATACAATATGGGAACCAGTAATAAGGAGTGCCAGAGAAAAGCAATGATAACAAAGTTGCGATATGAACTCTGGTAAAGACATGCAATGATAACAGCAAAAATTGCAATATGAGCACTGGTAAAAATGATGCTGAAAACATTAGGTTTATAATACTCCTTGTTCTTGATTAGGATCTGTGACAGTTTGCATTCCATTTTCATTATAGGATCCTTTTTTACTTTGCTGTAGCTACCATTGCTAATGAGGTCTTCTAGCTTTCTTGTATAATCTGATTTGTCCATCACTACAGTCGCATTGCTTTTGTCGGCCAGTAGTATGATGATGTTTTCGTTCCTCTGTAGGGATCTGATCACTAGCCTCTCCAGTTTTGCGATGTTTGACCTGGGTGGCTTGGCCTTCTCCAAGGTCTGTCTCACCTTCCAGTTCATCTGCCTGAGCCTGAGGGAAGTTCAAGGCCACCTCCTCAACTCTGGCAATGATGTCCAAGTATGGCACTCACCTGATGGTTGGGGGCAAAGTTGAGACCCTTATTCAATACTGACTCCTCAGAGGCACTCAGCTGATATTGGCTGATATTGATTATTGCTTTAACTGGTGGGTCACCTTCTAATCTTTCAATCTGTTTAATTTTTGGACTTGGCGATCCTTGACTACATCGAATTCATGTCTGAAGGATTTATCCAGGTCATTTTGGATCCTTCTCTGGTCTTCTTCATTCTGTTGAAGAAATCCTCAAGCCTCTGGGAGATATGGCATTTTAAACATTACTATTCAAAAGAATTTTATTTTAAATTTTATTAAAATTTTTAAAAAATGTCAGGATTATGAAGTAGTGTGTGTTTCTATAATAGACTTAAGTTAAAAATATTAATATGAATGATTATTTAGCACATGTGAAATATATTATTACCACATGTGAAATTAATGCAATGATATAAAAAAAATTCTCTGTACCATACAGACATTGTGTATATATTTGCATATATGTGTTGAATCAGAATTCTACCTTTGTTTAAAAACCCATTAAAAGTGGCTCAGAGTGAAACTTATCTCAAATGAATCCAAGTAGCCCAACAACCCATTAAAATTGGCTCCAGATGAGAAGTAACTAAAAACACTTTCTGATTGGCTAATAAACAAAAGAATCATAATTACATATGTTCTCAACTACGTATGCATCATATCTATCCTAAGCAGATACAAAATTTGCATCAAATTTCTTGGCACCTCCCATGTGACTTGAAACATCAATGAATACAAAACATCATTTGACTTTGACAATGAGTCTTACGAATTTTCTCAGCTCAACATAAATCCATGTCACATACCAGGCTTAAAGTTAAGTTTACTTAACATTTCCACAGCTTGTGAAGTACACTCACTCAACTACATAAACTCAACAGAAAATATCAAATGACCCATTCAATCAAAGAGAGACAACTTCATACACAAAACAATAAGTCAAGTACAATATTACTAAATTCAACACCAAAAACAAACTGTTTAATTTTCTTACAAACACAAAATTACCTTATCAAACTTATCCATTTTTATACACACAATTTCTTAACTCAAAATCTTTCATATAATATCTTCATAAACACTAAATTTTACACAAGAAAAAACTTTGAAGCAATTTAAACAACTCTCAACATACAACTTTGTACCTTCTATTGGTTATATATAAAACATATTTATTGTTGAACCAAAGTATTGTTAATTCTCTTGTTTTTTGCTTGCTTTTTGTTACATTTGTGAAATTAAAAAAAGTAGTGGGTTAATCGCATTACCATCAACCCTTTACAGATTGGTAAACCCGTTGGTGGCATTCACCCCCACTACATATGTAATCAATCTCTATAAGTATCTATAAAAATCTTTGTATATAGATCTATACAGATGTTTATATTGAATAAAAAATAAAAAGCTAAAACTAGAGATGCTATTTAATTATCTATATTTCTAACACTTTCACCCCAGCCCCTCAACCTCTGACTTCTTACTCTCTGGGTTGAGGTGTCTACTCAGTCCTAACTGAACTTAAGGGAGTAGCTGTAGGTCCCCTAAGCATACATAGATTATTCAACCAGTCCACTGGTTTAATCCTGCTTCCTGCCCATGTTGTGTTTGGTTTGATTCAGAAACCATTCACATTTGACTGAAGATGTAGACACGGCTGGAGAGTCTGCGCTAAGAAATTTAGAATGCAGCAAAAAAAAGTTAATATCTGCAGAAAGCCGGACAAACATCGATTCAATGGTTGAATTGATAATGTCTTTTATATAGCAGAAAAGTATAGAAAAGAAACAGGTTACAGAAAAGAAAAGTAATTGATGTAAAAATGCATACACTGGATTCTGGGCAGAGAGAGAGTGTGTTATGATTAACTTGTTAAATCATCTCAGAACGATATACGACTCTTGGGGGAAATAAGATTTCTGTACGTGGCTTAAAGTTTTAGTGGCGTTCCTCCTTAGCAGTAGTAACAGTAGTAGTAATATTTATAGCAGAAGCAGCGGTACTTATATCAACAGTATATGTTAGCGGATGCTTTGTTCCAATCTCTGATGTCACTTTCTCTCCTTCTTGAGTCTCTAACTCGACTCTCCACTGTCATTAGCCCAATTATTGCCTGGGCTAATTCTCTTCCTTCTGCCTCTTCCATCTGCCTCTTTTTCAGCATAACTACATGTTTATATAGAAAAATCTGGCTGGTTACAACTGAACCACATCCCTACTACTTCGCACGTGATTTTCATGGGGTTTTGGCTGTTTCAACCAAAATCATGTGAATTCTAAAGGTCCTCCTTGCTTACTCAGTTCTACTCTAAGTTTTAATCAATAAAAATTATTTCAACTATTTCCATTGTCTGCTAATGACCCATTTCCAATGGGTACAGCTCTTGCCCTAGATCAGATTTCCCATCAGTAAATGAAATGCTCTGATCAATTTCGCTAGTCCAAATCTACTCCAATTTCACTAAAAAAATATACATGTGGGTGTGTGTGTGTTTCCTAGACTCTCTTTGTCATAATTGTATTTAAAATATATTTCTGTTATTATATCTAAAAACAATTGCCAAGTTCACTTGTAAAAATACTGTGATGATAAAATTAAAATAAGATCTTATAAATTGGAAAAAATAATTTCTTCAATGTTTTTTTGCTTTTCTATTTTATTAAAAGCTGACTTGTGAATATTTCTCTTTTAATTGTATTTTCTTAAACTACAATATTTGCTCTTATTTGTTCTCTTTTACAGTTAAATTGAATTATTGTCAGTTAAAATCTAAGAAAGAAGCAATGTATTTAAGTATGTATGTGTACTAAAAAGACTCTTGGATTTACTTTTTTCTATGTTATGTCTTCTATTGATTTTGAAAACATTTTCAATAAATGTCTTAAGTTGGGAAATGTAGAAAATATGGACATGACAGAAGTCAGTTGGGATATTTTCAAAAAGCAGCAATTCTCATAAAAAAAAACTGCATTATTCATTCTCATATTTATCAATACCATTGTTCTTTTAGGTATGGTACAAATAGTATAGTATTATAAGACAGACTAAAAGAATTAAGGTTTCACTTGATGGGCTTTGTTTAAACTTCCACAAATTTATTGAACAGAGCAAAGTGAAAAATGAAAAACAAGGTTTTATAAAATATAACAAAAATTTTTATGCAGAAGTTTTATAACCAAAAATTTAAATTTTAGACCTTTATAATAAAGTGCTATACACACACACACACACACACACACACACACACACACACACACACACACACATATAATTATATATACGTGTGTATGTAATTGTAAAAAGAAATATTTTGTAAAGAGAAAGGAAAATAAAACTAACCTACCTTTTTGGTTAATGGCTAAAGATCCAATGAATTGATTTGATGGATATGCACTAGTGGGCATCTTGAAATATACCCCCTGTTCACACTGCTCTTGTATCATTTTTCGTTACCTATCCCAGTAGTACCAAAAATATAGTATTCTTGACATTGTCACTTCACGGTGCTTTTTTTATTTTCATGACCATTGCATGTTGACATGAGCTCGATGGGAGGTAAACAGATTCTACACGCATTTCACACAGTAGTCATAAAGAGTAAATATTTATTTCTCTGCAGCCTGATTGGCAGCAAAATTATTCTAGCAGTAATTGTAATAATTTGAGAGACCTTGATCCTGGTGCTGTATTCCCATCTATCTGGGATTGAGTTTATGTGTTTGTTAGTGGTAGAAACAGTAGAGATTTATACAGACCTATCTTCTTCTTATCTGATCTCTGTCTGGTCCTATCTGTCTCTGGCTTTCACATGTCCAGTTCACATAAGGAAGTTTGCACACCTCTGGCTTTGATTTATTGTATATTTTTCAATAAAATATTTATGACCTTCCTTTGTAATGCCAACAAGCCAAAATGCTGGGATGAATTGAGGTAACAATCTGAATGTATGGAGGACTAATAATACATAAAAAAATAAATATAGCAAAAATTCTTCTTCAGAATATGAGAAATTTTAAAAGACCATAAATCTTCGTCACGTTATCCTAGAGGCAACTGAGTTGGTTGGGGAAGATCTAGTCTCACATTCTAAATCTTAATGAATTCTACTTTTTGGTTCAAATCTTCCTAGTGTCTTCTCCAAAGTCATTTTGTAGCTTTTAATTACTATTTTTAATCTATTTTTCTTTTGTTATTCTCTTCAACACTTAATTAGTTTCCTTTTGTTTTCTCACTTCTTAGTTTTAATTAATACCTGCTTCAAATAGTCTTACAATAAAATGTAATACATTTTACATCATACAATAAAATGTTTCATTTATTATATTTAATAAAAATAAGTTTTATTTTGTTTGAAGTTGATCAGCTTATGAAATATATTTTAATGATTTCTTTCTTATAATTTAAGAGTATAAAATTTATTTGTTTTATCAAATTTTAATTTACATAGATTTTCATAATTATTAATCAAGCACATGTAATAACAAGTACAGGCTGAACTGATTGAGAAGTTCATTCTTCTCATCTTGAGATATGTAATAGGGCGATGGCCCTGATTAAGTAATATACAGGCATGGAAAGTGGTTAATGATTTGAAGTATCAGAAAACTTGATAATTCTGAGTGTAGGAGTAGAGATATTAAGAGGATAAAAATATGGAAGAGTGGTTATTTGGATTGGTGTCTGATGAGAAAATGTTTGATTTAAAAATAAGAAACCCATAAAATACATATGAGGTGGGTCTCAGAAGAGTCTGAACTCAAAGTAACATTTAGTAAGATTTAGTATAACTGATACCCTCAGCTGTACTCCATAAGCCAAGGGAAGTTGGCCTGACATGACTACTGGATTTGCCAAAAGTCCACAGACTTTCACTCATTCTAGGGTTCCTTTATTTAGAGATGTATGTGTTGTATTTACATTGATTTCAATGTAATTTTGGAAACTTAAAAGTCCAGGCCAAAACTAAGAGAGACTTTGTGGCTGGCCATCTGGTTTTCTTACAGTTTTAGACACTAATTAATCTTGTCTATTTCCCAGATGGAAGTCTGCATAAATGGAATACACATGTGCACTTATTAGTTATTTCAAGAGGCGGCGCATGACAGCAAGTTGGAGTCAGTTGCCCCGTTTTAGTATCATACATTAAAAAAAGATCACCATAAAAATGATTCCCTGCTAAGATATTTCTCAGTACCTCAGAGCAGATAAAAGGATGGTTGAGATGAAGCAGCTACATAACTGTTGTACAATTTTACATTTCACCTCTAATTAAATTGTTAATAACTTTGCAACAGCATTATTTTCTTCCAAGTGTTACATTCATTATCCTTCCCACACACTGTTCTGCCATCCATTTACATAAGTTTATTAGGTTACTTACTGTTTTCCTTTGCTCTTCTTGGCTTCAATATGTCCTGGGAGTGTCAAATTCTCCAAGACCCGTTTCTTTACTATGCGTTCTAGAAATTTAAACTATCTCTTTCTGATTCTAAGTAGAAGTTTTCTTTTTGTTTCTATTTTCATTAGAATTTCTTCATTTCTCACATGCTCCATCCTGGGAATATTCTTTTGTGGAACCACATCTGTTGCTTCTCTGAATCACAACCATATAAGGGAACTTAACTTACATATCAGTACACTTTTTTTGTTTCTAATGAAATTTTTTGTTTTTTAATACTTTGCCTAGCTTTTGGACAGCAACTATTGCTACTCCAATTTGCCTTAAAATACTGAGTAATATTACCAACAATGGATTTTAATAGCATTGATAAGTCATGCTTTGGTAAGGATTTTGATTTGTTTGTCTTTTTTGTTGTTTTTAATCATTTCATCCCAAGCAAAGTGATAAAACCACTAAGATGCAAAGAGTTGCTAATGTAAGCCACACCCTCTACTCACACTTTCTCTCCAGTCTCTCATCTCTTCTTCTAACCTCTCAGCTGCTAACTCTGGTAACTTTGTTGAGTAATGCCATCTTATAAATCATTTGGCTATCTTTTCCTTCCTTGTTTGGAGCCAATATGTTATCTTGATTGTGTTGCTTCAGTTTTTCCAAAACCTTATGATATTAGAATTGATGGTGAAGTCTAATGTGGACCCATCTATGTACATTGTGTACCACAGACAAGATTGCATGATTCCTGTCTGTGGCCATGGTAACTCTATCTCTTTGCATTGAAGGACTACTTTGAGAATTATGACTGGAATAAAATAAAATGCAGTTCCAATAAAATACACAAGACTGTAGATAACTCTAACAACAAATTTACTGAACATAAAGAAAACTGGTTGAATAAAATGTCTCTATTATTTATCACAAAATCAAGTTCCCTACTGCTGGAAAGGTGATTTGAGAAATCTAGTAACAAGTGCTAATGTAATAACAAGTCAGTTAACTCTCTCTCAATTCTTCTGTTATGTATGTGTCTGTGTTTTTGCGCCAGCCATGGGAATTGTGAATGTGTTCTTTTAGTGATGACTGTCTTAAAATGCAATTCTAGACAACTTCGTCCTGTGTGTATGTCAGTTTGGTGGACTCTCATTATTATAGATGACTTCCTCAAAAAATTTCACATTGATATAGCTAAGTTTTTCACCACAACCATCTTAATCTTAGGAGGTCAGTTAATATCCACATGATCTTTCCTGTCCTTTATTTCAGTAAAAATAATGGTATTTTGGGGCAGACAGCAGCAACATGAAGAAATCCCAAGATTAGAAATTAAACAAAATTCAGATGCTTTCTTTGTCAAGAAGAATTTGGGTCACTCTTTTCTGTAAGAATGCACACATTTTGAACAGATAGTATAATGTAAACAAACATCTAGACTTAATTTCTCAGTACCAAAAAATTCAGGCAACATATTAATAATGTCTTCTTTTCAGCAGGAAGCAGATAGGAGGGGATTTGGTTTTGGTCAATTTTACTGAATCTTGGGTAGTTAATTCTGGATTTATTTCTCCCCAGAATTGTTCATAAATTCCTTTTATTGTTTTAAAACACCATTTTTAACCCTTATCTTTTTTTCTCAACCATTCTACCTACTCTCCTGAGAATTTTACTAATTATTATCCATTTAGTATTCCCACCAAATCACCTTCTTGCAATTTCATGTAATTAAATGTTTAAACAGGGTCAGTGTCCTGTTACTGAGAAAAAGCGTTATTAAGGAGAAAAGACAATAAATGAACAGGATTCAATGAGACAGAAGATGACAATTGACCTTGCATTTAAATTTCTGAAGATCAAATTTTACTGGAAAGTAAAAAGCTGAAAGATTTCTACAAGCAATAAGTGTAAGAGAAGAAACTGTTAGCATAGAATGCATGGTTACATCTAGCAATTTCTGAATTGATAATTGAATTGATAACATTCTGAATTAGTAACCTAAATAAAGTAGCTATTCAAATCAAAAATGACTCATTTTACCTAAGACACATTATTGAGTGTAGCTCTATTCACAAAGCACTAATGAAATAACCATTAATGATCTAAAGCAAAAGCAAGAGTTAGTGTATTAACCAACATGCAATCCGATGTTCAGCATATTTTGTTTTATTGATATCAATTAACATTGTCACTTATTCTAACATGGAATCAAACATAGAACAAAATCCTCCAGAAATGCATCCTGGGATCTATGTCAGCCATTTATTTTTCATTATTATTTATTTTTTGTTTATACAAGTATTATTCTTTCCTCAAAGAGTAAATGCCATCTGTGTTCAACTGACACCATATTTTTGCTTCAGATAAAAACTACTGACTATGACCTAAAAAATAACATGTCATGAATATTTCATGAAAAGATACACAAAATATTCATCTTAAATTCTTATCAGCACAAGCAGGGAATAGAAAGGTCTGAAATAATTCTTTTTAAGCCTACATTTGGTGTTTTTATGATTATTCATGATCTTCCTGCTCTAAAGAATTGGGATTTATTTTCATTTTTTATTATTAAATGATTAGACTATTTTGCTACTCTTGAAGGACTAACATAAAATGCTGACATTTTTCTTCATCTGTCTATATTTCTAAGATGAGGTATTGTAATTATTTATATTGTTTGGACTGTTGTCCTCATCTTTATTGTCACATGGCTCGGCCCGGTGGCTAGGATCAAAGTGTAGTATCTGCGCTTTGTGAGCTGCCTGGTCGGGTGTCTGTCGAACTCTCTGCTTGCAGAGAGGAACCCGGACGAAGCTCCGCCAAAGGGTGGGGTTTCGTTCGGGGAGGTTGACGGCACTAGCCCGCTTGGACGGGTTTAGATGGGTTTTATTTTTGGCTGGGCCTACGGGCTCAGACATACCCACATTAAAAAGGCCTTGTGCTACATTCAATTCCTGTGGGTGAATTGATAAATACCATCTTTATTGTCACATTCACAGCATTTCAACCATGCATGCTCTAGCCATCTTCAGATGATATTTGTTTGAATTTTGGACTGAACCCAGTATAGTAAATCTATATGTTGGCATTTCTGAAGTTTGGTCTGATGACATTTTTGTAGATTTTACTCATTCTTCTTGTTCCACAAATCAATTCAGATAATCTTGTCAGATAAGTGACTCACTGCCTTTTCCTATATCTCTTGCCCTCAATATGCCTGTGAAGGTTAGGGTTTCTTAGTAATCCTGTAGTAAAAAAAAATAGTATGACTGTTTGGAGTACCATTTGTACACTATCTTTTCAATCACAATTGGTAAGACTACTGCAAAACTCCACACGCAAAGCATACCACTTGACTTGTCGGCATGTGCAGCCTTTCTGGAGTTCTCTTGTTCATGCTCATTTTATTGAGTGGTTGAGGCTTGGAAATTTCTTCCCCTCCAATATTATCTCTTAAATCTGGACTCCTAACTCCCCAGACTACAACTCCCTTTGTTATTATGTGTGTGGGTGCATTTGAGCGAGAGACCAACAAAACTCCTTGTAATATCAAAGATGAACTGAAGGCAAGGATTATGGCAGCTTTCACCAACTTAAACAAGGAGACCATCCAGAAAAGTTGCAGGAGATTCTGAAATCATCTGGAGGTGATGGTTGAAGCCAGTGGTGATTTTATTGAATAAATTTACTCTTTAGTACTTCAAGATATTTTTATGTCATTTTTGTAAATATATCTGTTAAAATGAGATATCAGTGTTATTTTCATTTTTGCATAATTTAGACGACAATTTATCCATCGCACCATGTATGTAAAAATTTAAATTTAAAAGATTATAATTTTAACATTCCCTCTCCTTTGTCTGCATGTGTAGTTACATCAACTTAAACATCACTTTAATATTATAAACTCCTAAATGATGAAACATGACACGAGAAAATTTATCCACTTTGTCATTGATTTTCCTAAAATTTGTAAATATAAAGTTATTCTTGTAAATAAACAGGCTAATAAAATTGTGTTTAATTCTTTCATTGTCAATTCTCAAGAAAAAAGAGAATGTATAAATCCAAAAATTGTTAAAGAAATGAATATACACTAGTATCAATGTCAAAAGAAAATAAAACATCCTTTTGCAAATACATATCCTAAACTTTGCCATTTCTTTTTCATTAGAAAATTTTAAATCCTATAATAAAAAACAAACAAACCTTCAATAAAATATGTTTTTAATATTGTCATTTTGTAAGTTTCAGAAGAGAAAGTAACTTGTCTCAATTTAGCTGTGTTCTTCCCTTCCTTAAATATTTTTATGGCATAACACATATAAAAATCATATTAATTCATAAAAACCCAATAAAATCATGAGCTTTTGTGCAAGGGATATAACTAATAAATAAAATAAAACTAGCAAGAGTCACATGCATTCCACCACAATTGATCAAAACAGACAAGGAAAAGAGATGTTGGTTGGCCAGTGTAGACCAAGCACTGCACATCTACATTATCATGTGACCATTTGATTTTCCTTGTCAACTTCAAGAATTATATCAACCTGTTTTACCATTAAAGTGAGACTTGGTGTTTGAAGAGAATCTGGAGAGTGGAGACATGGATTTGATCTCTCTAGAAAACCTTGGTATCAAGCACACATCTCCTTCCTAACAAACATGGACAACAGACAAGGAAACAATGAAGAACAAAGCTAACCCTACTGGAATATCCACCTGACAAGTTGGACAAAAAAGGGAAATAGCATAAGAGTATTTTGTTTTTGTTTCATAAAATGATTAAAGGTTACTCAACAAAATAACAAAACACATCATATTTGGATTTATCATTAATCATGTACAAATTTTATTTTATTGTATATTTTTTTTCTCTTTCTACCCCTACTCGTCAGTGTGTTTGCCCATAGTAACACATTTTGTCCTAATCATTCTAACCTATCCGATGGTCCCGTTTCAAAAGAAAAATCAGAAAAAAATGGAAAATTGAATGTCTTTGGCTAGATGTGAAAGTGTTTCTTCAGTATTCTCATGATTTAGTGGCCGACTATTGTTGCTTGATAAAATTTCTGAACTTGGAATTGTTTTCGCCACCATTCTTTCTCCTGTTGTTCTTAATTTTTATTAAAAGCATGCCTCCCAAGCCCACTATTTGGTAAGGGCGGTGGATTGGCTGTTGATCCCCACCACCAGGTCGATGCTTGGACTTAAGGTAAGCTGTACATTCACTTGTTATCATGAGGAAGAAAGCGGACTAACACTCGCTGCCACGTACGTTGGGGCACACTTGCTGCCATGTATGTTGGGGCATTTATTATGACATGGCATTAAATCCGGATAACCATATTCTCTTCAGTTTCTTTTTAGAATAGACAATGGGACTTATACTAAGTTAAAACTTAACTTAATGTTGCGAAAGGGTAAATGCAAGTGTCAGCCAGGACTCTTTGCAAATTACCTCTCCCTCTCATCGTTACCTCTGTTTTTGTTGCTGTTGTATGTGTTATATGTAATAGAAGTAGGTAGGCTTTCCTACCTCCCAGTCAACACTCCTCCCCCTTCTCTTGGACATGAGTAGAGGCTTACGCCTTGTTTCTTGTTTAGGAAGGGGTTTATGGTACTCTCTCTCTCTCTCTCTCTCTCTCTCTCTCTCTCTCTCTCTCTCACTGGCCTCTGTATCTCCAGTTGCCTTGATCTATCCACTACTCTTCTCCTCATCCTTTCTTCTATCACTCCTATCTGATCTTGCTCCAAATTTTCTGTAACCCCTTGCGTCCTAGTGACTTTCCGTCTTGCTTGGGGTGAAACGCTTAAAAAATAAAAAAAAATCATTTTCAAGAGGAATTACACAAAGTAAAATTAGTAGAATATTAATTATTTTCATACTATTAGTATTACCAAAAATCAGTTGTAATAGATTAAATGGTATTTTCATTATTTTAAAATTCCTAACTGATAACAATGCATTTTTCAAGATTTGAAAACTTCAACAGCAAGTTCCTATCATTTTACAGTTGAATTGGCTGCTAGATGTAAGTGTAAGTTCTATGCTAACAGTTTCTTCTGTTGCACTTTTTACTTGTGGAACTCTTTTCCAGCTTCTTGCTTTCAAGCCAACTTTGATCTTCAAAAATTTAAATGCAATGTTAATTGTTATCTTCTGTCTTCTTAATTCTTGTTCTTTTATTGGTCTCTCTCCTTAAAAGTAGTTTTTCATCATAATCTCTAACACTCAGTAACACCTTGCATCTTAGTAGTGAAAATGATTAAAAGAAAAAATTAATGTCTTTGGGTTTATATATGAAATAAAAAATTACAGAATCATACGAGTGACATGATAAAATAGTAAATAAAAACTGTATAAAATATATTTTGTATTAAATGTTGGTACAACTTTCTTCACCAAACATAAATTTATACTGCTTTAATTCTTAAGAGAAGAGAAAAAAAAAGAAGTGGCATTTGCACAGAAATTTTAGAGAATTATAATAATCATTTGTTATGATAGCTCCTTTTTTTTTTCTTCTTTTCTTTCTAAGAATTTTGATTTACTGAATTATCTTTTCTTTCTAAAAATTGTGTCTAATTTTCCATTACAAGTATTTGAACTTAAAAATTAAATTAATGTAAATCTTTGGCGGTTGATGTAAGGAAATAGAAATCTGGAATTATACCAACATTTAATAAAAATGTTATATAGTTTTTGTCTACAATTTTATCATGTCATTTGTATTGCTCACTAATTGTTGATTTCTGCTGTGAAGTGTGAGAATCAAGATCTCGTAAACTGACTCGTTCTCTGTAACTGCATATATATATATATAAGTGTAGCGAACTACCATAGAGAGCAAAGAGGCTCAGAGTTGCAAAGGTCAAGAACAAAGATCACTTACCTCAAAGTTGAAAATGGCGAGTAGTGCTCCATGTGAAGACAAAATAATGAAAACGAAAAAGGTTTTTAAATTGGCTGGTTCTTTGGCCGATCCATAGTAGTTTAATGGTAGAGGTAGTAGGATCCCTGTGAGTATGTGGTATTGTGGTATATGGTGGATTGAATGGCAATGGATGCATTCTTGTGGTGGTTGAGTAATTGTAATTGAATGGGTCATGAACCTGATTAGCCCAGTTTAGGATCGTTAGTGAAGACCAGCCTCATCCCACTACTACTTCAGCCTTGTGCCAAAATTGTAATTTCAGTTACAATAAATAGACAGTAGTAGTTTAATGTAATGCACAGTTTGGCCAATCAGTGGCAACCTGATACAAAAAAAATCCTACAAAGAGGGGAGGTAGAATACTTCTTGGCGATAATTGTGCTGTTGGTACGTTGTCCAGAGTGTTTGGTGAGGATTTGTGACAGTGAAGTTTTTTTTTTCTGCAGGTAAGCTTTATTTCAATATCACTACACCACCTGGAAACGAATGGTTTTTATGCCTGTCATGGATCGTGTGCTTCTCCAATAAGCTCTTTTATTTGTTTGTCTCCTTCTCTCCCCCTCTTTCTGGGAGAGCTAGATCTCTCTTTTTGTTCAGCTTTAAACCATAATCATGATAATGCATCAACATAAATAGTATTTCTTTTTACATATTCAATCCATTCCTTAGTTCTACAAATTCTAACCTTCATAGTTACCATGTTCTTTGCAATGAACCATGCTCATTCCCATTGTATTCGATTAGTGAAATTTAAGTTCCACTTGAGCATCTTGTTCCTACAAACCACTGCTTTGTGGAACTGACTCCTAAGAGGATACTTTCCCAATCACTAAACTGTTCAAGTCTGGGGTCAACCATTATCTTCCCCATATATCCCTCTAAACTGTGCCTCTTACTCTGTAATCCTAAATAAATTCTAAATGCTTGTGCTCAAACTTCAGCCACAATTTTCTACTCTGCAAGAATTGGCAAAGTACTTTATACAACCATTAAAGTTTCTTTTTCTTTATTTGAATAGTTAGATTCTGCACTCAATAATCTTCTATTTAAGGTATGCATAATTTTTTCTCATTGGGGCTTTTACAAATATATATCTGCTAGCTTTTAGATTTGTGTATTCCTTAAATAGGTATTTCAAACCTTGCTCTATGAATTTGGCCTCTGTGACCAAATTGTTTTGGTTATAGAAATGGTGTCCCTGATGGAAAATGGTATACAGGTTCAATTCCTGTCAGAGGCACAATCTTTCTTTAGTAGGATTTCACAATCTAGGCTAGATGTTATTAATTTCAATATTTAAGAAAATAAAAAAATAAAAACCTTGATAGCAACTGAAATATATGTGTAGCCACTAAAAATAACATTCTTAGTAATAAAGAAATATCAAGCCATTTAAATTAAATGTTTTTCTGCTCATTGGAAAATGGTGATATTAGCTCTTTCCCTATAAGGAAACATTTGGCATTCAATGAACAAACAGCCAGTACTGTTTTCAGTTGAAATTTATAAAATCTTTCTTTTAAAACACTTTTTTCTTTTTTTAGGAAAACAGGTTTCTCAAGTCCAGTAGTTTTTATCACTATTGCCAGTATTGATGGGGGTTTCTTTCTGAACTTTCTATTTGATGGGGTGTGGAATGTTAACATCTTGATTATGACATTATTTTCTCTTCAACTTACATGTACTATCCATTTTAGTTATTGCTGCTGTTGGTAGTCATCAAGTGATGCAGTTTCTGTTATTTGCTACAATTCTTTGTTTGTGATTCTATAGCACTAGTCTACAATGTTCAAAGAAAGATGATCTTTGCCAAGACATTCAGGATTTACTCACTCAAAGCCTTTATCCACCATTGATCTTAGGCAGTAGTTGTATACAGCTGACAGTTTAGATATTTCTGAATGGTTTTGGCACCATGCATGATAACGATATAAAAGTTTTGATCTGATAAGGCTATTTATGTCCCCCTCTTAAAATATCTCAATATTCTCTATTGCTTTCTGAAATATAACACTTGCAGTTTTTACCCTATATGGCATTTGGGTCCATCTAAATAAACCTCTAGGAGTGTTAATAGTTGTGAGTTCTTTAAAATTATCATCAATTTCAATTTGGTGATAAACAGTTTTGAGATCAATTTTCACAAAAGATTTAATTCTAGCAAATGCATGTTTTGCAGATTCAATGTTTGAATTAGAGATGAACCTGAATAGATCTTTTGGTTCAAATAATCTCTACAAATACATAAATCATCATCTGATTTTCTTAATACAATTATTGGTGATGTCCATTTGCTTCTGCCAGAGAAAAAATGTTGTAAAATGCTTTGTTCTACCATTTGGTTGGTGGCTTGGCTTTTTTTTCTTTTCTTTTCTTTTACAGTATATCAATCTCAATGGATTATTTAATGATGAAATCTAAACATCTTGCATGCAACTTTATTTCTTTTTTGAAAATAATAATGGTTTTAGTGATACAAGTTTTACTAATTAACCCATAGCTGGGGGAGACTAGGTGGATTCATACGTTTCTTAAGGGTATTTGTGCATGAATATAACAAATCTAACTGAAATTGGAACTCTGCTCTCCAATTAGCAATTCCATTAACCATTACACCACCCACATTTCCAAGCTTATAACAAATTTCCAAGTCGTCACTCATCTATAAGGCCCCGGATTTTCTGTTTCAAATTTTCCTTGATTCGGTTTCCACTTTTAGGAAATTACATTTTTCCCATTTTATAGTATTTTATGAGAAAATTGCAATCCATTATGCTATAATTATTATTAAAACTGAAAACAAAAACATAATTCAAAGTTTTATTGCATATAAAGAAATAGCAAATATCTACAAATCTTTTTTTTAATTTTAAAATCCAAGTCCAAAAATAAATTATATGTAAAAATAAAAAAAATGTAAAATGACTCGACAATGAAACAATGGAATGTTACAGTGCATAATTAATTATCTTTGAGGTGGAAATTTTAATCAGAGCTTCCTTCTTTAAAATACATTGTTATAGTTTTTTTTTTTTTTAAGTAAAAGGATTTACATTGATTTATAATTATTGATTGACAATATTAAAATCAACAGAAAAATCACATCAGCAAATAACTTGAATCTCAGTAAATATCTGAATAAAGTCATTTTGACTAAAATTTTACAAAACAGTGAGTAATTAAACCATAATAGCTGAATCTTTGTAAGAAAATATCAAAAAAACAAATTAGACATATTAATTAAAAATTTAAATAAAACAACTTATCCCAAGTTGAAATACTGCTTAAATTTAAAATTATAATTTGGGAAATATTTAATCTTCTAATCTCTTCTCTAAATCTCCATTGTAATACAACTTTGTGAGTTTCTTGGTGTTTGCAGGGATAAGACTTTCACGATGTTTATACTGAGAAAATGAACATTCAGCATCTACGCTGGTAACAGTCATCAATAGGACCTTATTGGTAATCTGTTCCCTAAGACGACATCTGCTCTTATTTGTATTCCAAAATTTAAATTTCTTTTAATGGTGAAGCACTGAAGGTGATGCAATTATTAATCCAGGAGAATCATTGTGTGACAGTAAGCTTTGTCGGTCGTTTCATAGAATGGTGTTTTTGGAAAAAAAAATTTTCTTTATTTCTAAATTGTATGGTAGGCACATGATAGCATTTACTTTTCTTTCATATTCATAACACAAGGTTACAAGTTGTTTAGAATCTTTTACTTGTAAATTTGTGAGGTCTTAAAGGAAATGTATTTGTTAAAGTTATTGGTTTGATCTTAATATAAATTATATGATGTCAAAATTGGAATGGGAGTGAAATCCCCTTCCAATTTTGACATCAACTAATGTCTATCTTCTTCCACTTTAGCAATGGATCTCAGTGGCCACGACTGAGCCATGACCTTCCAACTTACATCTCATTTGCTACATAGAGTTTCTTAGAAAAGTTTTAAAATATTTAAAAATAGACTAACCAATATATTCTCAGAAAATCAACAAAACAGTTTTCTTTTTTTTTATGTAAACATTTTTGTTCTTAATTCTTTTTCAGGTCTTAAAAGGAAAAATAACTACAAATATTTGTAAAAACAAATTTTAAGGAAATACCTACATTATTGTTATATTTATTAAAATGTTTAACAACAAAATCGGAGAGACAATTATTAAGTTTCAAAAGAATTAAAAAGATTTTTTTTAAATAATCAAATAATTAATTTGTTATTTGTTATTGAAAATTACATTAAAAACCCAGATTCTATTTAAGATTAATGATTCCACAATTGCAGAAAATTTGATCCCCTACATCTAGGTACTGACCAGGCTCAACATTGCTTAACTTCAGTGATCATACAGGAAGCAGTGTTTCAATGTGATGTGTCCGTAAGCCTCTCATTTCCAAGTCACTAACCTTTTTACACTATATGCACGTCAATTGATGCTATCGATAGTATTTATTAACACATTGGCTGCCAACTGCAAGATAACTCATAGTTGGCAGTTTTTATTTTGACACTGACTATGAGTTATCTTGTGCTTGGCATTTTCTGATACATTTCCACCTGCAGGTGTCAATGACAAGTTTATTTGCAGTGATACCTTTAGTGTGAAAACAATGTTAAGTCTTCAGTTGAAGCTATAAATCAACTCATAAAAAATTTTCATTGCCTAAGCTGGCTATTGTAAAGTTGGCACTTGAAGTTGGATTTCATAATTGGCCTTTGGCAGTCAATGTGTTAAACAAATTATAACATCTGTCCCATAATATTTGCTACATTTACTGTATATATATATATATATACATACATATATATATATATATATATATATATATATATATATATATATATATAGTCATCCACAGATAGACTTTTTTGCTGTATCACAGCTCCTCAGTGTGGCTAGATGTCTAATTGCTTCAAGCCAGGATTGAAACCTGAGTGATCAGTCAGATATCTTACCTCTAGTCCATCATTGCACAGCAGAAAGGAAGGGAATTTTAATGTTTTTATCTCTATACAAAATATACCAGTTGCTCGGAGGACTCAATTCAATTTACTTGAAGAGTAATGTTTAATAGCAGTGGTAATATATAAAACTATTATGGGACAGATGCAGTATGTCTTTAGATCTATTAAATAAATATTACCTCTGTCTTGTAATAGTTGTTAAATTTAGTATATTAAATATATGCAAATGTAACAATTATTATAGGATGGTATTAGAATTTAATGTATCAGATCTTATTAAACAGATATAAAATGTTTAACTCATTCTGATAATTATGTATATGTGATTCTTTAGGTAGGTTAAAAATGACATATTCATGGTTGCATTTGAACCCAATATATGTAGACAAAGTTTTAACCTGTTCTATCATTGCTTAAAGTTGTGTGGGTAGGGTAGCAGATATCACACGGAAAGTGGAATCATATATGTTATTTGGTTGAAATGGTTTGTAGATAAGATTTATAGCTTGGAGACAGAAGATAAAAGTGATTTGTTTAATGAAGTATTTTGTGTGATATTATCATCATACATTATTAATGAAATCAAGAGACCTAATCTCTTGAATGTAACATTTCTGATTATTCAATTCTAGACTTTGTCAATTGCTGTCATACAATGAATGCATGACCCTGGGAACTTTTCTAAAAGCAGCTTCTAAATTTTGCCAAGACATGAGATTCTTCTTTTTCCCTTCTATGTGGGTGTTTCTATATCCATGTGTCAAACAATTTTTTTCCCATGCATGCACATAGTTGGCACAGCTGGACATGTTTACATATTGGGAACAACCACTGACTTCAGGTGAAGCATCAATTTGAACCTTGAGACTAAAAAGTTATATCTCAAGTCTACCTGCTGATGCACCTGGCTTCTCTGAAAGACACTAGGTGCAGAGTCTATTTTAACTAAAGTGAGTCATATGCTATTAAAGAAATGGCAAAAAAAAGAACAAATAGTGTTAAGCAAGTCCTGTTTCAAAATCAAATGAATTCTGTTTTTTTATAATGCCATCTTTTATTTAGATTAGAAGAATGAAGTAAAACAAATTGTCAGTTTATCAGTCTATGCCCAAATATAAATCTTATAATTTTTGGTTTTTATTATCAGTAAAGAAAACAATTTCAATACAGAACTGGAAATTTTGATTTATTTTTATTAATGTGAGCAAAGTAGATCATCATGTTAAAATTTGATACCAATAATATTTTGATTCATTGGATATGTCAGGAACATCTACTCTTTTATTTTGAAATATTTTATGTTCTTTTGTTTTGCATTAAATATGAAATAATTATGGTATTGGAAGAGCTTAAATGTATTTTCAATGTATTTTTCCTTTTCATGTAAATACTGACGGCTTCAAATTCTGAGTGCTCTTAAATAGAATCAGATGATTATTTCAGAGTTTATTTTGTTTTTATAGCATGAATAGAAATTTATATGAGATCATTTTTATTAGATGATTAGTTTTTGTGTCACTGAGATATAACATGATATCTAGGAAATATAAAGTATTGTTTGTTTTCCATTTCATAAGTAAATCCTATGTATGTTTGACTTTGTTTAGATTAGCTACAAGGTCAAATAATGTAATTAATAGTGTCATCAATCAGAAATATGTTGATTATTTATGCAAAATATTTTGAAAAAGAAATTTTCTACCCATCAACTTTATCATGCCAATAATATTTGCATCACTTTTATTAGTTGGAGCTCATGTCCATGATTGCTATTATGGATACAACTATATCATCAGATGTATGAGGTTCTATTTGAAAGAAAAGGTTAATAAGATTTTCAAATCAGAGAAAAAGTCATTCTGGTAAAATTTGCCAAATAAAGCTAATTATTACATTATAATGAATACAGTTCTTTTATTCCTTAACATTTTTGTATGCATTTTGTGCAACTTTCAAAATAATCTACTTTAGTTAATAATCACTTGGTAATCCAATGGTCTTTCTTACTTGATTACTTAATATAAAAAAAAATTCTGTTGGTTTATGCAAAACAAATTCTCCATAAAAATAACAAAAATAACTGTAAGCAAAAATGGCGACTAGTCAACACTGCCTTAGCAAATAAGCTTCACTTTGTATCATTGTTTAGATTCTAAACATGAATATGGCTGACCAGAAATTCTAAACTTTAGAATTTCAGGTCAACCATATTCATACATCTTTTCATTTTGACAAAATTTTTAAGTTTTTGATAAAACTTTAACTGAAAGGGGTTCAAATCTTATCTTGAATTATTTGAATTAATATTTGTTTATCTCTGTTTATATACTTGTAGATTTTTTACTCTCACAGAAATATTACATGTGAGGTAAACATTAACTCATTAAAATAATTTCTCATCATTTTCAGTTGAGCCATAGAACTGCAATGATAGAAATTCTTACCATTAAGTAAATAAGAGCCAACCAAATTTAATTCAGATGTGAATACTCTATGCAAATGGGAGTGGCATTTACAGCACATATCAATTTCCTGTTAATGAGTAGTAAATAAAAATTCAGTTTTTAAAATATATGAAATATTTTTTATTCAAAATAAAAATTAAAATGTAATAATTAATTCTAATCCTGACGGTTGTTTAGTCTATGTCACTAAATACAGAATTGCATTGCCAGCTGAGGAGAAATATTACTTAATTGCTTGTATAATGGTTTCATTGTAATGCTGTCATTACATAACATGAAATGTTACCATTGTAACATATAATGCTACCATTGTAATGTATAATGTTACAATATGTAATGTTGTCATTACATAATGTGTAATATTATTGGAATGTATGTTATCATTGTAATGCTATCATTATATAATGTATAATGTTATCATTGTAATGTACAATATTACCATATGTAATGTCATTGCACAATGTGTAATGTTATAATTGTGATGTGTAATGTTATTATTGTAATGTATAATTACCATTTTGTACCATGATGATTTATGGATGTCACATATCATTATTGGGGAGACCAATAAGAACATGACTAAATCTCTCATCTATAAAATTATTGTTAGTTCAACTCTGGACTTCAACATTTAATATCAATGAGTGGATGTATGGCTTATGGGTTTTTTCCTGAACACTGATTTTTCTTCTTATGATCATATAAGACTCTCTCTTTCCTTCCTTTCAGGTGGTGCTTATATATTATCTTGTCATTGGTCATCCTGTATGTACACATCCAAAACTTAGCTGGGTTGACCCTGTTTACACGTCAGAGGTAACCAAATAAAATCTTGTGTGAAGCATAATTCTGCACTTAATCATTATCTGATCACTTTCCAGGTCAACCTGATCCGAGGTGGAATTTTTTTGGAGTAAAGAAACAAAATAGACACTGCTTTGGAAAAAATGACCAAAGATTTAATTTCATTTACAAGATATGAAAATGTAATTTCATGTTCAAATGTACAGTGTACAAGAAATGAGTGTGTGTGAAAAAAGGAGTATGCTTAACCCGGCTGATTGCTTGTTGGCTATCAATTTGAGCTTGTTGTGTTGATAGTGGAATCTATTCACTTTCTGTGTTCACAGGAGGTCGTTTTCACATCCTACAGGTTGAATAGGTGGTTAGACGTGATCTCAGAGAGCCTCTGGTTAGCTTGTGCATGTGTGAAATCTTTCTCTCTGCTCTCTCTACCATTTTCCAGCTTCTCTTATCTCTATCTATAAAAGGCAGGATGTGTGTGTGTGTGTGTGTGTGTGTGTGTGTGTGTGTGTGTGTGTGTGTGTGTGTGTAATGAATGCATGGCCACAATTTTCAACGGATTTGCATCAAAATTTACATGCACATGCTCCAAGTTAGTGGAAAGGCCAAGACCAACTTTGCATTTCCCAACGCCCATTAATAATGGAAATAATCAATTTTTTCATGCTTCTACAGCAGTTTTCATGTAGTTTGCAGCCATTTCGTACTGGCCAGAGTGAGAGCCTATAGCTGGCTGCCACAAATAGGCAGGAAGATTCTATTGGCCAGTGTGAGAGCCAACAGCTGACTGACACGAATGTTAACTAGCATGCTAGCATGCAAAAAAAATGGATAGCTGCATTCATCACAAGTGGGAAAAATTTAAATCTGCATGGCACTTTACTCCAATTGGCTCATTAAACACTTAAACTCTACGTTGATTCTGATTCCGCAGAACTGGGTTGGGTGTGAAAAAGTATTTGTTGTTAAAATTTTTTTTTCATTCGGTTTTTCCAGTTATGAGACCATTTTTAAAGCTGATCGTTATGTGTTCATTTTGTTTAGTTCTTTTTTCGTAACAGATTTAATGTTTAGTATAGAGCTTAGAAAAAATTTGCAGTATGAGATAGGCAAGAAGTAAGGCATGTAGCAACATCAGCACAGCAGAGGACACTCCTTTAAAGGCAAATAAGGGCAAAAATATTTTAAGTCAAGTGATAGCGATTGCTGTATGAGTCGTACGATTTTTGAATCAAGCACAAGCAATGCCAGGCCATGCTGCTAGTACCCTATATAAGGGAAATGCATGGACATAGTTGGGGCAAGCAAAAGTTGCATTGATAATGGCAAGCACTCTGGTATATTTGTTTTGCATAGAGTGTGGCATGTATGTGACTTTGCTAGATGTAAACTGGTGTGTAGTTAGAGATATATGTTTTCTAATAATTGGCTGTAATTTGTTATCTTTAATTATGTATAAATTGTGTTTTTCTGCTACAAACTCACTGATGTACTTGCCTTCTCAGATACTTTGGTGTGACACTGAATGCAAAGACTTTTTTGACATCATGTGGTGTGAGTCCAGTACATACATCAAAACTGAGTCTACTCTAGTCAGGTCTCAAAATATGATAACTTTTTTTGCCTAATAGTCTTGACCAATCACAGCCTTTCTTAACCCAATAAAAGAATATTCTTTGTTCTTTGTGTGTAAAATAGGCAGTACCATGTTGCAAGTCATGGATACAAATTTTTGGTCCCTCTCTTTTCATTTATGCCACTGGTATTTTTCACTTTAGACTTGCAAGACTGATTTATAACTTTGGGAATTCTGAATTTCTAATTTTGGATTTGATCCCCCATTGTTATATTTCCACACATGTGTTCATCACAGATCAACTTATCTTAGAACAAACATTCTTTATTGATATTAAATTCAATATAAATATATTTGTTAAAGAATTATCATCAAAGAATTGAGAAATGTATCTTGGAAGTTTTTTTAGGTTAATGTAAACCTGGATAAAGTAATGAGATTTGCTCATGTAGCTAAAACTTATAAAAACTGATTCCCTCTATGGGAAAAGACAAAGATTTTGAAAAAGACATAAAGAGAAAAGAATTCAAGAAGGCAGTACTAAAACAAAGTTGCAACCAACTTTCAGAATAAACAAAAACACCTACTTTTACTTACTCCATGAGCATCTCTGGGACATATAGGTCTGGTTTGTTTTACAGCATTATCAACCTCAGTGGGTTATTTAATGTCCACAAAATTTTTATTGTTGGTAATATTTTTTTTCAAAAATCTATTTCTGGTAATATTTTTTCCTTCAAAAATATCTATTTCCGGTAATATTTTCCTACAAAAAAAACTATTTCTGGTAATATTTTTTCTTCAAGTATGTATCACTGGTAATATTTTTTCTTCAAGTATGTATCAAAAAAAATATTTTTTTTCTTCAAGTATGTATCACTTATTTTTTCTTCAAGTATGTATCACTGGTAATATTTTTTCTTCAAGTATGTATCACTGGTAATATTTTTTCTTCAAGTATGTATCACTGGTAATATTTTTTCTTCAAGTATGTATCACTGGTAATATTTTTTCTTCAAGTATGTATTACTGGTAATAATTTTTTTCTTCAAAATATTTTTTTCAAGCACTGGTAATAATTTTTCTTCAAAATATTTTTTTATTTTTTCTTCAAAATCACTGGTTTTTTAATGTATTGTTAAAATTTATTGCTGGTAATAATTTTTCAAAATTTTTTTTTTTTTTATTTTTTTTTTTTAAAAAAAAATATATTGCTGGTAATAATTTTTTCTTTTTATTTGTTTTTTTTTCCAAAAATGTATTGCTGGTAATAATTTTTCCTTTTACAAAGTATTTCTGGTACTTTTACACTATCATAGTATTTTGACACCAGTTTAAATATTTACCCATAGTTGGGACCTTAACAGATGTTACCACCCCAGGTCAGGGTGAACCTGAGAACATCAGCAATTAAGAGGTGGTTCCACACTCCTCAAAACTTTCTGATCAGAGGCCTTGCTGTTGGAAATAGATTATCGTCTTACCCAAGATGCGGATGTACTTTATCGTCATACCCAGGACTACTGGGACATATAGTAATTTTAGAAAAGTCCTTTTAAAATTCACAGTTTGCGCTTGGGAAATTTCTTAGAATTATTTTCATTCTTTGTTGTCTAACAGCAGGAGAATTTTCACTTGAACTTCAAAATTCTTTAGTCTCTCTGCATCTGGCTGGTAACTGTTGCCTTCTTGACACTCTCTTCTTGATGTCAAAAGCCTTCTTGCTCCTTGATGTTGATTTGACTTGTCCCCTTGCTGTCAAAAAGTCTTCCCCCTGCATCTACTCACCTGAGCTCTATATATTTGGAAAATTAGGCTCACAAAGTCTACCCATTTGGGTTGTTACTAGAACAAGACCACATCTCTCATTGTTTGGTATATATGTAAAAATAATTTTCCACAAACTGGAAATAGATCCTTCATAAATTTTGGCAGGTTTTAACCACTGAGATGAAAAAGATATGCAGTTGTAACAATTTTTTACACAACAAATAAAAATACACTTCTCTCAAAAAATAACATAGTAAAGAAAAAACAACCTAGATGATTAAGCATTTATTCAAATTTTTATAAAGTAGACATTACATGGTAAAATTTAATAACCATACTTTGTGATATTATCTCTTCTATTTTATACTAATTACAATGAACAGAAACTTCCAAACTTGTAATTTAACAAATTAGTAGTTCCCACTTGAAACACAAGAAAAAAATATTTAAATTTTCAAAAATAACTGCCCAAACAGTGAACTAATCAATAGATCCTAAACTTCTTATTTTTTTCAGTATTTTCTTTCTTTAAGATAGAATTGTTTCATTAAATGATTCTAAAAACAACATTTTACTAAATAGATCAAACTTATGGGTCAGTGTTGAGAAGTGAGCCAATGCTGTTTCCGAGATGTTTTGATTGGTTAATTTTTACAGTGCAGAGAAACTGCAGCCACTGGATTATTGCCAGTTACAAAATCTCTCGCTATGTGTCATGGCATCATTTAGTAAAGAATACTTTGTCTTGTTCACTGAAAACCTTCTTTGCTTAGAGTTGTTAATATGAACATTGAACAAAATGTATTGTAGAAAGGAAAACATATTCAACTGCTGGTTTTGAAGTCCGGATAAAAGAAGCAATTCAAAATGTAAGAAATTATAAAATGAAAATACAAGAATTGTGCAACTGAACAAATTTCATGGAAATTTCCACATTGATAAAAGACTAACTAGAAAGTAGATCAATGAATCAATCAACAAAGAAATAATTGTATTCATTCATAAAACATATTACACATTGATTACTGTTGAAAGGCTTTTTGATAAAGTTCTTTATATATATATATATATATATATATATATATATATATATATACAGAAATTATTCTAAAATACTTTTACTAATTATAGATAATATATACACACATATATTCATAAATGTTTCGCAAATTGCTATATAATGTATTATTGAATATGAAATGCAAAACAGTAACATAAATTCTTTGATATTCCTTTACAAAGATATGTACACCAGTTATTAAAACGTTATTTTTTTATAGATACATGTGTTTTAATAGATGTCCTTTTTTATTGTAAATATTGGGAATTACATCGACTGACATGTGTATTCAAGAGTTTTAATAAAGAAAATGTCTCCACTGAACATGCATCTGCCTTTGTAGGGGAAACCGCTGTTAAGCTGTTCTAAGTAATTCTTGGCTTAATTCACTTGACAGAATTAGTATTCTAATTCTTGATCATTGAAATACTGATTTTAAGATGTGTGTTAAGCATCATCTTCTTATATATAAACTTTTAAAATATATATTTTAATATATCAGCAATTTGTGTTCAAATTCCTACCTGATCTGCTGCATTCACTTTTGCATAAATACCTTTGAGAATGACATGGATTACTCTATTCTTCCCCAGATATGGGTTAAATAGCAATCAGTCTTTAGGAGAAAGACTACGCTGAATTCAAAACCGTAGATAAGGCAACAGGAAACCACTTCATTATCTTTCCTAAAAAAGTCATAACAATTTAGATAAAGAAAAGGAATTTGTGGTGAGCTGTGATCACCTACATCCTGGAATTAAAAAATAATTGATGACTCTGGTTTTAAAATATGAATCAGAGTAAAATAACAATTTTATTGTGTATAGATTGTTGGTTCAAGTAAAATTAACTTTTTGAAAGAAACAAATGATCACAAAATCTACATAGCTGGGAATCTGAGGTATAGCAAAATGAAATCCAAGTTGTGCTCGTCTCTTAACCATCAACAGATTCCACAGCCACCTTGCAACACTAAGAAACATGTCTTATATACCTGAAGCCACAGCCACAGATTGGCTATGATTTGGCAATGACCAAGCATCACTAGCATCAAGCAAATTAGTACGTTTACCATTTAAATTTGGCAGTGATGCTATCTAAGTTGAGAGCATACCTTCACTAAACAGTAAATATTCAACAGAACACCACTCTTACCTATACTAGATATACACTTGTCAAAATATCATTGGTCTGATTCTCTTCTACAATTAAATAATTATATTCGATCCTTGGGTGCTGTTAGTAGTTTCCTTGGTTAATACATTTACTGATGCTTGTCAAATCTATAAGTTATCTACATTTTAGCATTTGATACTTTTCTGCAATTTTATGAATGGAAGTTCTAAGTTTTGTGCCCTTCTTATGATTATTCTATGCCGGCTTTCCTTCAGGATGTGGTGGGGGGGGGTCATGGCTCTCCCAAACGTCCTATCCCTAGTAGGCCTTAGCAGTGATTCCTCCTTTGCCAAAACCCCTCCCCCAACCTATTCCAAAATCTATTCACACACTTTTGTTAGTTAGGTGGCTGTGCAGAAGAAATCCACTTACCTTAAATAAAGGCTGAAAGCATGCACCTGCTGGTGCGATTGACTCCATGAAAAACTGAGGCAGACTCATTCTGTCATTTATAACAGAAAATGGCTGATGGAATAGCTCAAATGTACTGCCTTCAGGGCTGATGAAATAACCTGGAAATGCCACCCTATGGATTAGTGTACCTGCCTCCGAAAATATATAAAGTCAATGCCAATGAACAAGAGGGAAGGAAGCAAACCAACGGCTGGGAGAGTGAATTTTCAGTAATTTGAATGTGTGGCTCTGTGAATTTATGACAGTTTACTTTATTTTTGCTACATTGGCTCACTGCCTTTGCTCGCCCTCTTACTCTCAATAAGCCCTTAGGGTATTATGTTTTCAAAACCTTCTTTCCTCATTATGTATTCAAACTGCTTCTTTCTAATTCTGAGTATAACTGTTCTTTTATTGCTATTTTCTTTAAGATTTCCTTGTTGCTTACTCGCACCATTAATTGAATTCTCACTATCCTCCCGTAGAACCATATTTCTGGTACTTCTAGTTTTCTCTTCATCTGTGAGGAGATTGTCTAGTATTCACTGGCATATAAGAGGATGGATAGCAATCCAGCACTCTGTTTCTAACAAATTTTTTCTGTTTCTCAGTACCTTGCTTTGTTTTTGGAAAGCATCTTTTGCTAATCCAGTGCCTCTTCAGATGTCAGTGTTTTATTTTCCATCCTCTGTTAAAACAATTCCCAGTTATTTAAACTTCTGTACTTGCATGATATTGACATCTCCAATTTGTATACATTTTGGCCTTTTTCTCTTGCTGATGACCAGACTTTCTGTATTGTTGCAGTTAGTCCTTTCTTCTCACTTTCTTCTTCTACACTGTATAGGAGGTCCTGTAGTTTTCTTTCCAAGTTGACCATCTACATATCTTAGGCTAAGGCTAAGATTATGCCTATTGATAATAAATCCTGGTAGGTCCTTCAGATCCTTTAGGATAGTGTTGATGTAGAGGGTGAATATATCTGGGGAGAAGACACATCCTTCCTATTTTTGTATAGTTACTTAATTCAATTTCCATCCATATACAGGCAGTTTGCTCCCAATGTAAGTTCTGGATTATTCTAACATCCTTTCCAAATAGAATTGGTTTTCCTAAGTTTGGCAATGATTTTTGCCTGCCTTCTATTTAATCAAATTTTAATTAGTTGAAATTTATAATTCTTTTTAAAAATGAAAAATGATTTCATATATAAAAAATTCAAGAAATTGCTTCTGCAATAATTTTTTTAACCTAAATAATTTCTTGCAAGTTATTTTATGAAATATCTATCATATTTACATTTATTTTCCTGACACTAATTTTACAGCTTTCACCTCACCAACCCCAATTGTAGCTTCGGTAACTTACAAGTAGATACAGAATGCCATAAGTAGATTGAAAAGATTTTAACCAATGAAATCAAGACAAGAAAGTGTATACTTGGCTCTCTTTTCTCTCCAGACTGGTTTTTACTTTTCTTCTTTAAATACTTAACTTGGCATCTTGACTTATGTCTGCTTGTGACTTCAAACATAACCCACTACAGATAGTGGTCATTTCTTAGAAATCATCTTAAAGTAAACAACAAAGTCATACATTGAGAAACATTTTCAAGAACTCTTGTAGAATAAAATGTCTGCCAGATGTCTTAACAGAATTCAGTTGTAATTTTGATATCTGCTTTTGAAGATGATGTTTTAAGTGGCATATATTTATTTTGCATATCAAATAAGTTTAAGTTCATTAAAATATACTTAAATCTGCTAAATTAAATAGTATATGTCATACTTCATATGATTCTTAACAAAATTCAGTTGTAATTTTGATACTTCTGTATTTGAAGATGATGCTTTAAGTTGCACCATCTTCTGTCATCTTTCAGCCAACTTCATAATAACTATCTTCCCAGAACATTTTTTTTTTGTAACAAAGAACTGTTCTAGGTGACTTTTAGAGTCTTCTGGGGGAATTGCAAGATAGTTCTGGCGATGAAAATGTGCAATTTTTGCTGAATGAAAACTTTCAAACCAAAATATAAGTTTTTCTCAGGCCACAAAAGAAACATAAAATCTAGCTGATGCTTTTATTTCCTTAACTAATTCTGGATATGTGCTTAACTTCCATTTGTTTTATTTGAGAATAGGTTTAATAATTTTATTTCTAATACAAATAAATAAAGACAAAAATGGATGCATACATGAAAATAAATTAAAACAAAACCTGAAAATGCTCTAGAACAACTGGACACTTTTTAAACCTGACTATTGGATTCTCCACCATGACAGTTTCCCTGCCTATGAAGCATTAGGAGTTTGCAAGTTCCTGGTTAAGAAACCCATTATAAAAAATGAGCCACTCATTCATCACACTTTGCCTCTTGGATTTTTGGTTATTGCTAAAATTAAAAAAGGAAGGACAAAGATTTATTAAAATCCAACAACACATGACTACATTACTGAAAGGTATTCTGGAAAATGAGTTCCAAGAATCTTTCCAGCAATGGCACCATTGTCTCATGAGGTGGAGTAATTTGAAGGTGATAGCAACCAATAGTAACCATGTAAGTAAACTTTACTTTGCCATGGCCATTCTGAGAATTAAACTGTCAGGCCCTATATATTCAATATAATATATATAATATATGGTTATTATTCAATCAAATAATCATAGATTTTGGAAGGAAATAAAAACGTTCAGTCTGTGCTGTAAAAATGACTTTTCAAATTAAGTGTTTGAATAATGTTTTCAACTTTGACCTTCTCTAAGTGGGGATTTTATATTTGCAATACATATAATTCTAAATATTATATATCTCCACCTTTTCTTTTTTTCTTTTTTTTTTTCTATCTTCTATTAAGATTATTTACAAAATGATGCCAAATAAATATTGACATAGGCAATAATAGGTGACCTTGATTTCATATATTTTTTTTATATATTATCTTTTGGGAAGCTTTGCATCAGTCTTTGTCAGAAATATATTTTCCACTTCATTATGAGAAAAAGTTAATCTGATAAAAATCAAATAACAATTTTAGCTGAAATACTTTTGCTCATGTTTCTATACATCATCATCATCATCATCATCATTATGGAAAATAAGTTTTGCTTTTCTGTTCAGTCGTCTTTTACTATTGTCTGTCTTGTTAAACTAATACAAATTTTAACTGTAATTTTTAAAGAATTGCTACAAAAATTTACAAATATACCAACAGAAAAAGAACAATAAAGTAAAGTTACTTAGAATTTTATAATATCATACCCTGAATAATAATAAGTGAAAAACATTGAAATATTAATAAAATTGATCAAACTTGCTAATTAAATATTTACTACTTTTTGACATATCCTTCTTAGCCACTTTCATCATGGCTTCTTTCTGTTTGTGAATATTCATTGAATTTCATAGAATTGCAATTTCCTTCTAATAATTTTGCTTTTCTAAGAGCTTCCAGTTCTTTATCTTTTTGTAGATATCGGCAAGAAAAATGTTTTATAAAACATGCCTAAAATGTTATTAAAAGTTCATATAAAAATGTGAGTATGGATAGAATTTCCTTTATTCAAAACTGAATTTCTATTCATAATGTTCTATCACCACTACAGATAAAGTTTTTTTTAATTAACTTGTTAGAATCTTTTCCCAGCAATTCCTTCTATTTTGAAAAACAGAATTGGTTCAGATTTGAGCACATACAACCAGAGAAACTTTTAAAGATCTCATCATTCCTTCATATATAATGTTTAATGCTATCAATCCTTTCATAAAAATTTAAAATGCATTCTAACAGAAAATAAGGCAAACAATCATTGAATATTTCTTTAACCAAGACTCAGAGAAAATTGTGATTTTTTTTTTTTTTTGTCTAATAATTTTACTTGTCTAAATGCCTCAAGTCTTTTATATTTTCATAGATACCTGCAAGGAAAATATTTTGGGAACATGTTAACAGATAAACATATCTCAAAAGCTATTCTTAGAAAATTAATAAAATGTACTAATTAAAAATGCCAGAAAAGGTTATCACATCGCATCACAAGTCTCATGATTCATTAGGGTCATAAGGGTACCACATGTATTGAAGCCATAGCAGCAATGAATGTGGCTAAGGTAAGATAAACTGACAGAGCATATCCTTCTTGAGGCTGATTTTGAATTCAAGGTTTTCCTTCACTTTCGTTGCTACACTGAGGCAAGACAGCATAGTGTGACATGGCCCTCTTTATTTATATTAAAAGTAATTAAATTGGATTAAATCAATCATTTGAGGTATTGATATTAAATATAAATCTCCATCCTAAAATTTAATAATTTATCTTTCATCCTTTCTTCAAAATTGGATAATATTAAGAACTCGCAAGCATCAGGTGATCACAGAATTAGGTCACAACCAAACAGCCTTGACCACTTTTGATTTGATCCAATGATTTGATTTGATTTCATATGTAGCATTCAACATTAGGTGCATCCCTGCACTAACTCATCAGAAGAATCATAGTCATTGCACCAAGAAGATGTGCAAATGTTTATTTCTTTCTCTATGGGCTGGCCCTCACATAAATTTGTCTTCCAATCTTCCAGAGACTGAAAGTTAGAAGATTCTGGTATTATCAGGAACTCAAAAGCCAAGATGGACTGTATCCTCCAGGAATGAAAAGCAAAGTGTTTTCAGAATGATGATCAAACAAATAAACAATACTGATCAAACAGAATATTTCTACATATAAAGGGAAACAACACAACCAAGATAAAACAAGATTTGTTTACCTTGAACTATTTATAAAAAGAAAAGAAAAAGAAATAATGATCAAAAATCATCAATAAGATTATTTGACAGATAAGTAAATCATTGAAAATTTCTCTTATGACATTATATTTTCTTTCCTTTCTCCTATTCTTTGTTTATTGTTTCCTTCTTCACTCACTCTATATCTTTGTTACATTAAAATAAGCACAACTTTACATCTCATGTTTGTTTTCTGTATTTGTATTGGTCCCTGAGTAGAAAATATCACTTTTTTTTTTTAAGCAAACTGCATTTGCAGACATATGTTTGTATTTTGGCAAGAGATAAAATTCATAACATTAGTCAGTCTTGCTATTTAGCCCATATCTGTGGGGGAAGGAGAAGAGATGGATTCTTATCTTTCCTAAGGGTATTTGTTTAAAAATGAAAGCAATGACCTTAACTGGAATTCCAATTTTACTCGCCATTTTTTTTCCATGTTGTTAACTGACACATTACTCCCATACTCATACAAGAAAAGTATTATTGTAAAATAGCAGCAAAGCTTGTTTAAAAATTTTTTCAAATAAATGAAGATGATTGGCTGTTTTTGGAGACTTTGTTATTATACAGAGATTTCTGATATTCAATGTCTATCAAAATGTTATTCAAACACTCAGATCTAAAGCGCTTTGTCTATGCAACAAATTAAGTCTTCATATGTGATTGCAAAATGTCACTTTGACCAATAGTTTTCCTGATTTTCTTTTTATCTCTGTGTCCCCATTTCTTGAAGAATCAAAAATTTCTCTCTACTAAATATTCAAAATTTAACTATCACATTTCATATTCTACAACTGAAAAAAAGAAAAAGAACACAAACAGTAAACCCAGTCAGCTTTATTTCTTGATTCCTAATGATCCCAGATAAATGTTTACCACCTGGATCTAGTGTAAACATACCCAACAGCCCCCAGTCAATTTTTCACCTACTGGACATATCACCCCATGTTGTTTGTATATGATGGTGGTGTAAGGTGCAGCAGCTTAGGATAAGAAATCGTTCACTTATGTGCAAATACCCTTGGGATAGGTATGAATCCATATTCTCCCTCTGCTATGGGTTAAATAGTAGGACTTGTATCAAGAAAAGCCATTGTTATTCTCAAAAAAAATATTCACTTAAAAAAAATAGACTCCTCCTTGCAATATTCACTTAAAAAAATAGACTCCTTCTTACAATCCAAAAATATGTTTTGGCTTTAAACTTTTCCATGCTAATTTCTTTCTAGAAGTGTTCCCTCTGCCACTGCATTTTCTTGAGGGTGCAAAAACATGAATCCCTACTGTTTTAAAATTGTTATAACTTTCTTTTTATTGTGCATATAGATTCTAATTTTCGTACATGAATAAAAGAATGAATGAGTAATATTTTGATGTAATGCAGTATGTAATGTTACATTTTGCATCCATATTTTGATTTTAAAAACAAAAAATTGAAATGTGAAATAAAAAACAAATACATTAAAAGATAGATAAACAATTCAACATACTTTAACTTTTATTACTCCTTGTGGAGTTTTGGGGGTGCAATAAGAAGCAAAATCGTTAAGAAGAATTTTATTTTGTCAAAAATGTGACGTGTTTACATATGAGAAGATCCCAGCATTTGTTTGCTTTTTTCTTTCACTTGACTATCATATTTATTTATTTGTCCCATTGACATGTTCTCATTTAGGAATAAAGTTATTATTTCATCATTTATAAATAGATAAAATAATTCAAAGGGTATCAAGTATATCGATGGTTGCCAGTAGCTTCCATAAAATTACTCAGGCATGGATGATAGTAGCTGCTAGTGGTCATCATCCTCCATGTCACTAGTGTGGTTATCATCTTTGACCACTTTATTGTCAATATCAACTCAAGTAAAGCCTTCAAAATAATCATCAGGGTCCTAATCAAAGAAAAACTCTTGAATAAAGGCTTTGTTGGATATTAATGCAGCCATTTTTGTTTACAAAAATCATGAAAAAATTAACATGGATATAATCAGTGTCACATCTCATGTAGTCTAGAAGAATTCAAAATGATGTTGGCAATTTCCAGCATAAAATATTGAAAATAACAATTGACAAGTGTTTATTTATAGCAATCGTGTCAAGGCAACAGAATGAGCATAGAGTAGCAAAGGGAGAGAATTCTGCTGCAACAATTTTCACCTCCAGCGTAGTAAAGGTTAAATAACCCACAAACGGTTGATAAGCTGTAAAAAACAATTCAATCAATGAATCAACCCCATGTTGTATTTTAATACCAGTTTTTGTCATTGTATACAAAAACTGGGAAACAGCTGGTGTACATTTAAGAGAATGAAAGGTGAAAATAATAACAAGGTGAGAAATTAAAATACAAATTCTGTTGCCAATATTCACTGATTCATTTGGCATGGTCTGGAGGATTGATGAATAACACTTGGGACAATTTCTGTTACTTCTGTAACAAGAGATTAATAGACAAACACTTCTCTTTAATTCTTTTCTTCCATCCCTTCTGAACATCATGATGCATAACTTGGAACTCTCTAATGGCCAGCCCTGAATTATTCTCAATTCTAACCATGATTCTGCTTATATAAGCCTGTGAATGGAATTTCTTAACTTCCTGCCAAATGTCACTTAATCCTGAAAGTTTTCACTCTTTGAAGCCATCATTTCTAGAATTTACTGTCTCATAAAATTGCTACACATCAACCCAGATATCCTTCACATGCTACTTTACTTCCTTTGTATATTATTTTTTTAAATTCTTTTTGTAAAATAGAAATTTCTCTAAAGATATCTTTTCAGTCAGTTGCAAATGGTTAGTTTAACTGCATTAGACCAGCTCATAAATAAGAATACTGAATCTGAATTAACATGTGTTTAAGAAGCCTGATAAATGTATGCCAAATATTTTAGCTTGACTTCATAACATATGTTATTTAGCATGACATTGTGCAATTTATTTAATATTATGAACAATATACAGTTTGATCTTGCATTACAAACAATATGTAATTTACTTAATCATTTCTGTCTGAATTTCTGTTTTATTAAGTTTTATTAATTACATTCAGACTAATATCCTCATCTTTATTGTCATTATCATAACATTTGTTGTGCCTTCTGGAAAACCTTTCAAACTAGACCCTTTATTTAATCTACAGTGTTGATTGTTCTCATTCCATTATCTATGTTTTGAAGTTTCTGATTCTGTTCTTTTTAGTACTACTTGATTATTGTTAGCCATGTTTCTACAGAACCTGAGTCTATACTAATCAGCCCAGGGATTGAACTCATAATTACTGTCACCAAATTTATGAACCAACACTCTAATCCCCTAGGTTATAAGGGATAATCTTGAATCTTGGCTTGAGGCTCTCATTTCTAGATTCAGGATTGTCCTAAGGATTCGTTTCAGAATCCCTTAAAAAGTCATCAACAGAAACATGAAGAAAGTTAGAGGACACAGCAGCTGAAATATTGTGAAAATAGCAACAAAGATGAAGATATTAGTCCAGCTGTAAATAATGTGAATATTTATTAATCTCTCTAACAAATCTTTAATCTCTTTTATTGCTTTGTCACAAAATAAATATCTTAACTCCTAAAAGAAATTTTTCTCATTCACTTCACAAATGTCATGTCATTGAAGCAGCTCAGAAATCTGACTTCATGCAAAAGCTCTTAAGTCAACACTTTTTAAAATGACCTACTTATTCTACTTTACTGAGTATCAGTCTGAGTTGAAAGTATTCAAGTCTTCTTCATTCAAGAACCTCTTTTCATTTTCACATTGTTGTTTTCTGATTTTTCTTTTTCCCTCTATATTCCTGTAGACTGTCAAGTACTTCCCTTTTAAATTATTCTATCCAATTAAAGACTCTAACATTTGCACTAAATTGGCCACAATTTTTCAAGTGTTAACTTATATAAGAACTTTTATTTAAGTAGGATATATAAACTATAAATATAAAGGGATATTGCTACATTTTTAATCTGATGATTGATCACAAGAATAATTTACCTTTAATTTCCTGAGGAAAAGTTTCACAATATTTATATTTGTATTCAGATACAGAGGATTTTTTTCACTTTCAACAGTATGCCTTTTGCCTTAATTCTTTTACAGGAATTTTATTCCAATATAGAAAAAAACAAAACAAGAAATAAAGGGGTCACTAGGCACACAAGAAAAGGATTCTTAATTTGGTGCAAAATTAAAGAGAAGGAATTTATTTACAATTTAGATTGGGAATGAAAGAAGGGTATTGTTTCAAAAAGGTATGATTGGAGTACCAGTTGTACCCTGTCTTTTTACAATCACAATCAGTGAGACTACCACAAAACTCCACAAACAAAGCATAATCACCAGATTTATCAGCCCTTGTTGTTCCTCTGATGTTCTTTCACTCATCCTCATTTTATTGAGTGGTTGAGGCTTGAAAATTTACATAAGCCACAAATTCTTCTCACAAAATCTCTGAGCTACAAGATCAGGTTATTCTTAAATTGTAGCTTTTCTTTCAAATATCTTGCACACAAGACAAGTGCAAGTGTGTTCTGTTCCAGGAGGTAAGCCATTTTTACCTTCCACAGGGATAATGGCTTGCTAAAAAAATATTGTTAAGCATCTAATGAAAATTAAGTTGGTAAAGGAATGATGTTCTTTTTAAAATTAAGGCTTAGTATTTATAAAATTAAAAATGTCCTTAAAGGGCACAGTGAAAGTTCTCTGGAAGTTGTGTTAAATTTAGACCTGACAGCAGTTGAGGTCAAACATAAAAACTGAAAGAGCTTTTTTCGTAACAATGATGTGATTAAAAGCCTGCTTTGAGTTTCATTTAAGTTGGTTTCAGAACAAATAGTGCTCTATGCAAAGGTTTATTTTTAAAGACTGAACTCTCTTACAAAGCATGAAAGAATAGCTGATCTTCACCAGAAAGTGACCTTATTTATATTTGGGGCCCTACACTCAAATCAAGGCATACTGAGAAAAGGCCATCCTAATACCTCATTAGTTATTAAGTTCTTTGCTTTTAAGGTAGGAGTAAGGGGGCATATAATTGTAATTTTTTGACATAACTTTTTATACTATTGTTTTTTGTTATAAATGTCATGCCATCATTTGATTATAAAGTAAAAAGTGAAAATAAACAAAACTTTATTCAGAATCAAACTCTTCTCTGTTTTCATTGAGAAGCTTGACTTGAATTTTTTGTTATCATCTATGTTGATCTCCAATTGTAGAATGAAACTCTGAAAGTGGCAACAAGAAAGAAATATTTGTTAAACATTAAAAATAATTAACAGTGCTTCATTCAAGAAATTTAAAGAACATTCTATAAAAATAAGTTGCCTTCCAGTAACTAAGCAAACTATTAAGAAATAAAAAAAATTGTTATAAACAATGGAAAGAGTATTGAACTGCTATGACATATTCTATATACTAGTGAATGCTGGACAATTTCTTTACAGATGAAGAACAAGCTTGAAACAATAGAAATGTAGTTCTACAGAAAGATGCTGAGAATGCCATAAACTGGACATGTGAACAATGAGAAAGTTTTAAATAAATGAGAATTCAAATGACACTTATACTTAAAATTAGGAAAAAACAATTGGAATTCTTGGGACATATTACAAGGAAAAAGGGCATGGAAAATTTAACACTCACAGGATTTAGTGAAGGAAAAAGGGGCATAAGGAATCAGTGAGTTTGTGCTTTCATTGATTTTCTTAATATTAGTAGACACTTGTTTATATTTCTGTGTTATGATTACTGACAAAGAAGGCCCAGTAACCTACTTTTGAATATAAAGTTTCATAACCAGTTGGAACATAAACTCTTTCTAGCCAAATGAAACAATTTTTATCAAAATGGAGTGAGAAGTTGAATTTTCTATGCAGGTACAAAAATGTTTTTAATCTCAGAGATGGTCAAGCAGATAATGTCAAATTTGACCCAGAGGTCAATGGAAGTCATTAGAGGTTGAACTAGTTTGTGATGTTTATGATCTCTCTTGTAACTAAATTGTTACATGAGGTGTAATTTGGGCAGAAAAAAGATAAGATCAGTGGTGCTAATGTTCAAGGTTAGTGGAGGTCACCAGGGGGTAATTTTAGATTAAAATAATTTTTTTAAATTAAATAAAAGAATTTTAAAAATCTTTTTATTTTATTTATAAAATACTATTCAACTTTGAAAAACATATTTAGACAAAAAATCTAAAAAAAAAAACTTTCAAAATTAAATTTGATTTTCCTTCTATTTTAAGTTTAAATTGTGTTTCTCAATTCTCTTCAGCTTCCCGATGTTCCTCACCACAGGCTTCAACTAAAAGTCCATCATACGTCTCCAAAATCTCAACTCTCTCTAATCGTTAGTTGTTTGGTTTATTTTATAACTTTGTTGGGTTATTTAATATGAAAGACAGTTAGATCTATTAAGCATCCAGTGATAATTGAATTCACTACTCAGTAGTAATGATCCACCAGACTAGGCTTGCTAACCATTACTCCACACTGAGGAACCTTTACAAATTGTACAGCTATTTTATCTGCTCTGTGGAACTGATTCCCAAGAGGATGTTTCCCTGATCACTACAATCATAACCTTCTCAAATCTAGGATTAACTGTTACTTTCTTCTCCTATCCATACAAAATCTCCTAATGTAACCCTCTACCTTGAGTGGCCCCCAGGCCTTGTACAGAGTGAACCTTAGTGTAAAAATTTTTTTTTAAATTAGATAGAATATAAGCTATGCTCATTTCCAGAATCCCCGTAATTCCAATAATTTGTCCTTTTCCCAGTGAAGCTGCTTGTTATGACCATCAACAAGGCACAATGACAATCTCTCAAAATCATTGGCTTCTCTGTGCTTTTCCAATGGTCAGATGTATATTGGTTGGTCTTATATCCCCAAACAACCTTTTCATATTAGCATTCAGTGAAAGGAGAACTAATATTGTCTTTCCAGAAGCACTTTTAAGGGATTACCTAATTTATTTTGGGCATTAGAATACCTTTTGAGTAAAGATACTTTAAATATAAAAAAAAATCTTTTATTTGTTGTAACAAGAAGAAATATACTAGAAAACATATTTTTCATGTGTTGTTCTATCTGAAATTATTTTTCCCTTAAACAATGCTGGGTATCTTTAATATGATTTAATGTGTCTACCTGTAAAAATCTCTTTTCTGTTTATTATACTATTTGTAATCAATTGTAAAAATTAAAATTAGTTATCAAAATAAGAAATACAATGAATATAATTAATTAATAAGATTAATAAGTAAACATTTTCTTATAAATCAAATAGAAATGTTGCTCTAGCTTTTATTTTTCTACTTAATTTAATCTTTAATTTTTTAGAAATATCTAAGAAAAAAAATTGTTTTATTCTTTCTAAATAATTTTTAAAGAGATGAAAAGATTTGAAAGATAGAGACCTAAGTATGTGTTTGTTAATTAAATTGAAATGACTGCAGCTACATCATGTTTTCAGTGATCTGTCTGCTGTCATCCTGGAAATACCAAGGCAAATGAAATAATGTTTCATCTGGAGACTTAATATGTCTGGGAACATCTATGTCTCTAGATAGATATGAGAGGACATTAGTAAATATTAAAAAGAAAGGTGTTAAATTGATTGCGATTAGTTGAATGCATTATATTACCACACAGTGATACATTGAATTTATAAGAACATATTCAAATGTATACATATATATATATATATATATATATATATATATATATATATATATATATATATATATATATATATATATATATATACTAGCTTAAAAGCCACCCTATCGAATGCCACTTGATAGGGTGGCTTTTAAGCTAGTTCCTGTGGAAGGCTCTTGATTGGGACTTCATAACACTTGGTATGGAGGAGTAGATGCGATAGGCAACAATAAACTACAGAAGAACTCAAAATTAATCACTGCATTTAAGTATTGCATTAATATTTAAGCTTACCTTTTAAAAGTTCAATGCTAATTCTTCTGCCATCACTTAATTAAAAGACAGTTTGATGTATGTAGGTCCTTACTTTCTGTACAAAGACTTATTTTTATTTCATGGTTGATTTTTTGCTGGATTTCACAATTAATTTTGATTATTCCCAAATTTATTTCCAAGTTATAAAAATTGTTATTGTAGAAAAAATTTGTGGCAAAAAATCACATTAAAAAATCACTGAAAACAATGAAAACTTGGGAATTCAAAATCCAAAATTTCAGAATTGGGGGTCCAGATCCAGCCTGAATGTTTTTAATTTGCTCACAGAGTTGGCTTGATTCTAAAATGGAATGATACGTTGGGCTACGGTCACGAGGAGCAAAGCTGAAAAAGTGTGACATGACACTGACATTCCCATTTATTATATATATATATATATATATATATATATATATATATATATATATATATAGCCCGGCGTTGCCCATGCTTGATTCTAAAATCATACGACTCATACAGCAATCACTATCACTTAAAATATTTTTGTCCTTCCTTGCCTTTTTAAGGAGTGCCCTTTGCTGTGCTGATGTTGCTACATGCCTTACTTCTTGCCTATCTCACACTGCAAATTTTTTTTCTAAGCTCTATACTAAACATTACATCTGTTATGAAAAAAGAACTAAACAAAATGAACACAAAATGATCAGCTTTAAAAAAGGACTCGTAACTGGAAAAACCGAATGAAAAAAGAATGTTAACAACAAATACTTTTTCACACCCAACCCAGTTCTGCGGAATCAGAATCAACGTTGAATTTAAACAAGCGAATGAGCTAATTGAAGTAAAGTGCCATGCAGATTTAAATTTTTTCCACTTGTGACGAATGCAACTATCGATTTTTTTTGCATGCTAGCATGCTAGTTAACATTGGTGTCAGTCAGCTGTTGGCTCTCACGCTGGCCAATAGAATCTTCCTGCCTATTCGTGGCAGCCAGCTATTGGCTCTCACTCTGGCCAGTACAAAATGGCCGCAAACTACATGAAAACTGCCATAGAAGCATGAAAAAATCGATTATTTCCACTATCAATGGGAGTTGGGAAATGCAAAGTCAGTCTTGGCCTTTCTGCTAACTTGGCACATGTGCATGTAAATTTTGGTGCAAATCCATCGAAAATTGCGTCTGTGCATTCATTATACACATACACACACACATCCTGCCTTTTATATATATATAAAAGAGGTACGGTGGAGATGGAAAGCGGCTTGGATTGAGGAATCGGAGAGCTGAGTTCTAATTCCACTCGAATCTATTACATTCACTTACGTGCTAATAACCTTGGGAAAGGTGTGAATCCTATTTTTCTCCCTCCAGCTATGGGTAAATATCAGGACAGACTGGGTTCTATAGCTTTGGAAGGCAACTGGTCTAGGAGAAGGACAAATCTGAATTGAAAACCTGCTGAGCGTCGTTTGGTGACCTTGTGGTACTTAGTGCACCAGGTCTCTGTATTCGGCCCTTCAAAAAGTGTGGATGGTTCTGCACGAAACTTTCACCACTATAAACAAATCTCATGTGCTGTGGTCGGGCTGTCAGTTTCCTGGGAACTGATCTGTTTGACCTTCATATGTCGAGCTCAACGGGAGAGTTGAGTATATATATATATATATATATATATATATATACTCACATACTCAAACATGCAGCAAATAGTGGATAAGTGAATGATGAAATAGTGTCGTTCTTTTTTAATCATTTCACCCAAAGAAAGGCAATAATGTCACTAAGATTTAAGAGGTTACTGAGAATGAAAGAGAATGAGAAAACTTTAATAAGGAGAAAGGACAATAAAAGAACAGAATTCAGGAAGACAGAAGTTGGTGATTGATGTTGCATTTAAATTTTTTAAGAATGTAGGTAGCAGGAAAGCAAGAAACTGAAAGTTCCAAAGATGAGAAGTGCAAGAAAAGAAGCAATTAAAATAAACCTTACAGTTACACCTAACTATTTCAACAGTAAAACAATGAGACCTAGTAGCCAATCTAGTAATACACTTCAATAAAGAATTTAGGCTAATGATGATTTTATTGTTGGGATTAATCTTATAGAAAAGTAGGGAAAAATACAAAAGATGCCAGATACAGTGTTCTTATAAATCAAAATGTTAAAGATACAGGGATGTTCAGCTTCAAATTTAAATTTCGATGTTTGATATATTTAGATGTTTAATTTAATGTAATGCATTCAGCTTTTATAGCCTTTGCTTTTATTTCTTATATTTTATCACTTTTGTTTTTAATTATCCAACATTGTATCAGGCGTAGTTTTGTAAGGAAAGGAGATATGCTGCATGATCTGTAAGTGGATTCTGAAATCTGTGCACTTTCATTACATTTTTGCCTTAATAAATCATTTTTTCTTTTAATCAAAACTGCATTCTTTAAGTCAAAATTATGGTAAGACATGTTACAATGAATGACGAATGCATTGAGTACATTGATTTGTAAAAGATCCCCTTTTATGTCCATATAATCTTTTATTTAAATTCATAGATATCTCACCTATGTAAATTCTTGCTGCAGGTTTTATCTTGTTAGTATTTTGTTTTGTGTTGGTTAAATCACAGATTGTTTTTCCATTTTATCATACATGAATGCATACATATAACAAAGTGGAAAAAGTTTTTTAGGATTTCATCAGACTAAATTTGTTATGTTGATGTGACTACACATGTGCATGAATGAGGGATGCTGGGAATTTTTTAACTTTTTTTTTTAATCTAGCTGATTTCATTTAGATTCTTTTACTTTCCATCATTTTGTTAGTACATATCCCACACGTCCGTGCACATATGTACTCACACCAACATAACAAATTTAGTCCAATGATGTCCTAAAGGACAAAACACATCACAAGAAAATTTATTCCACTTTGTCATATATTTTTCCCCAATATTGTTCTTGATATATATATATATATGTATGTATAAGAGAAAGAAATTAATTTTGTGCCTAACAATGATAATATGAAAACAACAAAGGATATGTACGAAATTTGTACAGCATTCATTAATGAAGTATTAAATTGATTTATTATGAAATAGTCGCTCCTTAAGTAATTCTGTTAAAGAGAAGCGGAAGACTGTTTTAAATGTCTGGATGCTGGAAGACAAGATGGACTGAAGAGTATTAACTTGTCTTTTCCCATTCCTTTTAAAATACTACTTGTGAATTGAAGGACATTGTGCATTGGACTATAATCAATAGGTAAATACAAATAGTTGGCTCAGATTCAGTTGGATAAAATGTGAAGAAAAGGAAAAACAAAGGAAGGAAGGAAGGAAGGAAAGAGAAAAGAAGAAGAAATACGAGTAAGAAAAATAAAGATTGAATAAAAAAAAAGAAAATAAAAAATATGTGCAAAAAGAACAAGAAAAATAAACAAAAGAATAAATTGAATTTTATATGATATTTTACATACAGTGACCACCTTCTTCAATGTACTGTGTCCCTTCAAGACATGGGCAATCATGGCTCTCCACAATTTCCTACCCTTTCTAGCTTTTAGTAAGATTTGTCTTTTTGTTATCTTTCCCAATTCCTGTTCTGACATCTATTTACACAAACTTGTTCGGTAGGTTATTCGCTACTTTCCTCTGCTTCTCCTGCTTTCAATATGTCCTGAGAGAGTCAAATTCTCCAGGCCCTCTTTCCTCATTATGTGCCTTAGAATTTTTTAAGTCAATATGTTCTTTTTGTTTAATTTTACCCACATCATTAATCCATGGTAATCTCAGCAACCTACTGTAGAATCACATTTCTCTTACCTCAAGTCACTTCATCTGTGAGGAGATTGTCCAACATTCTCTGCCAAAGAGGAGGAATTATATAACAGGTTAGTACTGTTTTCTTTTGTTTCTAATCAAATCTTTTAAGGGATTTTTGCTTTTTAAATGCACCTTTTTATTTAACAAATAAGTAAATCCAAAAAGATGAAAACAAAAGAAGGATCATCGGAAAAGAGATAAAGAAAAAAAAGACAATGAAGATAGAGAAATTAAAAAGACACAATGAAGGAAGAGTAACTAGAAAGTGACAATGAAGAAAGAGAAACTAAAAAGAGACAATGAAGAAAGAGAAACTAAAAAGTGACAATGGAGAACGAGAAACTAAAGAGAAACAATGAAGTAAGAGAAACTAAAAGTGACAATGGAGAAAGAGAAACTACAAAGAGACAATGAAGAAAGAGAAACTAAAAAGTGACAATGAAGAAAGACAAACTAAAAAGTGACAATGGAGAACGAGAAACTAAAGAGAAACAATGAAGTAAGAGAAACTAAAAGTGACAATGGAGAAAGAGAAACTAAAAAGTGACAGTGAAGAAAGAGTAACTAAAAAGAGACAATGAAGTAAGACAAACTAAAAACTGACAATGAAGAAAGAGAAACTAAAAAGTGGGACTGAAGAAGGAGAAACTAAAAAGAGACAATGAGGTAAGAGAAATTAAAAAGAGATAATGGAGAAAGAGAAACTAAAAAGTGACAATGGAGAAAGAGAAAATAAAAAGAGACAATGAAGGAAGACAAACTAAAAAGTGACACTGAAGAAGGAGAAACTAAAAAGTGACAATGAAGAAAGAGAAACTAAAAAGAGACAATGGAGAAAGAGAAACTAAAAAGAGACAATGAAGTAAGAGAAACTAAAAAGTGACAATGAAGAAAGATAAACTAAAAAGTGACAATGTAGAAAGAGAAAATAAAAGGAGACAATGATGGAAGACAAACTAAAAAGAGACAATGAAGTAAGAGAAACTAAAAGGTACAATTAAGAAAGATAAACTAAAAAGAGACAATGAAGGAAAAGAAACTAAAGAGTGACAATGAAGAAAGAGACACTAAAAAGCGATAATGAAGAAACAGAAACTAAAAAGAGACACTGAAGAAGGAGAAACTAAAAAGTGACAATGAAGAAAGAGAAACTAAAAAGTAACAATGAAGAAAGAGAAACTAAAAAGTGACAATGAAGAAAGAGAAACTAAAAAGTAACAATGAAGAAAGAGAAACTGAAAAGTGACAATGAAAAAATAGAAAGTAACAAAAGACAATGAAGAAAGAGACACTAAAAAGCGATAATGAAGAAACAGAAACTGAAAAGAGACAATGAAGAAAGAGAAACTGAAAAGAGACAATGAAGAAAGAGAAAGTAAAAAGAAACAATGAAGAAAGAGAAACTAAAAAGTGACAATGAAGAACGAGAAACTAAAGAGAAACAATGAAGTAAGAGAAACTAAAAGTGACAATGGAGAAAGAGAAACTACAAAGAGACAATGAAGAAAGAGAAACTAAAAAGTGACAATGAAGAAAGAGAAACTAAAAAGAGACAATGAATTAAGACAAACTAAAAACTGACAATGAAGAAAGAGAAACTAAAATGTGACACTGAAGAAGGAGAAACTAAAAAGAGACAATGAGGTAAGAGAAATTAAAAAGAGATAATGGAGAAAGAGAAACTAAAAAGTGACAATGGAGAAAGAGAAAATAAAAAGAGACAATGAAGAAAGAGAAACTAAAATGAGACAATGGAGAAAGAGAAATTAAAAAGAGACAATGAAGTAAGAGAAACTAAAAAGTGACAATGTAGAAAGAGAAAATAAAAAGAGACAATGAAGAAAGGGAAATTAAAAAGAGACAATGAAGAAAGAGAAACTAAAATGAGACAATGGAGAAAGAGAAACTAAAAAGTGACAATGAAGGAAAAGAAACTAAAGAGTGACAATGGAGAAAGAGAAAATAAAAAGAGACAATGAAGAAAGAGAAACTAAAAAGTGACAATGGAGAAAGACAAAATAAAAAGAGACAATGAAGAAAGAGAAACTAAAAAGTGACAATGGAGAAAGAGAAATTAAAAAGAGACAATGAAGGAAGAGAAATTAAAAAGAGACAATGAAGAAAGATAAACTAAAAAGAGACGATAAAGGAATAGAAACTAAAAAGAGACAATGTAGAAAGAGAAACTAAAAAGAGACAATGAAGAAAGATAAACTAAAAAGAGACGATAAAGGAATAGAAACTAAAAAGAGACAATGAAGAAAGGGAAATTAAAAAGAGACAATGAAGAAAGAGAAACTAAAAGTGACAATGAAGAAAGATAAACTAAAAAGAGACAATGAATAAAGAGAAACTAAAAAGAGACAATGAAGAAAGAGAAACTAAAAAGAGACAATGAAGTAAGAGAAACTAAAAAGAGACAATGAAGATAGAGAAATTAAAAAGAGTCAATGAAGGAATAGAAATTAAAAAGAGACAATGAAGAAAGACAAACTAAAAGGAAACAATGAAGAAAGAGAAACTAAAAAGAGACAAAGCAGGTAGAGAAATTAAAAAGAGACAATGAAGAAAGAGAAATTAAAAAGAGACAATGAAGTAAGAGAAACTAAAAAGTGACAATGAAGAAAGAGAAACTAAAAAGAGACAATGAAGAAAGAGAAACTAAAATGAGACAATGGAGAAAGAGAAATTAAAAAGAGACAATGAAGTAAGAGAAAGTAAAAAGTGACAATGAAGTAAGAGAAACTAAAAAGAGACAATGAAGAAAGAGAAATTAAAAAGAGACAATGAAGAAAGAGAAACTAAAAAGTGACAATGAAGAAAGAGAAACTAAAAAGTGACAATGAAGAAGTGAAACTAAAAAAAGACAATGAAGAATAGAAACTAAAAAGAGACAATGAAGAAAGAGTAACTAAAAAGAGACAATGAAGAAAGAGTAACTAAAAAGAGACAATGAAGATGGAGAAACTATAAATAGACAATGAAGGAAGAGAAACTAAAAAGAGACAATGAAGTAAGAAAAACTAAGAGACAATGAAGGAAGAGAATTTAAAAAGAGACAATGAAGATAGAGAAAGTAAAAATAGACAATGTATTAAGAGAAACTAAAAAGAGACAATGAAGAAAGAGAAACTAAAAGGAGACAATGAAGAAAAAGAAACTAAAAAGAGACAATGAAGGAAGAGAAACTAAAAAGAGACAATGTAGTAAGAGAAAACTAAAAAGTGACAATGTAGTAAGAGAAACTAAAAAGAGACAATGTAGAAAGAGAAATTAAAAAGTGACAATGTAGAAAGAGAAATTAAAAAGAGACAATGAAGGAAGAGAAATTAAAAAGAGACAATGAAGAAAGCGAAACTAAAAAGAGACAATGAAGAAAGATAAACTAAAAAGAGACGATAAAGGAATAGAAACTAAAAAGAGACAATGTAGAAAGAGAAACTAAAAAGAGACAATGAAGAAAGATAAACTAAAAAGAGACGATAAAGGAATAGAAACTAAAAAGAGACAATGTAGAAAGAGAAACTAAAAAGTGACAATGAAGAAAGAGAAACTAAAAAGAGACAATGAAGAAAGAGAAACTAAAAAGAATTAAAACTTTAAAAAAAAGGGAAAAAAAAAACTAAAAAAGAAGAAATATGAAAATATAAATAAATAAATCATATGAAAAGAAAAGTAAAATGAAAAAAAATGGAATTGTTATCAATTGAGCAACCCAGTGATGAAAAGGTTAAGGGTTATAAGAAGCTACTATGGCAAAATGAAATCAGTTTGTTTGCCATGTGTTATCTTTCATGGGTGTTAGCATTGATAACTCCCACCCCTTATCTTTTTTCAGTAAAAGAAAAAAAAGAAAACATTTTTCTGAGCAAGGAGGTAGGTCTGATAAACACATTGCCCCCAACACAAAAAGTTCTCCTTAATAGGCAAGAAAAAAAAATCTGCATCAGTAGCAGTTGCAGTTTTTAACATTACTGACTAATTATTATGACTTATTTTCACTTATCCAGATTTGTCGGGTTAGAAAATAGTATCCTTTTTAAAATCATTTAACAGCATAAGTACATGTAAAAATTTATATGCATACGTCAGTAGATGTAAATTTATACTGTTTAAAAAATAGAGATGTCTACTCAAATACATGTATCCACTGAATATGCCATTTAAAGTAATATTAGATTTATAGATAAAATTCATGGAAAACATAAAACCTAACTTTTATATCTTATTATATATTATTTTTAATATTTCATTCCTTTATATTAATTTGAAGATTATTCAGAATTTGTTTTTATTCAACCATGCTCAAAATCATAAAATCTACAACTCCATGCCACTGTTAATTGTAAACTCCATAATTTTTTCAGTTGCTACATAGTATACCTTGATAGGGCCACATGACTGCTTTTGAATTCAGTTGTTCCTTTCCTAGACTGGTTGCCAACCATGGCTAGAGAGCCCAGTTAGCCCTATTATTTAAGCTATAGAAGACAAAAATGTGTGAAAAATAAAAAGCAAAAACATAAAAAAAGGAAAACAAATAAGAAAATATAAATAAAAAGAAATATAAAATCTGATAAAATGAAAAAAAGAATTGTTATGAATTTCATGGTGAGGGTGAAGCAATGGATTCATGACTTTCCCAATGGCATTTGTGCAAAAGTGAATGGAACAAACTTGGCCAGAATTTGAACTTGGCTTGATGATTTCTCTTTCTGAACCACTAACCATTTCACTACATAAAATTCAGAAATAGTGGTTTTCTTGCTTGATGGTAGAAGTAGTTGTAGATTCCTCAACTCAGCTAATGGATAGTTCAAATCTAGGCAAAAGTGAAGACAAGACTTGAAGCAACAGAAATGTGTTTCTACAGAAGTATGCTGAGGACACCATAGACCGAACATATGAGCAACGATGACGTTTTAGAGAAAATGGAAATGAAAAGGAAACTTATCAGCAAGAGACGGTTGAAATTTCTGGGGTACATAATAAGGAAGGAGGGCTTGGAAAATTTGGCACTCACAGGACAGATTGAGGGTAAGAGGGAAAGAAGAAAACAGTGCATAACATAATTGATAGGCTTGAGTAAATGGATAGTGGAACAGTGTTTAATAGAAATAATGAGAAGACAAAATTTATTAAGAGCTGCAAAGGACAAGAAAATGTGGAGAGTCATGACTGCCTACATCCTGAGGGGATATGGCACATAAGACATACTAAAATAATGTTTATAGCAATAAGAAATATTGTTGGACTGATAAATCCATTGTTTAAATTACTATCAAAATACTAAAAAGAGCCAAAAAAATAAATAATTTGCAAAATATTTAGGTTCATGTCAGGAAGAAAGAAATGCTATTTGGATGCATGCATTTCATGTTAAATAACTTGGAAAATATTGAGTTGTCATGTTCTATACAGAATCTTATCATATTCTATTGTATATCGTTCCATATTCTATACAGAATCTTATCATATTCTATTGATGTCATATCTTTTCATTTTCTATACAGAATCTTTTGGAAAAGAAATGTCCCAAGGGAAATAAAGTTATTCTGATTTTATATGAAAACAATTCGTATAAGGTGGTGCTGAAAAGTTCTCAGCCTGGCCAAGAAGCCCTCTCAAAAAAACTCTGATGTGTAGTTAAATTTTTCTAAGTGGATTAGACTGAGAATTTTTCAGCACACCTACATAGATCTATATTCCAAAAAGATATGCTAAAACATCTAAACAAATGTTGCATCTCTGATACAAACAAACAGGTCTCTTACTCTTTTATCTTATTTTCTGTCAGTAGATATTGACTTCAGGCTGTGAGTACGAACATTCTGACAAAATTGTGTATCAATTTCATCCTACAAATAATTTATACTAAATTTATTTAAAACAATTGTTATTCTTTTTTCAAACAATTTTTGTGTTTATTTGCAGTGCATAAACTTATAAAATGATAACCTCTTCCCTGAAATTAAAAAAGAAAAAAACATTTAAAAACTTTAAATGTTTTGCAGTAGAGCATAAACAAAATATTTTACTTGTAATAAAATTGAAAGGAATTTGTAATGGCCTACATCTTTAAATCAACGATTAAACACCATTGGATCTTAGTTTCTGGTTGCTGTTGCTCTAGTTTAAGTGCTTTTGACTTTGTATTACAAATAAAGTATAATAGTATTTATAGGTTTATTTATTCCTCTTGAATTAAATATTCAAATGAATCTATAGACTGTATATATAATTGTATCTTTATGAAATCATGTCCAGAATCCAACCTGTCCTAATATGACATAATATGTACATCATTTTACTGTTCTAATACATAAAACATTCAAGAACTGAAGCACTGCTGCTTCTAAGAAATTGAAATAACTATGCAGTATTTTGTATTAGAGATGAAATACAAGCATTTGTAAGAGTGGGATGTGTGTATATCATAGTGGTTATCAGTGCAGAAATTGGGATTGGCATACCAAGGTGGTTGTGATCACTTTTGCCCAAATACCCTTGGGAAACGTAAGACTGTCATTTCCCTTTCAGCTATAGGTTTCAGCCTTGGTAACCAGTCCAGGAGAAGGACAACTCAGACTATAAAAACTAGTTAGGCATGGTACTGGCAGCTCAAACATATAAAAAAAGCCTACTTGCTACAGATACCACAGTAGTGGTATCCAGGCTGTGGTCCTCTACTCTACCTGGGATGAGAAGAACTCTTCTCTCATTGTAAGACTAACTCCATTATTTTTGTAATGTTATAAGAGATAACTAAACACAGTCAAATATTTTACATGGTACCAATAATATTAGATAATATACTGACTTGAAATTCTTGTTAATACTGCCCCCCATCCCTAAAAAGGACAATGTAACATTCATGGTACCCATTCTCTTCTAAAAATATGTTATGAGCAGTATTGTGCATTTTATTCAGTATTTATTAATGATGTAAAACAAAATGTTCTACAGAAGAATGCTGAGGATACCATGAACAAAATATGTGAATAACCAAAAAGTTCTAGAGAAAATGGAAACAAAAACTTAACATCAGGAAGAGATAACTGAAATTTCTAGGACACATAATAAGGAAAGAGTGCTTGGAAAATCTGATACTCACAGGACAGATTAAAGGCCAGAAGGAGAGCAGAAAACAACACATAACATACTTAGTGAGCTTGACTAAATGTATGGCAGAACAGGATTTGGGAGAAAATAACAAAAAGACAAAATTTATCAAGAGCTACAAAGGAAAAGAAATTGTGAAGAACCATTATTGCATGCATCATGAGTGAACACAGCACATGAAGAAGAAGAAGAAGACATTTTAATATTAAAAAAAGCTATCTATTATTTTTTATATTTTTCAATGAAACTTAAGGCATTAAAAAATCACACTCAAAGTGTTTATACACTGGTTGACTTAGGCTAGGCATTTAAATGACAGCATGCTGATTATGTTTTGATGATTATTTTAAAATTATTTTTGCTGAAGTTCTTTATTGCTATATAAAAGCAGCAAAAAACAGATTCTTCTAAAACTGCTGAATTAAACTGTTGATTAAATCTGACCCTGCATCCACTGTATCTATAAAGGTGTGCCTGACCATAGACCCGGGCAAGGAACAAAAATTCCCCGAGCCCCCGCAACTGTCGGTTGTACTGGTCTCGGTGCATGCACCAATCCTTCTCACTAGTGCAATGAGTAGGTGCGGCCTCGGGCAGCTGTTCCCCAGGGCCGGCACCTCTCAGTATAATTTTCCTCAGTTGCAACTCTGTCTTTTGATAGGGTCGCCCCTGAGTGCACTCTGTCCAAAGACAGAGACGCAACTAAGAGATGATAAGTAGATGTGTACCTACTCAAAATGAGTAATTTATACACCACTAACCACTTATAAGTATCCGTTAGGACAGTGGACAAGAGAGTCAAGCTAGGATCTGCGAGACCACGCAGCCTTCAGATAGCAGTATGCACACAATTGTACAGACTTACAATGACCGTGTGCATAACTATTACTTCCTTGCTTGCTGTACTATTTTCTAAAATAAACCTGTTACTATTTATCCACCATGTTTGTCCATTCCATATTCCTATTAGCACGGAATATAACATATATGAATGGTTTATTATATTTCCATATGGTTTAATATATTTCCAAGCATTTATATGAATGGTTTAATATATACAAGGAGATGCTGAAAAGTTCTTGTCAAGACCTACATCTCAAAATCTGATCAAATAACCAAACATCAGATTTATTTTTGGTCAGGTCAATAACTTTTCAGCACCTCCTTGCATATATCTCAACAGATATATACAAATATTTTGTTGCATAAATGTAGATATTTATACAGTTTGTCTGTTGTAGATTTTACAAGTAAAAAAGATTTCACTCGAGATGAACGTTCTTGAACCATTTTTTAGAAATGTTTTTAGAACATTCACTAAAGAAGATACGCAAATGATTTAAGAATAATTTTGGTTGACTTGCAAATTTTTAATATTTTGCAAGAATAAAACAATGATGGTCAACTGATAAAAAGGATTATTATAGGAAAATAATTCCACTACTATCTATCCCAAGAATCCATGGTAAGTCACAGATAATGAAAGATCTCTGGAGAGTCATGACCCCCAATGTCATGAAGAGACGGGGTATTAGAAAAAAATACAATTAAAGAAGCGTGATTTCTATTAGTGTTGATAAATAAAGCATAAATTCATCATGATTAAAAAAAAAATACCTGGATCAAATTGTCTTATCATGTCCTCCCACTGACCGATTTGTTTTGTTTATATATTTTATGTATGAATACAGAAACATAGTAAAATTGACATGAATTCCATTAAATATTTCTGTCAGTAAATCCCAAAATATTAAGAGTAAGATAGGTATAAAAAATGACATCAAATTAATTTCCTATATTTCATATTGGCTGACTGTATGATTAAAGATTTGGAACTTCAAAAACTTTCAGATCAATGGAGAAATAAAATTGCCCTCAATAACAAATGTGAAGAATGAGCCGACAAATCTAAAAATGTTATAGTTTTTATTTTACCCCCATTCTTAATACATCAAAATATAAAAACATCAAATTTTTTTGCATCAAACATCTGTGAAGACTCAGTTAATGACAACCAAAGGGAAAAGGAATTTTACAAATCTGTCTGTCCAAATCAGTGCTTCCTAAACTTTTTTTCTCTGGGCTGCATTTTCGGAATGAAAATTTATTTGTGCCTCACCAAATTTTATGTGATAAAAAAGTACATTTAAAAATAAAAAACAAGAGTGAGGATTAAAGTGAGATAACCGCGGATTTGAAGTCAGAATATTATCATTGATAACTCTTCAATTTGTGGACCCTAATTACTATATTCTTAATATTTGATATTTTATAACTATTTATACTGGGACTATTGCATGCAATTACAAATAATCCATAATATTTTAAATTCTGAAATCATATTTATTTTTGGCATATAATTTTTTTAAACTGTTTCTAAATCTTAGATTGTCTTTCAATCATTCTACCTTACCATTTTTCCCTTATGCTATCCTCTTCTGCCACTTCTGCCAAACTGATTCCATTTGGGAAAGGTCAAAAAAATGGACCAGAACAACACATTTGGGAACCACTGACCATGGAAAAAAAACTTTTCAAGCATGGACCAGAACAATGATTCAATAAAGTTCTAAGATTAGTTTTCCCATTATGTTTAATCATTGGATGCTTTCCAAATGGACCAGGATTCAAGCATTTAAAACTTTGACACTTTCAAGCAAATACCAGAACCTCAAATGGACCTAATTATTTTTCAGAACTAACTGATTGATATTTTCATAATGGATTCATTTTTTCAGCATGGACTTGTCAGTTTTCCATCCAAACTTATTTTTCAAGTTGTCCAAACTAGTACTGATTCAGATGGATAGAACCTACACTGATTCAAGCATGGACCTTAAAACCTTTCAATTCCAGAATGGACCAGAATTTGTTCCAAATTTCACTTTCAAATTAATCACCTTTCTTTGATTTTTGATTCCAACCAGTTCATTTCCCTATACTTATTTTTTTTTGACATTGCATTTTATCAACCAAACTAACACTCAAGCATGGACCAGGATTCCAAGCATGGACCAGAACTAACACTTTCTTGGACCAGAACTCACTGATTCAAGATGGACCAAACTAACACTGATTCCAAGCATGGACCAGAACTAACACTGATTCCAAGATGGACAGAAAACAATTCCAAGCATGGACCAGAACTATAAGAACTAACACTGATTCCATGGACCAGAACTAACACTGATTCCAAGCATGGACAAACTCACACTGATTCTCATGGACCAGAACTAACACTGATTCCAAGCATGGACCAGAACTTTTTGGACCAACTAACACTGATTCCAAGCATGGACCAGAACTAACACTGATTCCAAGCATGGACCAGAACTTCCAAGCATGGACCAGAACTAACACTGGATGGACCAGAACTAACACTGATTCAAGCATGGACCAGAACTAACACTGATTCCAAACTAACATGGACCAGAACCAACACTGATTCAAGCATGGACCAGAACTAACACTGATTCCAAGCATGGACCAGAACTAACACTGATTCCAAGCATGGACCAGAACTAACACTGATTCAAGCATGGACCAGAACTAACACTGATTCCAAGCATGGACCAGAACTAACACTGATTCCAAGCATGGACCAACTGTATTTGATTCCAATGGACCAGAACTAACACTGATTCAAGCATGGACCACCAAACACTGATTCCAAGCATGGACCAGAACTAACACTGATTCCAAGCATGGACCAGAACTAACACTGATTCAAGATTCCAAGCATGGACCAGAACTAACACTGATTCCAAGCATGGACCAGAACCAGAACACTGATTCAAGCATGGACCAGAACTAACACTGATTCCAAGCATGGACCAGAACTAACACTGATTCCAAGCATGGACCAGAACTAACACTGATTCCAAGCATGGACCAGAACTAACCACTGATTCCAAGCATGGACCAGAACTAACACTGATTCCAAGCATGGACCAGAACTAATTCCAACACCAGAACTTCTGATTCCATGGACCAGAACTTCCAAGCATGGACCAGAACAAGCATTCCAAGCATGGACCAACTTACTGATTCCAAGCATGGACCAGAACTAACACTGATTCCAAGCATGGACCAGAACTAACACTGATTCCAAGCATGGACCAGAACTAACACTGATTCAAGCATGGACCAGAACTAACACTGATTCCAAGCATGGACCAGAACTAACACTGATTCCAAGCATGGACCAGAACTAACACCGATTCTGATTCAAGCATGGACCAGAACTAACACTGATTCCAAGCATGGACCAGAACTAACACTGATTCCAACTAACACTGGACCAGAACTAACACTGATTCCAAGCATGGACCAGAACTAACACTGATTCCAAGCATGGACCAGAACTAACACTGATTCCAAGCATGGACCAGAACTAACACTGATTCAAGCATGGACCAGAACTAACACTGATTCCAAGCATGGACCAGAACTAACACTGATTCCAAGCATGGACCAGAACTAACACTGATTCAAAGCATGGACCAACACTGATTCCACATGGACCAGAACTAACACTGATTCAAGCATGGACCAGAACTAACACTGATTCAAGCATGGACCAGAACATGATTCCAAGATGGACCAGAACTAACACTGATTCCAAGCATGGACCATGGACCAGAACCAGAACTAACACTGATTCCAAGCATGGACCAGAACTAACTGGACACTGATTCCAACATGGACCAGAACTAACACTGATTCAAGCATGGACCAGAACTAACACTGATTCAAGCATGGACCAGAACCAACACTGATTCCAAGCATGGACCAGAACTAACACTGATTCCAAGCATGGACCAGAACTAACACTGATTCCAGCATGGACCAGAACTAACACTGATTCAAGCATGGACCAGAACTAACACTGATTCCAAGCATGGACCAGAACTAACACTGATTCCAAGCATGGACCAGAACTAACACTGATTCCAAGCATGGACCAGAACTAACACTGATTCAAGCATGGACCAGAACTAACACTGATTCCAAGCATGGACCAGAACTAACACTGATTCCAAGCATGGACCAGAACTAACACTGATTCCAAGCATGGACCAGAACTAACACTGATTCCAAGCATGGACCAGAACTAACACTGATTCCAAGCATGGACCAGAACTAACACTGATTCCAAGCATGGACCAGAACTAACACTGATTCCAAGCATGGACCAACTAACTAACACTGATTCAAGCATGGACCAGAACTAACACTGATTCCAAACTAACTGATGGACCAGAACTAACACTGATTCCAAGCATGGACCAGAACTAACACTGATTCCAAGCATGGACCAGAACTAACACTGATTCCAAGCATGGACCAGAACTAACACTGATTCCAATGGACAACTAACACTGGACCAGGACCAGAACAACACTGATTCCAAGCATGGACCAGAACTAACACTGATTCCAAGCATGGACCAGAACTAACACTGATTCAAGCATGGACCAGAACTAACACTGATTCCAAGCATGGACCAGAACTAACACTGATTCCAAGCATGGACCAGAACTAACACTGATTCCAAGCATGGACCAGAACTAACACTGATTCCAAGCATGGACCAGAACCAACACTGATTCAAGCATGGACCAGAACTAACACTGATTCCAAGCATGGACCAGAACTAACACTGATTCAAGCATGGACCAGAACTAACACTGATTCCAAGCATGGACCAGAACTAACACTGATTCCAAGCATGGACCAGAACTAACACTGATTCCAAGCATGGACCAGAACTAACACTGATTCCAAGCATGGACCAGAACTAACACTGATTCCAAGCATGGACCAGAACTAACACTGATTCCAAGCATGGACCAGAACTAACACTGATTCCAAGCATGGACCAGAACTAACACTGATTCCAAGCATGGACCAGAACTAACACTGATTCCAAGCATGGACCAGAACTAACACTGATTCAAGCATGGACCAGAACTAACACTGATTCCAAGCATGGACCAGAACTAACACTGATTCCAAGCATGGACCAGAACTAACACTGATTCCAAGCATGGACCAGAACTAACACTGATTCCAAGCATGGACCAGAACAACACTGATTCCAAGCATGGACCAGAACTAACACTGATTCCAAGCATGGACCAGAACTAACACTGATTCCAAGCATGGACCAGACTAACACTGATTCCAAGCATGGACCAGAACTAACACTGATTCCAAGCATGGACCAGAACTAACACTGATTCCAAGCATGGACCAGAACTAACACTGATTCCAAGCATGGACCAGAACTAACACTGATTCATGGACCAAACTAACACTGATTCATGGACCAGAACTAACACTGATTCAAGCATGGACCAGAACTAACACTGATTCCAAGCATGGACCAGAACTAACACTGATTCCAAGCATGGACCAGAACTAACACTGATTCCAAGCATGGACCAGAACTAACACTGATTCCAAGCATGGACCAGAACTAATTCACATGGATTCCAAGCATGGACCAGAACTAACACTGATTCCAAGCATGGACCAGAACTAACACTGATTCCAAGCATGGACCAGAACTAACACTGATTCCAAGCATGGACCAGAACTAACACTGATTCCAAGCATGGACCAGAACTAACACTAACACCAGAACTGATTTCAAGCATGGACCAGAACTAACACTGATTCCAAGCATGGACCAGAACTAACACTGATTCAAGACCAGAACTAACACTGATTCCAAGCATGGACCAGAACTAACACTGATTCAAGCATGGACCAGAACTAACACTGATTCAAGCATGGACCAGAACTAACACTGATTCCAAGCATGGACCAGAACTAACACTGATTCCAAGCATGGACCAGAACTAACACTGATTCCAAGCATGGACCAGAACAACACTGATTCCAAGCATGGACCAGAACTAACACTGATTCCAAGCATGGACCAGAACTAACACTGATTCCAAGCATGGACCAGAACTAACACTGATTCCAAGCATGGACCAGAACTAACACTGATTCCCAGAACTAACACTGATTCCAAGCATGGACCAGAACTAACACTGATTCCAAGCATGGACCAGAACTAACACTGAAACATGGACCAGAACTAACACTGATTCCAAGCATGGACCAGAACTAACACTGATTCCAAGCATGGACCAGAACTAACACTGATTCCAAGCATGGACCAGAATAACACTGATTCCAAGCATGGACCAGAACTAACACTGATTCCAAGCATGGACCAGAACTAACACTGATTCAAGCATGGACCAGAACTAACACTGATTTCCAAACATGGACCAGAATTTAACACTGATTTACATGGACCAGAACTAACACTGATTCAAGCATGGACCAGAACTAACACTGATTCCAAGCATGGACCAGAACTAACACTGATTCCAAGCATGGACCAGAACTAACACTGTTCAAGCATGGAGCATTCAAGCATGGACCAGAACTAACACTGATTCCAAGCATGGACCAGAACTAACACTGATTCCAAGCATGGACCAGAACTAACACTGATTCCAAGCATGGACCAGAACTAACACTGATTCCAAGCATGGACCGAACTAACACTGATTCCAAGCATGGACCAGAACTAACACCGATTCCAAGCATGGACCAGAACCAACACCGATTCCATGGACCAGAACTACACTGATTCCAAGATGGACCAGAACTAACACTGATTCCAAGCATGGACCAGAACTAACACTGATTCCAAGCATGGACCAGAACTAACACTGATTCAAGCATGGACCAGAACTAACACTGATTCCAAGCATGGACCAGAACTAACACTGATTCCAAGCATGGACCAGAACTAACACTGATTCCAAGCATGGACCAGAACTAACACTGATTCCAAGCATGGACCAGAACCTTAACACTGATTCCAAGCATGGACCAGAACTAACACTGATTCCAAGCATGGACCAGAATCCAACACTGATTCCAAGCACCAGAACTAACACTGATTCAAGCATGGACCAGAACTAACACTGATTCCAAGCATGACCAGAACTAACACTGATTCCAAGCATGGACCAGAACTAACACTGATTCCAAGCATGGACCAGAACTAACACTGGATTCCAAGCATGGACCAGAACTAACACTGATTCCAAGCATGGACCAGAACTAACACCGATTCCAAGCATGGAACACTTACTGATTCCAAGCATGGACCAGAACTAACACTGATTCCAAGCATGGACCAGAACTAACACTGATTCATGGACCAGGAACTAAATTCAAGCATGGACCAGAACTAACACTGATTCCAAGCATGGACCAGAACTAACACTGATTCCAAGCATGGACCAGAACTAACACTGATTCCAAGATGGATTAACACTGATTCAGCATGGACCAGAACTAACACTGGATTCCAAGCATGGACAGAACTAACACTGATTCCAAGCATGGACCAGAATCAACACTGATTCCAAGCATGGACCAGAACTAACACTGATTCAAGCATGGACCAGAACATGGAAGCATGGATGGACCAGACCGATTCCAGTTATTGACCAGAACAACACCAAGCATGGACCAGAACTAACACTGATTCCACCAGAACTAACACTACCTCAAGCATGACCAGAACTAACACTGATTCCAAGCATGGACCAGAACTAACACTGATTCCAAGCATGGACCAGAACTAACACTGATTCCAAGCATGGACCAGAACTAACACTGATTCCAAGCATGGACCAGAACTAACACTGATTCCAAGCATGGACCAGAACTAACACTGATTCCAAGCATGGACCAGAACTAACACCAGATTCAAGCATGGACCAGAACTAACACATTCAAGCATGGACCAGAATAACACTGATTCCAAGCATGGACCAGAACTAACACTGATTCCTGATTTAAGCATGGACCAGAAACTAAAGCATGGACCAGATTCCAAGCATGGACCAGAACTACTGATTCCAAGCATGACCAGAACTACACTGATTCCAAGCATGGGACCAGAACTAACACTGATTCCAAGCATGGACCAGAACTGATTCAAGACCAGAACTAACACTGATTCCAAGAACCATGGACCAGGAACCAACACTGATTCAAGCATGGACCAGAACTAACACTGATTCCAAGCATGGACCAGAACTAACACTGATTCAAGCATGGACCAAGAATCAACATGGGACCGATTCCAAGCATGGACCAGAACTAACACTGATTCCAAGCATGGACCAGAACTAACACTGATTCAAGATTCCAAGCATGGACCAGAACTAACACTGATTCCAAGCATGGACCAGAACTAACACCGATTCCAAGCATGGACCAGAACTAACTAACAAGCATGGACCAGAACTAACACTGATTCCAAGCATGGACCAGAACATGGAACACTGATTCCAAGCATGGACCAGAACTAACACTGATTCCAAGCATGGACCAGAACTAACACTGATTCCAAGCATGGACCAGAACTAACACTGATTCCAAGCATGGACCAGAACTAACACTGATTCCAAGCATGGACCAGAACTAACACTGATTCCAAGCATGGACCAGAACTAACACTGATTCCAAGCATGGACCAGAACCTGTTTGAACACTGATTCCAAGCATGGACCAGAACTAACACTGATTCCAAGCATGGACCAGAACTAACACTGATTCCAAGCATGGACCAGAACTAACACTGATTCCAAGCATGGACCAGAACTAACACTGATTCCAAGCATGGACCAGAACTAACACTGATTCCAAGCATGGACCAGAAACACTGAACACCTGATTCCAAGCATGGACCAGAACTAACACTGATTCCAAGCATGGACCAGAACTAATTCAAGCATGATTCCAAAGCATGGACCAGAACTAACACCGATTCCAAGCATGGACCAGAACTAACACTGATTCAAGCATGGACCAGAACAACACTGATTCCAAGCATGGACCAGAACTAACACTGATTCCAAGCATGGACCAGAACTAACACTGATTCCAAGCATGGACCAGAACTAACACTGATTCCAAGCATGGACCAGAACTAACTTACTGATTCCAAGCATGGACAGAACTAACACTGATTCAAGCAACTAACACTGGATTCCAAGCATGGACCAGAACTAACACTGATTCCAAGCATGGACCAGAACTAACACTGATTCCAAGCTAACACTGATTCCAAGCATGGACCAGAACTAACACTGATTCAAGCATGGACCAGAACTAACACTGATTCCAAGCATGGACCAGAACTAACACTGATTCCAAGCATGGACCAGAACTAACATTCAAGCATGGACAGAACTTGATTCCAAGCATGGACCAGAACTAACACTGATTCCAAGCATGGACCAGAACTAACACTGATTCCAAGCATGGACCAGAATCAACACTGATTCAAGCATGGACCAGAACTAACACTGATTCCAAGCATGGACCAGAACTAACACTGATTCCAAGCATGGACCAGAACTAACACTGATTCCAAGCATGGACCAGAACTAAACACTGATTCCAGCATGGACCAGAACTAACACTGATTCAAGGAACTAACACTGATTCCAAGCATGGACCAGAACTAACACTGATTCAAGCATGGACCAGAACTAACACTGATTCCAAGCATGGACTAGAACTAACACTGATTCCAAGCATGGACCAGAACTAACACTGATTCCAAGCATGGACCAGAACTAACACTGATTCAAAGCATGGACCAGAACTAACACTGATTCCAAGCATGGACCAGAACTAACACTGATTCCAAGCATGGACCAGAACTAACACTGATTCCAAGCATGGACCAGAACTAACACTGATTCCAAGAACAACGCACTGGACCAGAACTGATTCCAAGATGGACCAGAACTAACACTGATTCCAAGCTGGACCAGAACTAACACTTCCAAGATGGACCAGAACTAACACCGATTCCAAGCATGGACCAGAACTAACACTGATTCCAAGCATGGACCAGAACTAACACTGATTCCAAGCATGGACCAGAACTAACACTGATTCCAAGCATGGACCAGAACTAACACTGATTCCAAGCATGGACCAGAACCTTACTGATTCCAAGCATGGACCAGAACTAACACTGATTCCAAGCATGACCAGAACTGATTCCAAGCATGGACCAGAACTAACACTGATTCCAAGCATGGACCAGAACTAACACTGATTCCAAGCATGGACCAGAACTAACACTGATTTCAAGCATGGACCAGAACTAACACTGATTCCAAGCATGGACCAGAACAACACTGATTCCAAGCATGGACCAGAACTAACACTGATTCCAAGCATGGACCAGAACTAACACTGATTCCAAGCATGGACCAGAACTAACATGATTCCAAGTATGGACCAGAACTAACACTGATTCCAAGCATGGACCAGAACTAACACTGATTCCAAGCATGGACCAGAACCAACACTGATTCCAAGATGGACCAGAACCAACACTGATTCCAAGCATGGACCAGAACTAACACCGGATTCCAAGCATGGAACTAACACTGATTCCAAGCATGGACCAGAACCTTTTGATTCAAGCATGGACCAGAACTAACACTGATTCCAAGCATGGACCAGAACCAACACTGATTCCAAGCATGGACCAGAACTAACACTGATTCCAAGCATGGACCAGAACTAACACTGATTCAAGCAACCAGCATGGGACCAGAAACACTGATTCAACATGGACCAGAATCATTGACTGATTCCAAGCATGGACCAGAAATCCAACACTGATTCAAGCATGGATTCCAAGCATGGACCAGAACTAACACTGATTCCAAGCATGGACCAGAACTAACACTGATTCCAAGCATGGACCAGAACTAACACTGATTCCAAGCATGGACCAGAACTAACACTGATTCCAAGCATGGACCAGAACTAACACTGATTCCAAGATGGACCAGAACTAACACTGATTCCAAGCATGGACCAGAACTAACACTGATTCCAAGCATGGACCAGAACTAACACTGATTCAAGCATGGACCAGAACTAACACTGATTCCAAGCATGGACCAGAACTAACACTGATTCCCCAGCATGGACCAGAACTAACACTGATTCCAAGCATGGACCAGAACTAACACTGATTCCAAGCATGGACCAGATTCCAAGCATGGACAGAACACAAGTGATTCTAACAAGCATGGACCAGAACTAACACTGATTCAAGCATGGACCAACACTGATTCCAAGCATGGACCACACTGATTCCAAGCATGGACCAGAACTAACACTGATTCAAGCATGGACCAGAACTAACACTGATTCAAGCATGGACCAGAACTAACACACTGATTCAAGCATGGACCAGAACTATGGCACCAGAATTCAAGCATGGACCAGAACTAACACTGATTCAAGCATGGACCAGAACCTAACTTACTAGTTCAAACATGGACCAGAACTAACACTGATTCCAAGCATGGTTACTTACTGATTCAAGATGGACCAAGACTAACACTGATTCCAAGCATGGACCAGAACCTGGACCAGAACTAACACTGATTCCAAGCATGGACCAGAACTAACACTGATTCAAGCATGGACAGACTAACTGATTCCAAACATGGACCAGAACTAACACTGATTCAAGCATGGTAGAACTAACACTGATTTAGCTTGGACCAGAACTAACACTGAGTTCAAGCATGGATTAGAACTAACACTGATTCAAGCATGGACCAGAACTAACACTGATTCAAGCATGGACCAGAGACTAACACTGATTCAAGCATGACCAGAACTCCAAGCATGGACAGAACAACACTGATTCCAAGCATGGACCAGAACTAACACTGATTCCAAGGACCAGAACTAACACCTGGACCAGAACTAACACTGATTCCAAGCATGGACCAGAACTAACACTGATTCCAAGCATGGACCAGAACTAACACTGATTCCAAGCATGGACCAGAATTTCCAACACCAGAACTGATTCCAAGCATGGACCAGAACATGGACCAGAACACTGATTCCAAGCATGGACCAGAACTAACACTGATTCCAAGCATGGACCAGAACTAACACTGATTCCAAGCATGGACCAGAACTAACACTGATTCCAAGCACCAGAACTAACACTGATTCCAAGCATGGACCAGAACATAACACTGATTCCAAGCATGGACCAGAACTAACACTGATTCCAAGCTGATTCCCAAGCATGGACCAGAACTAACACTGATTCCAAGCATGGACCAGAACTAACACTGATTCAAGCATGGACCAGAACCAGAACCACACGAACTAACACTGATTCCAAGCATGGACCAGAACTGATTCCAAGGACCAGAACTAACACTGATTCCAAGCATGGACCAGAACTAACACTGATTCCAAGCATGGACCAGAACTAACACTGATTCCAAGCATGGACCAGAACTAACACTGATTCCAAGCATGGACCAGAACTAACACTGATTCCAAGCATGGACCAGAACTAACACTGATTCCAAGCATGGACCAGAACTAACACTGATTCCAAGCATGGACCAGAACTAACACTGATTCCAAGCATGGACCAGAACTAACACTGATTCCAAACTAACATCCAGAACCAACACTGATTCCAAGCATGGACCAGAACTAACACTGATTCCAAGCATGGACCAGAACTAACACTGATTCCAAGCAACCAGAACATGATTCCAAGCATGACCAGAACTAACACTGATTCCAAGCATGGACCAGAACTAACACTGATTCCAAGCATGGACCAAGCATGGACCAGAACTAACACTGATTCCAAGCATGGACCAGAACTAACACTGATTCCAAGCATGGACCAGAACTGGGACACCTCGACCAAGCACCAGAATCTGATTCCAAGCACCAGAACTAACACTGATTCCAAGCATGGACAGAACAACACTGATTCACATGGACCAGAACACTGATTCAAGCATGGACCAGAACAACACACTGATTCAAGCATGGAGAACCAACACTGATTCAAGCATGGACCAGAACTAACACCGATTCAAGCATGGACCAGAACTAACACTGATTCCAAGCATGGACCAGAACTAACACTGATTCCAAGCAAACTAACACATTCCAAAGCATGGATTCCAAGCGGACCAGAACTAACACTGATTCAAGCATGGACCAGAACTAACACTGATTTAAGCATGGACCAGAACTAACACTGATTCCAAGCATGGACCAGAACTAACACTGATTCCAAGCATGGACCAGAACTAACACCGATTCAAGCATGGACCAGAACTAACACTGATTCAAGCATGATTCACTGATTCAAGCATGGACCAGAACTAACACTGATTCCAAGCATGGACCAGAACTAACACTGATTCCAAGCATGGACCAGAACTAACACTGACTTCCAAGCATGGACCAGAACTAACACTGATTCCAAGCATGGACCAGAACTAACACTGATTCAAGCCATGGATTCCAAGCATGGACCAAACCAACACTGATTCCAAGCATGGACCAGAACTAACACTGATTCCAAGCATGGACCAGAACTAACACTGATTCCAAGCATGGACCAGAACTAACACTGATTCAAGCATGGACCAGAACTAACATGATTCCAAGCATGGACCAGAAACCAACTGATTCCAAGCATGGACCAGAACTAACACTGATTCCAAGCATGGACCAGAACTAACACTGATTCAAGCATGGACCAGAACCAACACTGATTCCAAGCCATGGACCAAGCATGACCAGAACTAACACTGATTCCAAGCATGGACCAGAACTAACACTGATTCAAGCATGGACCAGAACTAACACTGATTCCAAGCATGGACCAGAACTAACACTGATTCCAAGCATGGACCAGAACTAACACTGATTCCAAGCATGGACCAGAACAACACTGATTCCAACCAGAACACCACTGGACCAGAACTAACACTGATTCCAAGCATGGACCAGAACTAACACTGATTCCAAGCATGGACCAGAACTAACACTGATTCCAAGCATGGACCAGAACTAACACTGATTCAAGCATGGACCAGAACTAACACTGATTCCAAGCATGGACCAGAACTAACACTGATTCCAAGCATGGACCAGAACTAACACTGATTCCAAGCATGGACCAGAACTAACACTGATTCCAAGTGGACCAGAACTAACACTGATTCCAAGCAACTGGATTCCAAGCATGGACCAGAACTAACACTGATTCCAAGCATGGACCAGAACCAACACTGATTCCAAGCATGGACCAGAACTAACACTGATTCCAAGCATGGACCAGAACTAACACTGATTCCAAGCATGGACCAGAACTAACACTGATTCCAAGCATGGACCAGAACTAACACTGATTCCAAGCATGGACCAGAACAACACTGGGACCAGAACTAACACTGATTCCAAGCATGGACCAGAACTAACACTGATTCAAGCATGGACCAGAACTAACACTGATTCAAGGACCAGAACTAACACTGATTCCAAGCATGGACCAGAACTAACACTGATTCCAAGCATGGACCAGAACCTTACTGATTCCAAACCAAGCATGGACCAGAACCAACACCGATTCCAAGCATGGACCAGAACTAACACCGATTCCAAGCATGGACCAGAACTAACACTGATTCCAAGCATGGACCAGAACTAACACCGATTCCAAGCATGGACCAGAACTAACACTGATTCCAAGGATGGACCAGAACTAACACTGATTCCAAAGGACCAGAATGGACCAAGAACTAACAACACTGATTCCAAGCATGGACCAGAACTAACACTGATTCCAAGCATGGACCAGAACTAACACTGATTCCAAGCATGGACCAGAACCAACACTGATTCCAAGCATGGACCAGAACTAACACTGATTCCAAGCATGGACCAGAACTAACACTGATTCCAAGCATGGACCAGATTCCAAGCATGGACCAAACACTGATTCCAAGCATGGACCAGAACTAACACTGATTCCAAGCATGGACCAGAACTAACACCGATTCCAAGCATGGACCAGAACTAACACTGATTCCAAGCATGGACCAGAACTAACACCAGAATCTAACACCTGATTCCAAGCATGGACCAGAACTAACACTGATTCCAAAGGACCAGAACTAACACTGATTCCAAGCATGGACCAGAACTAACACTGATTCCAAGCATGGACCAGAACTAACAACACTGATTCCAAGCATGGACCAGAACTAACACTGATTCCAAGGACCAGAACTGATTCAAGATGGACCAGAACTAACACTGATTCCAAGCATGGACCAGAACTAACACTGATTCCAAGCATGGACCAGAACTAACACTGATTCCAAGCATGGACCAGAACTAACACTGATTCCAACCATGGACCAGAACTAACACTGATTCCAAGCATGGACCAGAACTAACACTGATTCCAAGCATGGACCAGAACTAACACTGATTCCAAGCATGGACCAGAACCAACACTGATTCCAAGCATGGACCAGAACTAACACTGATTCCAAGCATGGACCAGAACCAACACTGATTCCAAGCATGGACCAGAACTAACACTGATTCCAAGCATGGACCAGAACTAACACTGATTCCAAGCATGGACCAGAATCCAGAACTAACACTGATTCCAAGCATGGACCAGAATTAACACTGATTCAAGCATGGACCAGAACTAACACTGATTCCAAGCATAATTCCACCAGAACACTGATTCCAAGCATGGACCAGAACTAACACTGATTCCAAGCATGGACCAGAACCAACATTCTGGACCAGAACCAACACTGATCCAAGCATGGACCAGAACTAACACTGATTCCAAGCATGGACCAGAACTAACACTGATTCCAAGCATGGACCAGAACTAACACTGATTCCAAGCATGGACCAGAACTAACACTGATTCCAAGCATGGACCAGAACTAACACTGATTCCACACCAAGCATGGACCAGCATGGACCAGAACTAACACTGATTCCAAGCATGGACCAGAACTAACACTGATTCCAAGCATGGACCAGAACCAACACTGATTCCAAGCATGGACCAGAACTAACACTGATTCCAAGCATGGACCAGAACTAACACTGATTCCAAGCATGGACCAGAACTAACACTGATTCCAAGCATGGACCAGAACAACACTGATTCCAAGCATGGACCAGAACTAACACTGATTCCAAGCATGGACCAGAACTAACACTGATTCCAAGCATGGACCAGAACTAACACTGATTCCAAGCATGGACCAGAACTAACACTGATTCCAAGCACCAGGACCAGAACTAACACTGATTCCAAGCATGGACCAGAACTAACACTGATTCCAAGCATGGACTAACACTGATTCAAGCATGGACCAGAACTAACCTGATTCCAAGCATGGACCAAGAACTAACACTGATTCCAAGCATGGACCAGAACTAACACTGATTCAAGCATGGACCAGAATAACACTGATTCAAGCATGGACCAGAACTAACACTGATTCAAGCATGGACCAGAACCTCACTGATTCCAAGCATGGACCAGAACTAACACTGATTCCAAGCATGGACCAGAACTACTTACTGATTTAGCTTTGGACCAGAACTAACACTGATTCCAAGCATGGACCAGAATAACACTGATTCAAGCATGGACCAGAACTAACACTGATTTAGCTTTATGGACCAGGAACACTGATTCAAACATGGACCAGGAACTAACACTGATTCCAAGCATGGACCAGAACCTTACTGATTCAAGCATGGACCAGACCAACACTGATTCAAGCATGGACCAGGAGACTAACACTGATTCCAAGCATGATTGGAACTAACATGATTCCAAGCATGGACAGAACTAACATGATTCAAGCATGGACCAGAACTAACACTGATTCCAAGCATGGACCAGAACTAACACTGATTCCAAGCATGGACCAGAATAACACTGATTCAAGCATGGATAGAACTAACACTGATTCAAGCATGGACCAGAACTAACACTGATTCAAGCATGGACCAGAACTAACACTGATTCCAAGCATGGACAGAACTAACACTGATTCAAGCATGGACCAGAACTAACACTGATTCAAGCATGGACAGAACAACACTGATTCAAGCATGGACCAGAACAACACTGATTCCAAGCATGGACCAGAACTAACACTGATTCAAGCATGGACCAGAATTAACACTGATTCCAAGCATGGACCAGAACCTTACTGATTCCAAGCATGGACCAGAACTAACACTGATTCAACATGGACCAGAACTAACACTGATTCAAGCATGGACCAGAACTAACACTGATTCCAAGCATGGACCCAGAACTAACACTGATTCCAAGCATGGACCAGAACTATTTGATTCCAACACTGATTCACTGATTCAAGCATGGACCAGAACTAACACTGATTTCCAAGCATGGACCAGAACTAACACTGATTCAAGCATGGACCAGAACTAACATTCTGATTCACTGAAGCATGGACCAGAACTAACACTGATTCCAAGCATGGACCAGAACCACTGATTCCAAGCATGGACCAGAACTAACACTGATTCCAAGCATGGACCAGAACTAACACTGATTCAAGCATGGACCAGAACTAACACTGATTTAAACATGGACCAGAACTAACACTGATTCAAGCATGGACCAATAACTAACACTGATTCAAGCATGGACCAGAACTAACACTGATTCAAGCATGGACCAGAACTAACACTGATTCCAAGCATGGACCAGAACTAACACTGATTCCAAGCATGGACCAGAACTAACACTGATTCAAGCATGGACCAGAACTATTTCAACTGGACCAGAACTAACACTATTCAAGCATGGATTCAAGCATGGACCAGAACTAACACTGATTCCAAGCATGGACCAGAACTAACACTGATTCAAGCATGGACCAGAACTAACACTGATTCAAGCATGGACAGGATTCCAGATACTAACACTGATTCAAGCATGGACCAGAACTAACACTGATTCAAACATGGACCAGAACTAACACTGATTCCAAGCATGGACCAGAACTAACACTGATTCAAGCATGGACCAGAACTAACACTGATTCCAAGCATGGACCAGAACCAACACTGATTCCAAGCATGGACCAGAACTAACACTGATTCCAAGATTCCCAACACTGATTCCAGCATGACCAGAACTAACACTGATTCCAAGCATGGACCAGAACTAACACTGATTCAAGCATGGACCAGAACTAACACTGATTCCAAGCATGGACCAGAACAACACTGATTCCAAGCATGGACCAGAACTAACACTGATTCAAGCATGGACCAGAACTAACACTGATTCAAGATGGACCAGAACTAACACTGATTCCAAGCATGGACCAGAACTAACACTGATTCAAGCATGATTCCAAGCATGGACCAGAACTAACACTGATTCCAAGCATGGACCAGAACCAACACTGATTCCAAGCATGGACCAGAACTAACACTGATTCCAAGCATGGACCAGAACTAACACTGATTCCAAGCATGGACCAGAACTAACACTGATTCATGGACCAAACTAACACTGATTCAAGCATGGACCAGAACTAACACTGATTCAAGCATGGACCAGAACTAACACTGATTCATGGACCAGAACTAACACCGATTCCAAGCATGGACCAGAACTAACACTGATTCCAAGCATGGACCAGAACTAACACTGATTCCAAGCATGGACCAGAACTAACACTGATTCCAAGCATGGACCCAGAACATGGACCAGAACTACACTGATTCAAGCATGGACCAGAACTAACACTGATTCCAAGCATGGACCATGGATTCCAAGCATGGACCAGAACTAACACTGATTCAAGCATGGACCAGAACTAACACTGATTCAAGCATGGACCAGAACTAACACTGATTCAAGCATGGACCAGAACTAACACTGATTCAAGCATGGACCGAACAACACTGATTCAAAGCATGGACCAGAACTAACACTGATTCCAAGCATGGACCAGAACTAACACTGATTCAAGCATGGACCAGAACTAACACTGATTCAAGACCAGAACTAACACTGATTCAAGCATGGACCAGAACTATGGATTCCAGATGGACCAGAACACTGATTCCAAGCATGGACCAGAACTAACACTGAACATGGACCAGAACTAACACTGATTCAAGCATGGACCAGAACTAACACTGATTCAAGCATGGACCAGAACTCACTGATTCCAAGCATGGACCAGAACTAACACTGATTCCAAGCATGGACCAGAACTAACACTGATTCCAAGCATGGACCAGAACCACTGATTCACTGGACCAGAACCTTACTGAGATTCCAAGCATGGACCAGAACTAACTGATTCCAAGCATGGACCAGAACTAACACTGATTCCAAGCATGGACCAGAACTAACACTGATTCAAGCATGGACCAGAACTAACACTGATTCAAGCATGGACCAGAACTAACACTGATTCCAAGCATGGACCAGAACTAACACTGATTCAAGCATGGACCAGAACTAACACTGATTCCAAGCATGGACCAGAACTAACACTGATTCCAAGCATGGACCAGAACTAACACTGATTCCAAGCATGGACCAGAACTAACACTGATTCAAGCATGGACCAGAACTAACACTGATTCCAAGCATGGACCAGAACTAACACTGATTCCAAGCATGGACCAGAACTAACACTGATTCAAGCATGGACCAGAACTAACACTGATTCAAGCATGGACCAGAACTAACACTGATTCCAAGCCAGAACTAACACTGACCAGAACTAACACTGATTCCAAGCATGGACCAGAACTAACACTGATTCAAGCATGGACCAGAACTAACACTGATTCCAAGCATGGACCAGAACTAACACTGATTCCAAGCATGGACCAGAACTAACACTGATTCAAGCATGGACCAGAACTAACACTGATTCCAAGCATGGACCAGAACTAACACTGATTCCAAGCATGGACCAGAACTAACACTGATTCCAAGCATGGACCAGAACTAACACTGATTCAAGCATGGACCAGAACTAACACTGATTCCAAGCATGGACCAGAACTAACACTGATTCCAAGCATGGACCAGAACTAACACTGATTCCAAGCATGGACCAGAACTAACACTGATTCATGGACCAGAACTAACACTGATTCATGGACCAGAACTAACACTGATTCAAGCATGGACCAGAACTAACACTGATTCCAAGCATGGACCAGAACTAACACTGATTCCAAGCATGGACCAGAACTAACACTGATTCAAGCATGGACCAGAACTAACACTGATTCCAAGCATGGACCAGAACTAACACTGATTCCAAGCATGGACCAGAACTAACACTGATTCCAAGCATGGACCAGAACTAACACTGATTCCAAGCATGGACCAGAACTAACACTGATTCCAAGCATGGACCAGAACTAACACTGATTCCAAGCATGGACCAGAACTAACACTGATTCCAAGCATGGACCAGAACTAACACTGATTCAAGCATGGACCAGAACTAACACTGATTCCAAGCATGGACCAGAACTAACACTGATTCAAGCATGGACCAGAACCACACTGATTCCAAGCATGGACCAGAACTAACACTGATTCAAGCATGGACCAGAACTAACACTGATTCCAAGCATGGACCAGAACTAACACTGATTCCAAGCATGGACCAGAACTAACACTGATTCCAGCATGGACCAGAACTAACACTGATTCAAGCATGGACCAGAACTAACACTGATTCCAAAGCATGGACCAGAACTAACACTGATTCCAAGCATGGACCAGAACTAACACTGATTCAAGCATGGACCAGAACTAACACTGATTCCAAGCATGGACCAGAACTAACACTGATTCAAGCATGGACCAGAACTAACACTGATTCCAAGCATGGACCAGAACTAACACTGATTCCAAGCATGGACCAGAACTAACACTGATTCAAGCATGGACCAGAACTAACAAGATTCAAGCATGGACCAGAACTAACACTGATTCCAAGCATGGACCAGAACTACTGATTCCAAGCATGGACCAGAACTAACACTGATTCCAAGCATGGACCAGAACTAACACTGATTCCAAGCATGGACCAGAACTAACACTGATTCCAAGCATGGACCAGAACTAACACTGATTCCAAGCATGGACCAGAACTAACACTGATTCAAGCATGGACCAGAACTAACACTGATTCAAGCATGGACCAGAACTAACACTGATTCAAGCATGGACCAGAACTAACACTGATTCCAAGCATGGACCAGAACTAACTTCAAGCATGGACTGATTCAAGCATGGACCAGAACTAACACTGATTCAAGCATGGACCAGAACTAACACTGATTCCAAGCATGGACCAGAACTAACACTGATTCAAGCATGGACCAGAACTAACACTGATTCAAGCATGGACCAGAACTGATTCCAAGCATGGACCAGAACCTTTTTTTCAAGCATGGACCAGAACTAACAACACTGATTCCAAGCATGGACCAGAACTAACTTTTGATTCCAAGCATGGACCAGAACTACTGATTCAAGCATGGACCAGAACTAACACTGATTCCAAGCATGGACCAGAACTAACACTGATTCAAAGCATGGACCAGAACTAACACTGATTCCAAAATGGACCAGAACTCTTCAACCAGAACCTTCTGATTCAAGCATGGACCAGAACTCTTCATCATGGACCATTTTCAAGCAGGACCAGAACTAACACTGATTCCAAGCAGGACTGTTAAAATCTCTGTTGTCTCAAGTCTCCTCTTCATCCATTCAGCATTCATTGCACTAAGTTGTAGAATGTAAAAACAAATGAAGCATTTTGTTAATAAAAAAATGATTCAATAATTGATGATGATTTTTTCAAACACATTATAAACAAGAGCAATATCATATGAACTTTTTAAATGTTTGATCAATGTTGAGGTCAGAGGTTAACAAGAAGCTGACAAATTTTTAAGAACTATTAATCAAATTTTCTGACATTTTCTTAAATAGTGTAGTGTTTTGTTTTTATGATTTGCAATAAAAATCTCATGGGAATTAATATTTTATTGTTTGTTAGTTAAATATCTCAGGTTGTTCCTTGTCCAATTGTTTATGGTTCATACTACAATATAAAAGGGAGAAGATCTTTTCCAAAATTATGAAAGACAAAAATCCCTGAAAAATGGATTTTTTTTTATATAGAGGTCATCTGTATACCAATTGCTTAACTGAGTGTCAAGTTAATTGTGTTTTTATATTCCTACCAGTCAGACATACCTTTGCTGATTTTTCTTTTTTTAATTATTTCACCCCATGCCAGGCAGTAAAGCCACTAAGACCCAAAGGGGTTACTGAGCATGAAAGAATAAGAAAAAGATTATTAAGAAGTGAGAATAATGGAAGAAGAGTAATCAGAAAGATAACGACAGTAGAAACACTGATTAATGGACCAGAACCAACACTGGTTTGACATAATGGCATTTAAACCAGACAGTTTTGATAGATTGAAAAGTTTTAAATTTTGAAGTGAGAAGTGAGAAGTAACACTGAAAGTGTGACAAAAGAAATTTTATCACAAAACTTATGATTATATCTAAGCCAATTTAAGGGAACTGTACATGACATTTGTTCTTCTTGATGGCAGTGAATGTTGGACGGTTTCCTCAAAGATGAGACTTGAGGCGATGGAGATGTGGTTCTACAGAAGGATGCTAAGAATATCATGGACCAAAAATGTGAGCAACGATGTGGTCTTAGAGAGGATGCAAACAAGGAGAGGCATCTGAAGTTTCTGGGATAAATAATGAGGAAGGAGGGCTTGGAGAATCTGATACTCATGGGTCAAATAGAGGGAAAGAGAGACAAGGTAAAGCTGTACATGACATACCTGACGATCTTAAGCAGGTGGATGACAGAATGTGGTCTGGGGGAGGAACCAGAGGGAAGGAGCTTGCTGAGAGCTTTAAGAGATAGTGGGAGGTGGAGAGCCATGATCGCCCACATCCTGAAAATCATGGCACATAAAAAGAAAGAAGATGAGACCTTGCCTCCAATCTAGTAGTGTGCATAAATTCATAAAGTCTAGGTACCATAGTGAAGAGTAATATTTATTCTGTTATGTACAGAAATGTGGCACATGGCCGAAGTGGGGATTGGGGAAAGGACGGTCTTCTTCTGTCAAAACTATAACTTAGCTAGCCACAAACATTGACCCAATCATACAAACAATATTCCTTACACCAAAACAACACATTCTTATGTACCTTTCTTACTACATCCACCATAATACCTCACTCTCTCTATAAAAGTACTAACTAGTTCCCACATTTAAATTCATTCTCTGTGGGGGGAGGGAATAAAAACAACAATTCTAAAAAGTAGCCCCAATGTGTATTTACAATATGAATGCAAAACTATTTACAAAAAACTAAAGAAAATAATATTAGTAATAAAACACCCCACAATTACTAAATGTGGCAGAAATATCAGTTAACTGGCCGAAATCAATGTGGGACTATAACAGTATAAAACATTCATTCATCCCAAGCACTCACACTGACATGCACTCATTCAGACACAACAACAAATACGAAAAACACTCACGCAAAACGAAAGGCGCCCCACATCCACCAGCGAACTGACATCACTGACCACCTAACAAGGGAGGGGATGGGGAATTAAACTTAAAGAAAAATAGGGACAGAAATAAAAGGGGCCAATGAGCATACATACCCTAGCTAAGTTAACTTGAAACTAAAAGCATCAAAACTGTACCTAACCTAGTTTCGGGAAGGGTTGCACAAGTTCAACCCAGGAAGAGCAATATACCAGCATCAAAGTGCCACTCAAGGTCAGCCCCTTTCACACGACACAAACGCGCAAGATTCACCCACCACTGAATTCTGATGAAGTGAGCCGCCGCCTTTCCATCCTAATCTGGACTTTAATCTGATGCTTAAAGTATAAGATCAGTTGGAAAGAAGTGAACTTTTCACCTCCATAGAATCCCTTCTGACGTATTGTCCAAATCACAACTCTCATAACACCTAGCAAGCAGTGGAACACATATTGTTCAGCCTTCATCAGTGGCGGTGCCACATTGCCACAAAGAGAAGAGGCCTCAAGGACGAAGAACTTTCCCTGCAGCATGCAAACCATGAGGCCTTCAACAAACTTGCACAATGGTGCTACCAACTTGCAATGAAAGAAGGTGTGACCCAGGGTCTCGACCTCCCCACCACAGCATCAGCAGTTTGGAGATTTCTCCAAGCCCGCTGAGCAAAGTCTTTTAGCAACCCAGAGGGCCCCATGAATCACCAGCCAGGTGAGTGATGCCTCATCGTTATTGAGACATTTCAACCTGGGCACCCAAGGCCATATTGAGCAAGCCTCCTGCTTTGTAAGTCCAAGCTCGTCAATCAGCTCATCACGAACGGACCCCCTGACTAACACCTTGATATAATGCCCTATGAGACAACGCCATCCAATGCCCATAAGAGGCATTTCAGAGCAATACGACATTCATGTTAGAAGGAGCATTCATCTCGGCATAAACGGTTGGCCTCCTTCTTTCACGAGTGCACACTTCTCATGAATGGGAAGTTCTTATGGGTGTGTTCCTTCCAGAAGGTACCCTCCTCATCCAGTTTGTGGTAAATTTGATCTAGAAAGCCGATGCGAAGCATATATTGACGAATCTCAATGCTTGGCATACACAGACTGCCTTCAGATGGATGAAAGCATCAGATCTCCCAAGATACCATAGTGGCCTTGTCTCTCCACAAGAAAGAGAACAAAAGCCTTACTAATGACATTAGTGTGGGATATGGAAGTGGAAGTACAGAGAGTCGGTAAAGGAGAATCGGATAGATGTGTGAAACACATACTTCCGCCCTCCCTTTTAAGGAAAGATTCGTCCGAGACCACAAATTAATTGTGATCTTGGCCTTCCCTTGCACCTCCGACCAATTCATTTCCAACTGGAGATCTAGATCGAACCAGATGCCGAGTATCTTGACCAGCCCATCCGTCCAGAGGAAAGGTCCAGGAAGAGAAACTCCCTTCCATGCACCCAACCGCAAGCCAATAGACTTATCGCGGTTGATCTTGGCCCCTGTCACCATCTCATAACCCCTGATTTCTTTGCTGACTTTGTAATCTCGGTTCTGCTCGACACAAGAACCAAAACGTCATCAGCATAGGCAGAATACCTGTCGATGTGGTAGCACCGGGCAGGGAAATTTCACGTAGAACTGGATTTGCCTTTAACTTACAAAGGAAGGGTTCCAATGCAAGAACGTAAAGCAAAGGCGAAAGCGGACAACCTTGAAGAATGGAGCGAGACAATATGAAATGCTCCAATCATACCCCATTCACCTCCACCAGCGCACCGAGAGTCGCATACAGAAGTCGGATCCAGGTGCGAAAGTATGGCCCAAAACTGGCCGCCGAAAGGACAGCCTCCAGAAATCGGTGTTCAACCCTATCGAAGGCCTTGGACTGATCTAAACTGATCAGCGCAGCTTCACTGTCGACTTGCTCAATGATCAGGCATACCATATGAAGGTTGTCCTGAATAGTCCTACCCTTCACAATCTGTTCCGAGCCAATCAGACTAGACAGGACAACCTGCAAACGGTTTGCTAAGATCTTAGCCAAAATCTTTAACTCTGTGTTTAACATAGTTAAAGGGCAAAAGTTACCTAACCCATCCCCACCATTTTTGTCCTTGCGTAACAACTTGATCTCACCTCTGGTGAAGCGTTGGGGTATAGATCATCCAGTTGCCAGAAATCAGTGCCAGCAAGGGAATAAAAAAATGGGCGACTGCCTCAAGTACACTTCAGACGGAAGACCATCTAATCCTGGAGATTTGTCCAGGCCAACCTGTTTCAGCGCTTCCCAGATTTCTGACTTTGTAATGGGACCCTCACACCTAGATGCTTCAGCTGCCTCAAGGCAGGGAAAGTCAGCTAATAGGCGTCGAACGGAGCAGGGCTCAGACCGGGCTCCCTGGTGAAAAGCTCCTGAAAGTACTCACGAAAAGCCTCACATATGCCCCCGTTTGTAGTCACAGTCTGCTTATCCAACAATGTGACGCATGCGATATATCGCAGAGATGCATTCCGAGCTTTCTCTGCACACAATTCAGCGGTCATATTCGTTGCCTCAGAGGGTATTCTTTTTAACCTAGCCCTAACTACCAGAGCTTGATCCTTCTTGATAAGCAATGAGACCAACTCTGCCTTAGCTAATGCAATGTCCCCACTATCACAGGATTTGATCACCCAATCAACTTTCTGCTCTAAAGCTGTTTGCACTGCTAATCTATCTAGATTGAGCCAATGATTATAATCAGCAGCAAGCGTTCTGATTTTGGATTTAAAATTATCCCACCAGGCATTTCCCACAACCGCTCCCATCAGATCCCTCTCTATCATTAGTAGCAGCTGGTCCCTAAAATCTTGCTGACCAAATAATGATGAGTTTAATTTCCAGTAGACAGCCATCTTAACATTAAGTTTATCTAAGTTTACACAGAACTGGACAAGCCTATGATATGAATAAACTATCTCATGGAAACTTGGACACCCTAAGAGCCCTACATCAACTCTCCTAACTAAGACTCGGTCGAGGTAGCTAGAACGCACCTCAGTAGCCAAGCTGCCAACATTAGTCCAAGTCCACACTACCTCCCGAGGTTGTTCATTCTGGTACTTATCAACAAGATCAAACCTGTCAATAAAGTCATGAAATGGTTTCAAGTCCCGGTTGTTAGTACCCGAATTTGGCCGTATACGATCTATATCAGCATCAAGGATGGCATTCCAATCACCCACTAAAGCTACCCAATGCAATGTCATAAAAAACAGCTTGATCTGCCAAAACAAAGCAGGCCAAACAGGATGGACATAAGGTGCATAAACCCTAACAAGACGAAGAGCCTTATCCTTTATGGTAACATCCAGCACACAAAGTCTGCCCGCTGGATCTGCGAAGACAAGAACACACACAGCCTTCAAAGACTTGCTCACCAGCCAAGAGACACCCCTCAAGCATCCATCAAAACATTCTGAATAGAGGGAGAACCCCCTAGACAGAATGCCCTCATAGTTGCAAGGAGAAAAACGGGTCTCTTGCACACAATATATATTCAGATGCTGAAGGTCACGAGAGAGCCTCGCCCTGCAAGACTCCAACTTCACACCTCAGGCATTCACACTTGCTAACCAGAGAGACATGATGAAACTGATTAGGGTTGCTCTCCTGCATTGAACATGGCCAGGGTTAAGACACCGATGACCTCTCCCATAGAACCAGTGCCCATCTCAGTCCTGATGGAGCCATCAAGAGACAAGCCGCCAATGTCCATGGGAAAAGTTAATTTAAGCACTCTATACAGGGAGGGGTGAACGAAAAGCCGGAGCCTCCCTGAATAAAATTGATTTAATTTCTTAACATTGTCATTATTGAAAAATGCAATTCGAGGCACCGTGCCAAAGACCTGGCTTGCCTCTGTCACCATTGCCTATACATGCTTTCCAGGTGCCCCAGTCCTTATTACAGTTAATATCCTTTTTGCATTAAGAAAGTTGCTGGGGTTATCCACATCAAGGTTGTTAATTTTACAAAATTTAATGAAATGTTTCAGTTCTTTGGAGTTTTTGCACTGGGAAGCAAGCTTCTCTTCCTGTTCTTTTGTGATAGTGCAATCTTTTTCCTCTGTATTGAATTTGGGGGCTTTAAATCCATCAACAAATTAACGGTATCAGTGGACAGACATCTTTGGTGTTTTTCTGACTTTTGGGGGGAACTGATGGGGGTCTGGACAGGAGAAGGTTTAGGGGTATGGCAATTGGTAGGAGTAGGATAATTTTTGGGATTGGGAGACTTCTGAAGAGTAGTCATTTTGAAAAGGGAAGGAGACAAAGATTTTGTCAAGGGAGGACTTCCAGCATGAGGGCGTCTCTTCAACCGCTATATTTTTGTCATTATTCTTGGAGGTCTCATTTGCTGAATTTTGGCCACTTCGGCAACCATACTTTCATCTTGTATGCTGGTTTCTCTCACTGAATTTTGGCCATTTGCGGCCACTATATTTTGGTTCTGACTCTTTTCTTCTAGTACATTGTTTCCATTTGGGGACAATATACTTTTGGTGGGATTTGGATTTTCGTCCAAATTCTGGCTCTCTTGTGCCTCCATCACTGATTCTTTATTTGGACTCTTATCAGGAGAATCTTTCTTCTTTTTTTTTTAGTGCCAAACAGGTTTTTTCTAGCCGTTCTCTTAACACCCATATTTTTTCTTTATAAAACAAGTTTATTTTTTAATTTCTTTTCACAAAAAACAGAAAACAAAAAATTAAAAATATATAATTAAACAAAAGCTAAATACGTATAAATCACAATAACAAAAGACAACACAAAAACAGTTAAACATGCAAGAATAGGTTACTTAAAAAGAATATTTACGAAAAAAGGACAAAGAATGGTAAAAATATAAACAGTTAACAATTACAAATCACAGAAAACGAGTACGCGAAAGAAAACTCACAATGTAAGGCAGACAATAAACAAAAAGAATCTTTTTTTTTACAATAATACAACTGTAAATACAAAACAAAATATACCTAACAAATTCACAAATACAATATGGCTGCTGCTAGAAAATTCTAGTCAAGCTAAGAACGAATGAAACACCTAAACTAAAATAAAGAAGAAATAACGAATAGAAAAATAAATACGAAAAGATAGAATAAACACATAAAAGAATTTAACAAAGGAACACAGAATATAAATAACTTATTATTTATTTATTGGTATATAAATAATTTACTTATTGGTATATAAATAAACCTGTAACATTATACAGAGATTTTATTCATCCCATCAGTATGAAGATTTGTGTCATTCACTGCAGAAATATTAAATTGTTTGACATTACTGATAAATCTTGTATTGTCCTGCTACATCACTTGTTTTAGTCAAAACTTGGACTTTTGTACTGGCTATTTCCCATGTCTATATACAGGGTGTATCAAAAAATAATTTGGGGATGGATTCATCACACCAGTCCATATAAACATATGTCCACAAATCCTTCATTTTAAGTTATTAAGATGAAAGTTTACAGTAGATGCTGTTAAATGTACAATCCAAGATACAAATTATTAATACTTTTACAAACTTTGGGAGCAGGTTCCTGAAACACGGTAAAATATCCACATAGACATATGTCCAAAAGGCCATCATTGTACCTTAACATAGCAACACATAACAAATGTTCAAAATGTCCTCTGCTTGCTTATACACACACATGCACCTGTGAGATCGTTGACTGGTGGAAAATCTATTCTAAAATTCTTAATATATAAGAATTTTAGAAGAGATTTTTTATTAATCTGACAGATCTTTATCACTTTAAATGTTATTTTTAGTGGATACTCATATTTGAGTAACCACTCTGTTTATTTATTAAACTATATCTGACCGAATGCTCTTAATGGCCATGTTGGTTAAAGCATGCCAGGCTTAAAAGTAGCTGTCTCTCCACTGAAGAATACAAGTTCATATCCTGTCAGAGAGTGCAAGATTTCTTTAATGAGATTTCTTGAACATTCAGGCTGGCAGATGAAAATAAATAAATATACTATAAATAAATGGAGTAACTACTCAAATACAAGTACCCACTAAAATAACATTTAAAAGATTATATATATATATATATATATATATATATATATATATATATATATACACTTGCTAGTTCCTGTATATATATATATATAAAAAGTGAACATAGAAGTCAACACTCTAAGTGTTGACTTCTATATTCACTATATTCACACACTCTATCTCTGATATCGAGCACTTTATCCCATAAATATATACATCTAAAGACTATATTTCTTCATATATATATATATATATATATATATATATATATATATATATATATATATATATATTGTTTTAATGTCATGTCCCTATCATGATTCTCTACAGATTTCTTTTCTTTATTATCTGTGAATTGCCATAATTTCTTGAGAAGGATATTAGAATGTCTTTCCATTGATTTCTCAGTAGTTTTCAATTCAAAGTGTTCCTTCTCGTAGATTGTCTGCCACACAAGGCTAGAGAACAGTCTACCTTTCTATTTAACCCATAGCTGGAGATGGCAAAGAATAGATGGATTCATGCCTTTCCCCAGGGCATTAATGTAAAAGGTTGGAATTTGAACTTGCCTAACTGATTCTACTATCCACACATCATAATTATTATTATTATTATTATAATCTAAAAAATTTTGAATTCCAAAACATGTCTAGTATAAAGGTTTGGGGCTCATGTTCTTTATTGTACACCTGAAGAAGGCTGTAGAATGAATCAGCCAAAATATTTTGGTAGCAACAAGAGCAATAAAAAAGAATGAGTTCAATGGTCCAAAGAACGTTTGCGATGATATATCCCTGTTCTTCTATTGTCATTTCTCTGCCTTTCAGTGAAGGTTAATATTTTGTCAGGTTTTGTTACACTGTAACATTTGAGAAAGAATTTTCATGTTTGTTTGAGAAAACCTATTGTTGAAAGATATTTTTTGATGGTAAGCAGGCAGCAGGCTATGAATGGCAGGTAGGGGACAAATGTATAGAGTGATGATTGGTTTTATGAGAAGGAGCTGTAATGTATCAGTCATCTACCTGGGTGATTTTAGATTTAAAGTGGAATGTAAAGTTGTTGGAGAGCCTGTTTAGTGGGTGGAGGTGCTATTTGTAACATTCTACAAAGTGGGATAGGAGTGGGGACATATGATTACAGCAAGGATATGAAAGTTGACACAATATAAACAAACAGTAATCTGAATGCCATCTACAAAACCAGTTCAGATTGAAACAAGACTGTAGAAATGGATAATTGAAATTCAATAATGGTAAGTGTTGCAGTGAAGGTGCTCTGATAATGACTGGCATCACTATCACTCTTATTTTCTGGTACCTTCTCAGCTCTCTGACGATTATCAATATATTTATCTATGATTTCTTTTGACGCAACAGAATTATTATTATTATTATTGTTGTTGTGTTTTGCTTTGCTTTGTGCAATACAAGTTGCCTCAAGTCTCAATCAGAGACTTCAGAAGACAACAGTTTTTTTTTCTTTCAGAAGATGCAAAAAGATGAGGTATCATACAATCAGAGAGAAAAAAAAACTAATTGTGGTCACTGCATGGAGAGAAATCAATGCAAGATATGAGAAGTATCCTTGAATATGGTTTTTTGCAATTCCCATATTTTAGGGCTACCAAGAATTTGATCCACCTATTCATTTGCTCCTTTTGATATCATACCAAAAGCCTCAATAATAACAGTTAATGTTGTTGTCTTCAGATGCCACATTCTACTGATTTCTCTCCTGAGATCCTTCTATTTTTCTTCATCTCGTTATTATTATTATTATTATTATTATTATTATTATTATTACTACTACTACTATTATTTCTTTTTTGTACTGAAAACATTTCTTCTGACTTCTAAAAAATTCCTGCAATCCATTTCCTTTAGTCAACCATTCCACTGAGAACAACATGTGTCTCCCATTTAACACAGCAGTAACTGTTCTGCCTGTTATACCCCTTTTTTATATCCTCATTGACAGCCAAAACTTACAGAGTATCCAACTCAGGGATCTATCTGTTTTTAATGTGTAACTAGTGAAGTTGCTATGCTTCCTTTTCAGGCAGTGTGCTGCAAGACACTTTCAAATCATTTTTCATCCTGGAGGTAAGCCATTTTCTCTAGTGTTACATTGACTGTTGCAAAAAATTCATGCAACCCTGGGCCTCTTTGTCCTCTGCAGTAGTTCACTACATTATTTTAGAGCAGCACACCAACAAAGTCACTGGGGAGGTGGGTGAGTATGAAGCCCAAAGTACTAGTTATGGCATCCAGTCTGATAAACACATGCATTGCAGCCAAAAATATCCATGATAATGACAGGTTTTAATAAAAGCAATGCATGGACTTCCAAGCGGGTCCAATTACTGATGAAGTAACCCAGTTAGTTCTGACAGTCTTCAGTTGTGTTTAACAATCTAGATGTAATTCCCAAGTTGCCTTGGCTGCCTAATCCTCTTGGCACCAAATCATAATGCACCTCCCTTACACCCATTCATGGAAAGAGATGCACAATGCTAACTCTACTTAGTTTCTTCTGTTCTCATTCACTCAGCTCTCCCAAATTCTCTGTACCTATGTATAGAACTTGCATGGGAGTGGCATACAGAATCAGGGGTCTTTTCTGCTTGTACTGCTAATACTACTCTACTAAATAAATATGCTTGTTCACACTTTACTATAAGAAAGGATATTTAAAAAATGGCCATAATTGCAAGTAGGATTGTAAATATTATGAATAATTAATTTTTTATTACCCCCAAATTATTTATCCTGGAAAAAATCTAAAGCATGCAGTGCATGTGTTGCATACATGAACCTTTTACCACTTGTGGAAATAGAATTATAGTTTGAATGAAATTAAGAAGAGAAAAATGGGATGTCACTTATCTTGTGGTCAAGAAGAAGTGGTGACAGTTGATTTCTTTTATAGAGAGACATTATAACAAATTGGGGAAAAAGATGAATTATGAGAAGGAAGAAAGAAATTATAAAACTTGACCGAAAACAGGAGTTGGCAATAGTGAACTTTACAAAGCAACGTGCTGGTTGGAGAGGAAAAAAAAAAAGGACATACAAGAAAGGTTGTCAGAGACACAGAGGAAGAAGGAGATTTGGAGAATAAGGATGGATGAGAAAGATCCTGGTGATGAGATTCAAAATACCAAGACCCTTTTATTTTGCATTGATACACTCAGACTTGGTTCATTTTTTATTTTATGCTTTCAAACTACAATAATTTATCAAATAAAATATAATTGAATAAATGCAATAGTGAATAATAAATTTAAATTATCATTGCTTTTATTTTTGTAGGCTTTATCTTACATAATGGTTGGGTTATTTGATACTAATAAGTTTCAAATTCTCATCAGAATTCTTTATTTTAATATTTTAATAAAAGTATTTTTATACTGAAGCCTAGGGTGTTGCATTCATTTTTGTATTCATTTCTTTAGGAAAATCTGAATCCATTTCTTCTCTTCATAACTATGGGCCAAATAGTAGGAGAGACTGAGTTCTCTAGCTTTGGTTGGCTGCCAGTTTAGGAGAAGGACTAGACCACTCTGAATTCAAAACTATATAGAAGCCAACAGGAAGCCATTACACTATCTTTCCCAAGAATTTATGGTAATTCAAAGATATATTAAATGGAAAAGAATCTATGGAGGACCATGAATGGCATAAAGGGACATGGCAATTAAAAATGAAAGCAGCAGATTTTCAGGGCTTCAATCAAACTTTAATGCAGGCATGTCAGCTTAATTTATCAATCATCATAAAGATTGAAGAGCCATTCCAACACAATTTTATAAGAGTTTGCAAAATAAATGAACACATGTGGACAACACAAAGACTATTGTTCAAAATATCAACTTCTGCATTGAAAAAATTTGATGTTTTTCCACAATATAACAAATTTGAATATCAGTGTCTCTGTTGCTTTTAATTTGTTAAATCATTGAAGATAAATAAGTTTTATCTACTGTATTAATTTTCATCTTTAAGTGATTATAATTAACTAAATTATTTCTTTGTTCAATATTTTATTGAAATTAAACGAAATTTGTTCATATCTTTCCTAAAAGCTATGAGTATGCAATATGCAGAAGCCATTTATCTTGAATTACTGATGGCATTCAAATTTACAATAATTGTTGCATATCATGGTTACTTAACTTAAAATTTAACTGAGCTGTGCCTACAGTTGCTTAAGAGATTAATAAATGCACATGTCTTATACACATACATATAAACACTCCACTCACATACACACACACACACACACATATATATATATATATATATATATATATATATATTAAGAAATTGACAAAGTCCAACAATTTATTTATTAAAGACATTTTTATGTTTAACGTTCTTTTTATAGATACAAGTATTTAAGTAAATGCTCTGTTTATAATAAACAGTATTAAATAACATTTACCGGCCTGAATGTCCGAGAAATTTTCATAGAAAATATTTGTTCTTTGACAGGATTCGAACCTGCATCCTATACGGAACCGTCATTTATGCTGACGTGCCTTACCAATCGGACATTCAGGCCGGTAAATGTTATTTAATACTGTTTATTATAAACAGAGCATTTACTTAAATACTTATATCTATAAAAAGAACGTTAAACATAAAAATGTCTTTAATAAATATATATATATATATATATATATATATATATATATATCAGTTTAATTAATTAATGTATGATTTAATCTGACATTATTTCTTAATCGATATAATGTTTACAGTTATAATACACAGACACATATCTATGGTCTGACGATTGTGTTTAGCATGAAACAGACTGTCGCTTCTGGGTGTTGACATACTCTTTAACCCATACATATAGCATACTTTAAAACTGTATTTTATCATTTTTATATATAATAATAATAATGGACTCTCGTATGGGTCTCCATGTATGAGGATCTGATAACTTAAACTATGAAATTTTGTGCGATAATCTTAAGTGACACTCAAGACCCACTAGTGATTTACAAAGGAAGCTGCATATGAGGCAAGAGTGAGGATTGTGGGATGAGATCCCTGTTAGATTGGCTGACCTTTTAGATCTTGCTCTCGCTTCTTGAAGACAATTCAGACAAGCAGATTGAAAACTGCTGAGTGTGCTGAAACATGTTGATCTCCATTCTACCCACTCCAAGGCTAAGCGCTCGAGGATATTATGAGGTATATTGACAGCTGACAAGTTGCTCTTCAGCTTGTCTTTTTTATCTTAGACATGGGCGTCCTACATTCCTGTAGACCTGATCTAACTGGCTGTACATTAGGATCTTGGCTATCCTGTTATCAGACATTCTCAAGACATGACATATATATATATATATATATATACACAAACCCTCAAAACAAACCCTCATTAATAATGACTTTCCTAATTACATTGTTGATAAACAAATTAGACAAGCTATTAGAAATATTAACATAAATAAAAATGAATACAATACATCATCAAATAACTCTAAACATATCAAAATACAACATCATAATCAAATGCATTCCAAAACAGGAAGAAAAAATCCTAAAAAACTCATAAACATTAATATATCCCCCACTGATTCAAGTAAAAAATAAAATTAATTCTATAATATACTAAAATTTAATACAACCAACCTATTTGTCTAAAACAATTCTTCTCCCACAACTATCATCTTGCAAAAGGCCCATATCAATTTAAATGTCCTTTAGGAGATTGTATCTCTGATAAAAATGTCAATACATACATTGGCTTTACTACAACAATGCTAAAAAAAAAAAGCTTACATTTCATTTGGCCAAGTATAGTTCAATATCTCAGCATTTAAAGGAACACTCATGTCCACACTCACAAATTAAATGGATATTAGTTGAAGATACATCTATATTACATAAAAACAATAATAAGCAAAAACAATAATAAGCAAAAACAAAAAATCATTGAAGCCCTTTAATTCTCTTATATAAAATAAGAAAATTAAAGCCCAAAATAAAGTCAACTATGAGTATAGCAACAAAGTCCATAAATGCTTATAAAAAAATTATATATGTATGAGCAAAAATGGAAAAGTTACAAGTTACTTCCCTTATACTGGAAAAAAAAACTTAACTCCCTGAAGATGGTCTCAGATAATCTTGAAATTACTTGGAAAAATAAAAACTATTTGAAAGAAAATTTTGGTATTTTTCTTAATCAATTTTCTAAGGCTACCAAGAAATTAATCTGCGAACTTGAAAGGATCACAAGGAAAATTAATAAAAATGATATGTCAAATATATTTAACCAAACCTGTTTGTATATATATATATATATATTGTATATTTTGGGCAGCAATCCTTCTTTTATGCATGCTTTGTTAAATATATTAAGTATATCTGGGCAGTAATTCTTCTGTTTTGCATGTTTTTGATGGATATATTTTATAACTTTTTTTTATTTAATTGTAAAAACGTAAAAAAAAGGTTAAATAAAAAACCTACAAAATATTCCTTTTTTGTACCATATTTAGGGCTCCTGATTTTCCATTTCAAATTTTCCTTGATTCCATTTCCACCTTTGGTAAATTTTGTTTTTTTCCATTTTTTACATTTGGGAAATTTCATTTTTTCCATTTTTATAGGATTTTATAAGAAAATTGCAATCCAATATGCTATAATTATTATTAAAACTGGAAACAAAAACATAATTCAAAATGTTATTGCATATACAGAAATAGCAAATATCTATAAATATTTTTTTCTTTTTTTAAATGTTAAAATCTATGTCCAAAAATAAATTATATGTAAAAATAAAAAATATAACATGACTAGACAATAAAACAATGAAATGTTATTCTACATAATTATCTTTGAGGTAGAACTTTTAATCAGAGCTTCCTTCTTTAAGAACACATTCAAATTGTTTTGTTTTTTAAGCAAAATGATTTAGATTGATTTATAATTATTGATTCATATTATAAAAATCACATTTAAAGTATCAACAGCAAATAACTTGAATCTCAATAATAAATATCTGAATTTTGACTAAAATTTTATGAAACAGTAATTAAAGCATAATAATTGAATCTTTGTAAGAAAATATCAAAAACAAATTAGACATATTAATTCAAAATTTAAATAAAATAACTTATCCCATGTTTAAATAATGCTCACATTTAAAATTGCTAATTTCTTAATTTGAGAAATAACTAATCTTCTAATAATCTCTTCTCTAAATCTCCATTGTAATAGAACATTGTGAGTTGCTTGGTGTTCTCTGGGGTAAGACTTTCACTTTGTTTATTGTTTTTACTGAGAAAATGAACATTCATCATCTATGCTGGTAACAGGTATCCATCCATATTGGATCTAAAAAGAGGAAATCTGCTCTTATTTGCATTCCAAAATTTAAGCTTGTTTTATGATGGTGAAGAACTGAAGATGATGCAATTATTAATCCAGGAGAATCACTGTGTGACAGTAAAATTCAGAGTAGACAAGCCAGTTGTTTCATAGAATAGTGTTTTTGGAGAAGTGTTTTTGGAGAAGTGTTTTTCTTTATTTCTAAATTGTATGGTAGGCAGGTGAAACATTTACTTTTCTTAATTGTGTGAGGAAATGAATTTGTTAAACTTATTGAGTTGATCTTCATCTCTCTCTCCTTCCAATTTTGACAATAACTAGTGTCTATCTTCCCCATTTGCACTTTAGCAATGGATCTTATAGCCATGACCAAGCCATGACCTTCTGACTTTCATCTTGTTTGTTACATACAGTTTCTTAGAAAAGTTTTAAAATATTTAAAAATAGACTAGCCAATGTAATCTCAGAAAATCAACAAACCCGTTTCCTTTTATGTAAACATTTTTGTTCTTAATTCTTTTTCATATTTTAAAAGGAGAAATAACTACAAATATTTGTAAAAACAAATTTTAAGGCAATAACTACATTATGTTAAAAAAATTTTAACTACATTATGTTAAAGACAAATTTTAAGGCATTATATTTATTAAAATGATTAACAACAAAATCAAAGAGACAATTATTAAGTTTAAAAATAATTTTTTAAAATTTTAATAAAAATCAAATAATTAATTTATTTATTATTGAAAATTACATTAAAAACTCAGATTTAAGATTAACGATTCTGTGATTGCAGGAAAATTTGTTCCCCTACATGTTTAATTAAACATCACACACACATACATATATATGTGATAAAAATATAGTTTTAAGGTATGCTATATTTATGGATTAAAGTGCTCAATTTCAATGACAGCGCACTTTATAGAACATTAGCAAAAACAGAACCAGCCTACAATAATAACTCTATAAACTGTAAACTTTGCCTGGAGGAGAAAGTAGTTATAATAACCTTCCCAGACCATCATAAATTACTAAATAAAAGATTTGAATATCACAGCAGTAGGAAAATCAAGTCTACCCTGCTATTTAACCCATCACTGGTGGGAGATAGAGATAGATTGATGCCCTTCCCAAGGATATTTGTGTCAAAGTGAAGACAACAGACTAACCCACTAATTCCACTTTCCACATCTGTTAGACTATATTTACATTATTCCTAAAACTAGTCATTAGTATTTATCAAAATGTAAAGTAGGAAATAAAACAACCTTCTATAAAAGAATAAAAAGGAAACCAGTTTCAAGTTTCTGTTTTAGTTTTTAGTTTTAACATTTTTTCTTGGAATCCTCTTAAATTAGAATGAAATATTATTTTTATCTTTCAACAAAACAAAATATTTTATTTAAAATCAACTAGTTAAGAAAAAGGATTGTAGAGTATATCCCCAACTTTTTTGTTAATCATTTCACCCCAAGCAAGGTGATAATACCATTAAGATGTAGAAAATTGCAGAGAATGAGAAGACTTTAGTTAAGAGAAATGAGGAAAAGCATAATAAAGGAACAGGATATAGGAAAACAGAAGATAGCATTTAAGTTTTTGAAGATTGCAGGGAAGCAAGAAATAGGAAGTTAATTTCACAGGTGAGAAATGCAAGAAAAGAAACTATTATAATAGAACTGATGGTTGCATCTTTTGCTAGTTCAATGGTGAAACTTAGTTGTTAATCTATTGGCATGCTTAAATTCATGAAGTCGAGGCACTAAGGAAAACAGCTCACCAGAACAATTGCCATGAAAATATTTGTAGAAAAGACCAAGAAGCCATGTTGGTGAGAAAGTGACTGAAACTGAGATGCCAGGTCATAATCATTTACATTGCAGATCCTTCTTTAAATTACCTCAAGAATCTCAAGATATATAGTAGAAGCACCAGACAAGATATGGCAGCAGTATTCAATACAGGGATGAGTGGTAGATTTATAAATGTGAAAGATGAATTCTGACAAAATGAATTGTCTGGCACAAAACAATGAACCAAATTTCCTAGCAATAATAATTGATTCAATATAATCCCTCTACTTCCTATCATGAGACAAAATCTGTTCTGTTTTATATTGTCCAATCCCTTCAAATCATTTTACTGCCTTGAAAATATTTTGGGAAACTTGAAAAGAGAAAAGCAATTTATAGATTAATACAGAAAGTAGTATTTTCTTCAGACACTAATTTTCCAAAAATAGATCACACAATATTGCAAATCAAACTTAATTCATGAAAATAATGCTGATGAAAATAGACCCTTGGCCAGTTTGATACTGGTCAAATGTAAAGTACAGAAACATATTTGTATGGCTTAGATTTTACAACTGCATAGATTGAATGATCAAGGATAAGATGACATTGAAAAAAGTGAAAAAAAATAGTAAACTCAATTTGTAATTACAAGTGAGTTATTTTTTTCTTTTAAGGATGTGACACAATTGTAAAGTTATACTTCTGTTATACTTCTATCTGTTTGGCTTGAGTATTACTGAAAAAAATTAAATTTCTGTCTGAATTTCATACATGAGGACTAATGTCTTTTTTTTATTTATTACCACAACATTTCTGCTGTTGTGCTCTCTGACCTTCATCAGGTGTCTGTTGATCTGAGTAAACTTTTTGAAGAATTTTGAAATGAAACTTCAGTTTACTAATCTATAGTGTTTTTTCATTCCACGGTCTGTGGCTAGGAATATTTTGTCTTGTTTTTATTTATTACTACTCAGTTATTGCTTGCCATGTTTCCACTGAGTCTAAATATGTACTACCCATTCAAAGGATTGAACTCACAATTACTATGCCATTAAATACATGAACTAACAATAAGCTATTGTTTAAGTTGATAAAAAATGGTATTTAGTTAAAATTTATAAAACTTTTATTAAAATTTTTTCAGGAAACTAGGTTTCTCAAATTCACTAACTGCTATCTCTCTTTCCAGTATTGACGGGGGGGGGTGCTTCCTAACCTTTTGTTTGAAGTAGTGTGGTATGTCAACATCTTGTTTATGCCTTGAAGATGTTATATCCATTTCAGTTGTTATTGCCATTGGAAGTCTGCAAGTGATATGGTTTCTGTTATTTGATGCAGTACTTTGTTTGACATTCTGTATCACCAGTCCACTAGATTCAAAGAAGGATGGTCCTCACTAAAACCTACAAGCTTCATTTGCTCAGTGCTAATTTTATTCATTACTTTGAGAAAGTAGTTGTATACAGCTGACATTTTAGATATTTCTGAAGTCATCAAAATAGTTTCCTTATCCTAGTTGCTATGTCCATGACCTTTCTTGCAGATTTTTGAATTTTGAATTCCTTCAGCTTTGGAGAACACTGTTATTTGGTCTCCAGATCATAACTATTTAATCATGTTTGCTAAACATTGAGTCATTCCAAATGTTATTGGTAAATCATTGAAAATGCTGCAAAATCAACTTGGAGTTCTCTCCCCTTATTATCATTTCTAGTTGACATTTTGGCACACATTATGACAGCTTCAGTATAATTAACTGCTCATTAATTACAATATCTCTTGTGTCTCAGCAATCTTTTGTCAATCAACCAAAATTAGGCCATGAATATGATCAACAATTTCAGGAGATGACACTATTTGAAGACCACCAAGGTTGTGCTGTAATTTGGGTCTCAAAATCTACATGTGGGAAGTGTATTTAAAGATTAACCATCCCTTTATTTCTTGTGTAACAGGCAATGATATAACATTCATATGTTTTAATCTAGAAAATTGTCTTCCAGATGAACACTGGTCAATTTTTAAATACTTGTCTTTGACTGAAAAATAATCAAATCATGGCTACATTCAGAACAACCCTCAACATTTCAACCAAAATGGAGTCTACTAGAGTACTGTATGAAGAAATGGAGATCTTTTGAAAATTACTATCAAAAAATAAAAGTGTAGTGTAAGTCATCATAAGCAGCCAGCTTTTTTGATCAACCCTTATCAAAGTGGATTGTTGAATTTAAAAGATTAAACAAGTAAAACGAAATTACCAATAAAAACAAGATAAACTGTTCTGAAAGTTATACTTATCAATCTTCTCACAAAAAAACAAGAAAAAAATACAAGAAACACAAATAGTAAGCCATCTTGAATAATATGTATGTTACACATATCGTAACAGTAGGGATAGCCTCATGTTCGCAGGAATATAAACATACAAAGAAATAACACTAAAAGCATGTTAAATTGGAAATGAAAATCATAGAATTTTTATTATTTCTGTGTACTGATCTGTGTATATTTTAGTTATATGTGTTTTAAGGTTGTGTGTAATAGTGGAAGAAAATTGCTTTGTCTCATGACTAGCAAGGTGTTAGGAGAAGAAATGGATGTCTCGACACTTTGAAAGTCCATTGTGAAGAGAGTGAGTTGAGTGCTTTTAGAAACAAAGAATCTGTTTCTCTCAGGTGGGAAAGTTTTCTATTGCATGCTGGGAGAACTTTTATTATCTTGGTTTTATTTTAAACAAAGTTTTAATGAATTTATTTCTTTTATTTGGTTTTATTTATGATATTTATTATTATTCTTATTTTTATTTATTAATAATAATGCCTCTACAAATAAGAGGAAGTTTTAAAGAATAGAGAAAATTTTTTGCTTACAATGAGCGGCCATCATCTAGAAATGAAAAGAGATTCAAAAATGTCCAAATGAAAAAATGATCATGCAACACTGAGAATACTGAAACTAAAAATTTTTCTCTGTGTTTAGTGAGATTAAAAGGGAAATTTTATTACATATTGTTGGACTCAGGAAAAACTGTTAGTGAAAAATTCACAGTAATCAATTAGCTTATTTAATTGATGCACTGGCAAAGAAAAAAATCATTTTATAAGGAAAATAACTAGTGATTTTGCTATATGCCAATGTCAATTTTTGCTACATGTCAATGGCTGAACTCTTGTCAATAAGTGTATAAGTAAGTAAATATTTCTTTAATTCTCTTAATACATATTATATCTGAAGTATTTCCAATATTCATCTCAAGTTTTTGCTTAGTAGCAGTCATAGAAAATATTATTTTCTTAAAAAATCGTATATTGTTCAATACTTTTGCATGTTAATGTATATACATGAGACAATTTGCTATAAGAATTCCAGAAACTTTTGCATACTCTCTATATGTCATATCTGCTCTGGCACTTTTTCTATATATTTAGAAATTCTTGGTAAAATCCAAAGAAAAATGTTATCAGTCCTGACATGGCATTTTGGCTTCAGTCACTTTCCCACTGTTATAATATAGCTTCCTTTTCTATAAATATTTTCAAAATTGTTCTGATGAGCTTTCCTCTTTGGTACCTAGACTTTATGAATTTAAGTGCAGATAGGTCTCATCACTTTACAATTGAAATGGCTTAATATAGCAGTAAGTTCTTTATTGATTACAGTTCCTTCTCTCACACTTCTTTTTTGTGGAAATCTCTTCCAGCTTCTTACTGCCCAGTCAACTTAGATCTTCCAAAATTTAAATACAATGTCAATTGTTATCTTCTGCTTTCTCAATGTCTGTTCTTTTATTGTTCTCACTCATTAAGAATGTTTTCTTTTTCTCAATTCTTGCATCTTAGTAGCTTTATTGCCTTTCTCGAGGTGAAATGATTAAAAAATATATAAACATTTTTTTCCTTTTCATAGTATTTTATGGTATTTGTAAGCATATTCAGAGTGCGATGGATAAATTGTCGTCTAAATTATGCAAAAAGAAAATTAATACTGACATCTCATTTTAACATATATTTACCAAAATTATACAAAAAATATCTTAAAATAGTAAAAAGTGATTTTATTCAATAAAATCGCTATTGGCTTCAACCACACAGCCTTCAGAAGACTTTGGAATCTCCTGCAACTCTACTGGACAGTCTCCTTGTTTAAGTTGGTGAATGCTGCTATAATTCTTGCCTTCAGTTAATCTTTGGTGTTACAAGAAGTTTTGTTGGTCTCTCACTCAACTGCACCTCACACAATAATCAAGGGGGTTTCAGTTTGGGGAGTTAGGTGGCCAGATGCAAGGGATGTTGTAGTTGCAGAAATTGTCTGATACCCATGACTGGGTTCTCCTGCTTGTGCGGCATGGTGTAGAGTCCTGTTGACAGATATTGTGTCTTCCAGCAGCCACCCTCATGACCCAGGGCAGCACTACCTCCTCCAGGCACTTGCTGTAGGCCTCTGTGTTGAGTTTGAGGCCCTCACCAACAATTCTTTTCTTATCAGAATGATCAGAGTGAGTTTTCCAACATGCTGTACCTTCATAATCACCATTAGACTCATCCAACTCTTTCTGAATCCTCTGCACTGTCCTCAGATTGACACCCAAACATTCTGAAATATCTGTATTGGAGCTTCTGACATGAATGCCAAGCAGTACAGCATGCCATTTCCAAATTTCTGGCAGAATGAATTGCATCATGGTCTTCTTTTTCTCAACTGACCCTACTATACTGTGCAGTTGACAAAATCAAAAACAAAATTAAAAATATAAAATATCAACAACTTAGCCATCACATCTTGCATATTGACAACACTTTATTGGAAATCATCATAACAAAAGTTAAGCAATTTCAGTGCTACAAAGTAGAGTCAGAAAAACAAAGCAAACATACAGTCAAACAATTACAGCTATTATCAAATTACTCTTGAAAGAAATCTATAAAAAAAAAACAACTCTAACAAAAACAAAAGATTAAATCAAGTTTGACATCAAATGGAAATTCAATCCTTTTTCTGAAAGTCTCACAATAATTTTGATTTCTCTACCATTGATCTTTTTTCTATCTTATTGAAAAGTCTTTTGTGAATTCTGACAACTTATTCAAGAAGAAAGAAAGATATTTTTATATAATTGTCAATTCTTCCATAGAAAATACAATAACTAAAATGCAAAAGCAAAGCTCTCTCTCTCTCTCTCTCTCTCTCTCTCTCTCTCTCTCTCTCTCCAAGCTTGCTGAAAGGAGGACTAGAGTGCTTTCCCCATCAGAAAATCATTTGGGCCCCTGTGAAAATGATGCAAACTTATTTTACTTTGAAAATTCTTACTTACAGCCCCACTGACTGAAAGGCCAGCTGCTCAACTCAATGTACACTGGCAATGAATATATATATATATATATATATATATATATATATATATATATATATATCTATATATATATATATATATATATATATATATCTCTCTCTCTCTCTCTCTCTCCACAAAAACAGATTGAAAATCTCATTTGCTTTTCCAAATCAAAAGTATGTTTTCTTTCTGTGTTGTTATAGTTTTCATCTTGATTTCAATGGCTTAATCCCTGTTTTTGCTTTATTCACATATATCATTTGAAGAATGTTATGATTATTTTGTTGGTCCTGTCTTTTTTTCAATAATTTATTAAATTCTTGGATGGACAAATCTAACAGGGGTTGTAACTTTCATATCATGCTTGACAGGGATTAGGAGAGATAGCAAAAATACAAAATGTACTGAGAGTTACAAAGCACAGGAAATTGTGGAGATCCCTGAAGGGATGTGACACAGAAAAAAAAGAATATTAAGAAGAATAAGACAAGGTGTATATGCTGTAACTGTGGTTAATTGTTCAAACTGATACTCATCAAGATATGCCAAATGAATGTTTTGAAATTCCAGATCCAAAAGTCATGACCCTAGTTTCTCAATTTCTCAATTGTACTTTATTCTGCTACCATACTCTTCTTTTTCAATGTCAGATTTTTTTCAATAGAATTATTGAAATAATCTCACTGTTGTCAGAAAGTCTTGTTCAAGTTTATTTCAACATTTAATTTATTTGTCCTCAGATTTCTCTTAAATAATTAACAAATAGTAAGCACAAAAAACAGATTGAAAATATTACTCAGTTTGAGTAGATTATTGATCATCAGCCCTGCAGTATTAGTACATATTTGTTAGTCTATCACTTGTGATTAGGTTGTGTTAGAAGATCCAATGTTGACGGTCATATTGATCTAGCTCATTGGCAACAATTAAGCCAACACTACTTATTTGTCTACTAAAAGTAGCACTTGTCTCTCATTTCCTTGCAAATGTTTCCATTAATTTGAGGATAAAATTATGATGGTGTCTTACATTCTTTCAAATGCTTCACAATAACTCAATGACTAAGATGATGTGAGACGGTCTTTTCTGTTTTTCTTTGCTTTTTTGGTTTTACTTTGCAGCAGCAGCAGCAGCAGCAAAAGTCTAATCAAATGTCATGGCAAAGGAATTACTGAAACTATTGCGAGTCACAATTAATTTAAATTAGTTCAAATTACCCAACTGCTGGAAAGTCTGATTGAATAGCTAAAATTAAAGCTTAATTTAAAAATGGAAATAACAAAATTATTTTAAGCACAGTTGCCAAACAAGTAAACTGCAAGTTATCATTTGGTCAGTGAAAATAGATCAGAAATTGTACCTATTGATTCCATTTCATAAAAGAATGACTACTTTTTGTAGTCATTCTTCCCAAATTTATAGACAAAATATACAGATGCATCCTGGGATTTCTTCCTAGCCAAAAAGATAGGCCAATTCTCCGTATCATCTGGTATATTTCTGTTCTTACTTGTCTTGAAGTCAGAAAGATGTGTTCACTTGTCTGTATCCATTTTGTTTATTAACACCATTCTTAGTTTGTGAACTTTTTACTTTATTTACTGTTGCTTTGCCTACTTTTGTCTTGCATATATTATTTTCTCTGTTCTTTTCTTTCTTTTGTTATTGTTTATTGCAAACTTTGCCTATTCTGTTTTTGGTTATTTCTGCCAATTACATTTAACTATAGCCTACAGTATCAATGGCTGAATTTATGCAACTTTGTGCCTCACAAACTGCTTATGCATTGGTGTGCTGACTACATGAATTTAAGCTTGCTACTAAATTGGCATTTAGGTCTCACCAGTTTAATGTTGAAATAGCTAAATGCAACTGCCACTTCCACTTCAACAGTTTCTTTTCTCACACTTCCTGCCTGTGAAACTCCCTTCCATTTACTTGCTTCCCTGATAACTACAATCTTCAAAAATTTAAATGCAATGTCAATGGTCATCTTCTGCCTTCTTGAATGTCATTCATCTTTTGTCCTTTCCTAAATCCTCACTATACTCTCACTTTAACTCTATATAACCCCTTGCATACTAGTGGCATTTCCACCTTGCTTCAGGTGATATGATTACAATATGTATATATACATATATATATATATATATATATATATATATATATATATACACTTATTATTTAATAATTCTAGGCTAATTATTAGTATATTGGTCCCAAGAAAGTTGTGATAACTAATATATTGATGCATCAACTTGGCCCATAAACCAATGACAGTGGTTGACAAACACTCTTTCGAACTATATACTCAACCAAATAAAATATCATGACAATGTCACAAACATAATGAAAAGAAGTAAACAAATAAGTAAAATATCTAATTTTAAGAAATTTACTTTATTTTTGATCTGTGCTATTAATTATAATACATTTTTTATGACACATAATGAAATGACTAAAACATGGTTAGTTTTTATTTAGTCAACTAAATATCATTGAAATAATGAAATTTCTTTATACAAACCTTTACTTTAAAGTTTATTTCATGTACATTTCTGGGTGAAAATTCTTTAACTGAAATTCTTGGAACCGGACGTGCTTCTGTTTTCAGATTTTTTTTTTATTTTTTTTATTTTGGAATACAGGCTATTTATTTAATTTGTATATAGCATCTATAAAATGGAGAAAAGCTTTGGAATGGAATCCAAGGATAAATAAAATATCCCTTTACATTTTATACCACTGATTATACACATAATCTAAATGTAGCTTTATATAAATAACATATACCTTGAAAGTAGTTTTATATAAAACTAGCAGGCTTCACCTGTTCACTATCACTTTTCAAAGATATATTCACTACTTGAAATCTTTGAAACAAAAATTTTAAATGAACATTTCATTCATAAATTGGTTTGTTATTTATGAAATAAAAATAATTATTTGTATGGAAAATAAGGATCTACATACATCAAATCATCTTTAATTTAAGTGGCAGCAGAATTATTATCGTTGAACTTTTAAAAGCAAGCTTAAATTTTAATTCAATACTTATATACAGCGATCAGTTTTAAGTAGTTTATTGATGCCTATCACATCTACTCCTCTCTAACTATTATGATGATGGCCAAACCAAGAGTCCTCCATAGGAGCTAGCTTAAATGCCACTTGATAGTGTGGCTTTTAAGCTAGCTTAAAATTTTTAGCTAGCTTAAAATTCTAAGCTAGCTGCAATTTTGGATACAAAAGGAAAATAAGAGTTACTCTCCTTGAATCATAGAAGCAACGATCATGGTTAGTATAATATATCAATGTTTATTTTTAACTTTGTATAATCTCGCAACCTTGAATCTGAGCTCAACGAAAATCGTTCACTGCACCTAACTTTTCTAGGGTTTTTGAATGAGCTATGAATCATTGAAATCAGGCCAGTGGGAGCAGAGGAGGTGCTTGGACACACACATGCACAAACACACACACATACACTGTACTTTATATATAAGATTTAATAAATTTTATATCTATACAGGCACAGGTAATGACACTAGTCATGTAATGGCCACATGGATTTTTAAGTGCTGAAATTAAGATCTCACATAAAAATAATGTTTTATACTATCTGTACATGTACAAAAAAACATGATCACTACTTACAAAAAATATATAAATTCAGGACTTTTTGGCATTTTGAATATTATCTTTACTGAGCAGAAAAAAACTGGTAAGTAATCCACCAGTAACAATCACTAACAAAAAACTGGCACCAACATAGACTACACAGCTGGCCTGGAGACCCCTCTCCCCAGGGCAGAAGAGGTCACTTACAACAGTTGCGCATCACCCAGGAATCTTCTCTGTGCTTTCTGAAATTGTTTGTTTGTGGCAAGCCATATCAGCACTTGAAAAACTTTCAGATAAAGGATATTCAACCTTTACTAAAGTTTTTTTTTTTTTCAATTCACCACAAGCAAGCTACTAAGATACAAGGGGTTACTGGGAGCAAAAGAAAATAAAGACTTTAGAAGAAAATGGAAACTGAATCCTAAATAGGAAATAAGGGATAAACCTCTTCTCCTGTTCAAAAGACTGGGGAGGATGTGAATCTATGATCCCACAATATTATTAATATTCTTTTTATATATATTTCACATTATCAATACTGTTTAGCAGTATCTTTTGTTTTGAATATTAAAATGACAGAATACCTTGTGGAGAATAAATTCTACATTACTATCTTAATATAGAATTATTACCATGTCTGCAATATGGTAATAATGGTAATACTTTGTTCATGGATGAAAACACACAAAGTTGTGTATATATGTTTGAAAGAATATATTTTATCTACATATTTACAAGACATGCATGTGACAATAGTTTCTTCATGTATTGAAATAGACACACATATTAAAAGACACAGAAAAGAGAAATGTATTAAGATCTTACTTGTGAGCTAGCATGTGTGTGTCTGGTGTTAAGGACTTTTTGTCAGCCATATCAAGAATGAGAACACAGAGATTTAGAGGTACATGTTCTGTTGCTCTGATGGATGGCTTCCAACTAATGAGGTGACTTAATTTTCATACTTCACCCCACATAGTCATGTGATGCATTTCTTACATCTTGACATGAGCACAAATTCAACTGAGTTAAGCCCAGACATCCAAGTTTTCTCAAATATTAAGACTGAGTCATTTAACAGGTATTAATTTAAACTGGATTTCAAAGTCAATGAAGTTGTTTGATTAATTTGTAAATTGAAAGAAAAGGAATCAATATTTGACTATACTGGCCAAAACTAGTTTAAGTTTTGACCCTTGAAATTGTAGTAGGATTAGGTAGCAGTAATACCATATGGAAATATACATTTTCCTTTTCACTAAGAGAATGACAAAGAAAATTCTCTCTCTCTTCTCTACTACATATACTTCTTTTCCTTTCTTCTCTTGTTTCTATCCTCAGTAACTGACAGAACCCAGACATAGCTTATGTGGTTCAGTGAACGTCATAACAAAAATCAACCAGTGTCAACATGTCCTGTCAAAAATCAAACGGAAAACACAGATGTGTCAGCACCAATAATAGGAAGAAAGTGGAAAATTGGTTTGATGGGGCAGTTAGAGATGCAAGGGTTGGAGATTCATTGGATGTTGAGTTTGACCAAACTTACAATTCCCCAAAAAAAAAAATGTAAAAGAAGAAAGGATGAATTCAACAAATTAATTGCTGTCAGCCAAAAACACAATGACCCTGTATGAACTCTCAAATCACAAAACGACTAAGACGATAGTCACCCACTTTAACCACTGTAACCAAATGGAGTCAACAATGAAATGGTACTATAGATAGTAAATTATATATTAGCCCAACCTTCATCTCTATATACTATAAAATAAAGCCTGTGCAAGATCAAGGAAACCCAACCCCCAGCATTTGAAAAGCTTCTAAAAGGTTTTGATTCATTAAAAAATAACATAGTATTACAGAAGATTGAAAAAATAAAGATTTGGTTAAGAAATAAAAATTCTTTTGATACACCCCAATAATTTAGATAAGTGCCTTAATTAGTTTCACTAAAAATGTTGATTTTAAATGGAAAAACAAAATATTTCAATAGTTTCTAATTTGAGAATTGATGTGTATATTAAAAAAACAAAACTGAATGAAATCAAATTAAAATGAAAACAAAAATTTATATGCAGAAACAAATTTTGTAATTGTTCTTATATTTCAAAAACACTGAGGAAATATTTCTTTATGAAATTCTCAAAAATAGTCTTGCTATAATTTCATCAAGAATAATTTTATTTTTATACTTTAGCAACTCAAAAATATTTTTTAATAAAAGTAGAAATTATAATTTCTTTCAAAAGAACCAAATGATGAAAACAGGGACAACTGGCAAAACATTCTTTTAATTAATCAATTAACACTAATTATAAAAATAGTTAATTCTGTATTGATTAATTAGTTGTAGACATAACGAACCAAATATTTAGACAACGGAAAGTTTCAGCTTGTTTATACTCATCTTGATTTGCTGGAAATAATGTACCATCATCATCATCATCATCATCAAAATCTCATAACTGGGTGTGTTCAGAAGGAAACTGTGTAGCTGACCACACCTGAACAGCTCTCTCCATTTGTCTTGGTTGCTAGCCAATGTCTGGGTCATTGTCAATGATCTTTCAGTCCACTCAGTGACATTGGCAGCCCATTTTTTTCTCTGTCTGCTATCCTCTTCTTTTGCCTAAGGTAGGATGGCAGTGAAAAGATTGTTGCCTCTTATGATGTGGACTTACCATTTCAACTTTCTCTTCTTGATGGTGGAAAAGACTATATAATTTTATCAAACCAGATGCTTGTAAATTCCAGTATACTTAAAAGGTAAGTATTTTCTGTGCTGAAAATTTGGACAGTCTTCATGTGAAAACTATGTTTTTATTCACTCAATAATCAAGATGAAAGAAATATGAATCAAAATAAACAAAAATGTGTCATCTAATATAAGATTGTTCAATGTATTTAAAATCTGGTTAGAATTTGCAGTGAAATAGGTCCATGAAATTCTCACCTACCTGTGGCTAAGAGGCCATGACATCTCACCTGCCTAGTTGGAGCTGCCATTTGCTTGTTTCTTTTGTTTTGTTTTACAGCATATCAACCTCAATGGGTTATTTAATGCCAACAAGATTTTTATTGATGGTAATATTTTTTTTATCAAAAATGTATTGCTGGTAATATTTTTCTTTTATAAAAATGCACTGCTGGTAATAATGTATTAATGGTAATAATTTTTTTTTCTTCAAAAATTGCTGGTAATTTTTTTTTTACATGTATTGCTGGTAATAATTTTTTCCAAAAATGTAATGCTGGTATTAAAACCTATTTTTACACATTCATAGTGTTTTCAAGGTTAACTATTTGCCCATAGCTGGGACCCTAACAGGTGCTACCACCTCAAGCCAGGGTGAACCTGGAAACACTGGCAATTATGAGGTGTTTCCATGTTTCTCAAAACCTCATGATCAGAGGTTTTGCTGCCAAATGTAGTTTATCATCATACCCAGGATGTGCCACCATTTGCAATGTGTGGTCCTAGTGCTTTTAAATCTATTGCTAATTTACATACATATTCAAAAACCTGAATAAAATGTGAGCCACACAGACAAACAGGGATAAGGATCCACAGAACTTGACCTGTGTGGGACAGGGCCAGGCGTGACTATTGACTACAGAATCACACAGCTGAGTATTTAAGTTCAATAGCTGCAGATATTTATTAATGACTAGCAGTAGGGCCCAGCATTGCCCGGGGATGTAACAGTAAGAGATAGATCAAGTATCGACCATCATAAAGACTGAAAAATAAAATTGACAAAGATTATTGTTTAAGGTTGACAGACACGCATGTCTTAATTAGTTTTTTTTTGGTTTGTATATTTTTTTTTTTTTTACGAATTGGTCAAACCCAAATTCAAACAAAAACATTGTTTTCAATCGTTATGAGTCTATCGATTGAATAGAATTTTATTATAAACAATTGTCTTGTAAATGGAATTTTTAAAGCATTCTGAATGTAAAAATAAAGAAAAAAGTGTGCAAGACAATAAGAAACACTACCTGCCAAAAAAAAAGTGAAGTTTTGTTGAAATCGGTTGAAAAATGTAGGAAATCTGATCCCATATATAAACGAACACAGACACACACACACAAACAACCTGGGTTTTATAATAAGTATAACTCGATATGAGTTGTTCCCCTTTCATTCTGGCGACTTAATCATGTTATTGTGTTTTCAAATTGATTTTGTACAAAAACAATTGTGTTTTTCCAATTTGGGGCGCTGTCAGAACCACCGCAAGGTAATTTTATGCAGTCCTGTGAAGTTTTGTTGAAATCAGTTGAAAAATGTAGGAAATCCGATCCAATATATAAGCGTACAGACACACACACACACACACACAATCTGCGTTTTATAATAAATAAGATATTGAAAGGCATCACTCTCACAATGGGGAAATTCCTCTTCTGTGTGGGTTCTGTTGAACCCTCTCAGGGAAAAGGATGTTAATAAAAAGAAAAACAGGCATGACTTTACTTACATTTTACATTTAAAATTCTACATGGTCCTCTTACATAGCATACCTATGGACAATAATGGGCATGTTCCCATTCACATAAATACAGTAGTTAATACTGCATGCTGGTCTGCAGTTGGAGATTCGTCTCCAGCTGTGCTGGTCAAACTCTCTGCTTCTGGGCAGAGAGGATCCCCAGATGAGGCTATGTCAAAGGGCAGAGTCTCGTCTCAGGAAACAGCTACCTGACCCTGTTTTATACAGGGTCTACAGGGAATTTTTGGTCGATCCTATGGGCTCAGATGCCCCACATAAAATTCGGCCTTGTGCCACATCTGATTATGTGGGGCAGTTGGTAGATATACTGCAGTTGAAGATTCATTGTGGAATTCACTTGACTCACTTCTAACAGTTGACTACTTCTTCTACATGACACTGGTGAATCTTATATGTGTTGTTCATGTCCTAAGTATTATTGTTCATTACCAACCTTTGTGTGATTATTTTATTCAGTAACCTTCCCTACTTAACAGATTATGGAAAAAATTATAAACAGGAAAGAGTTCAATTATGTAAACAATGAAAAAGGGTTTTGTTCCCTTTTATTGGAAAGGAAAAATCTTTTTATTACAATTAAATTTATTTCTATATACATTATTCTAGATTTGCAGTGCAAGATATATAGTTATCAATAATATAAATTTATTACTTATGCAGTAGTAACAGTTTGAATAAATTCATTAATTGCCTGTCAGTTGATCATTTAGAAATGACAAATATGTATAGTCACTTTTCAACAAATAATATTTTCTAAAATAATGTTTAGAATTTAAATCCTTGTCCAAAATATGAAATATGCAGTAGCCCAATAACTTCAATGGATAGTGCAAATTTTCAGTGACACTTTTTCATAACAGTGAAAAAGATTTTATCCATTTTGTCACCCAAATCATTCTCATGTCTGTTGAAACACTTTATTCACGGCCTGTGCTCACATCCATTATATGGTTTCTATAAGCGTTCGAAAAACATCAATGAATACTAATCAGTGCAATTTCCCTGCATTGAGGAATTCACTAATGCACCTTTCTTGTACATTCCTGTCATGGTATTTTGTTTAATGCAACTGCTGTCACAGGACGAAAACAGATGTGCTCGGCTTTAAACCTGGGTCAATGTCATATCACCATTATCACTTCTCTCTATCTGTGTGCATGTTTATATTAGATGTCCTTAGGCTGGAATAAGAGAGAAACTCATGTGTGAGAATAGGGAATTGGAATATAGAGAAGAGGTAATAAAAATAAGGTGCTCAGATGAAGTACATTGTTTGATTCTGTCTTGTCTAACCTTCACAGCTAGGACCTGCCATGCCACTGACATATTAGCAACCCCACCCACATTCCCTCCATATTCCATTGGCAAGAAGTAAGTTCCACTTGAACAGCTTCTTCCCACGAACCACTGCCTTGTTGGACAAACTCCGATGAGGATGTTTCACTAAAATCTTAACCTGTTCAAGTCTAGAGTTAACAATTATCTCCCCCCTATATATATAAATTACCGCTTAATGTAACCCTCTACCTCGAGTGGCCCCTGGGCCTTGTACAGTGTGAACCTTACAGTAAAAAAAGAAAAAAATATTCAAAAACACGCAAGAAAAAATATTGAGGAGAAAACTTTAGGTGTTATTGTCATGACAACAGATTGCTACTATCACTGACAAGGGCAGGTAACTAGGATCAAGGGCAGATAATTTTGTGGGATGATGGCATTTTTGAGAACCAATATTTATAATTGTTCTTTTTTCTTGACACACATTAAGGTTATTTAATGTAAATTCCCTTGATTAGGAGATAAACCCAATAATTTGTATGTTTTCAAATGAAGCAATTCATAGTGTATGTCACCCCAGCTGCAAATTAGTGGTGGGTACTATTATTATGAGTCTGGGGGTTTTGTTGTAGTTGTAAAAGAAATGGCATAAGTTACTGTAAATTTAACTATCAAGCTCTATTTTGTAACAGAGGAATCTTCCGGGGTTAATGCTGAAAATTAATTGTGAGGAAAAACATGAAACAGAAATACAACAGGATATTGATTTAAGATGTTATTCCTTTTTATGTAATTCTATTTTGGTAATAAATTTACATACATGTTTTATTTGGTGTGTGTTAAATTGAGATATCTGACAGTACATAAATGTTTTTTTTTTGTATTATAATTATTTGTTTGTATTATGTATTCTCTTTTTTATTTAACTTGAGTGTCTCCATCCTGAATTCATTTGGGGATTAAAATATGTGACCAGTAATGGTTTTTTCTTGGTTTTGTAGTAATCAAATTTTTATGTCTGTTGTATTGGGAATCAAAAGTCCTACTGATCACTCACTCTAGTAAGTCAATACTAATTCTAGTATCACACAGATTTTGGCAGTAAAAGAAGGAAAAGGTTTTCTATTTTTAACTGTGACGAACCACTAGACAGACATGAATTTTTATCTTTTTTACTTTCATCTCAATGCATAATTGCCATCAATAGCAAAAGATAGCATTAGTAAATCTACAGCAAGATTATCTCCTTCAGCATAATCCTACCTACATGATATGATAATTGCTACTTCTTTATAGAAAAAAACCATCGCTTCAATATTGACCTGAGTGGCCATGGCCCCACAGATGACTTTGCAAAACAGCTTTACTCCTGCATACCTTTTTACATATGTGATACATAAAAGACTCTTGGATTGTCTTTAAAGTGTCTTCATGTGCCTTCTTAACTAACTAACATACCTAAATACATATGAAGAGTAAGTGTTGTTTGTATTTTTATATCAATGCTTTACAAACAAATGAAATCTCCTGGGAACATATAAATGTTTCAGAAAATATTAGTATCAGCTACATTTACAAATTGATAAAATGTTATCTGATTAACTCATCCAAATGTTCTCTTGTCTGGATTCCAAAGGCATTACTGGTTCTAAATCCATATTGGCCATGAGCCAGACATAACTAATACTTGCCAAAAGCACCAAGGGGAAATCGATTTGTGTTTTTAAAAAATGTATATATTTCAGAGCATTCACAAACAGTTAATGTTCAATGACAAACATAAATTGTAAGTGTAAAGTGGGAAACTTTGGACCAAAATGTTTGATGATCGATTGGTAAAGTTGATTAAAAAGAAAAACTTCTGAATTCTTTTTTGGACAACCATTGACCTTAACTTCAAATCTTCACATTGTGAGCAAATCATAAATGTATTCTTTATAAAATTAAAAATTAATGATGATGAACAGTTATGTAATATCTGTTCTCTTTTATGTTATAGTAGCAACATTTGTTCAGAGTCTTGAAAAGAAACCCATTTCCAAAACTTCCTAGTCTGTAAGTCTTTTACAAATGTTATAGAATAGGTTCTTATTTTTAAAATAGCAAGGAGCAAAACAAATAAGCAAAAGTATGATAATTTTATATCTGTATTTAAGAATGAAACCAAAAGAGAAATAAAATAATTGAATATTTGAGACTGAAAAATTTGAACTCAATATTGAACTGAGAAAATATTGATAGGAAAATCAAATTCAATTATTAAATTCTTTTGATCAATGGGTTCTCAGAATCCTCTTATAACCTCTACACCAGGCATGTCAAACATGAGACCCCAGGCTGCATGTTGCCCTTTACAAGTACACTTGTGGCCCTCACAAAGGTACTAATTTGGTCATTTAATGGCCAAAATTGCAGTTTTTCTAATTCAGAAATTAGAGTATTTAAGAAAATAAATCATGTTTTTAAATATTGATTTATTTTAACAGAATACCAAATAAGAATACCATTTACTGCATAAATTTTTTTAACATAATTTTAGTATTATCAATAAACTTTAAGTTAGTACAGTACTAAGCTATTATTTTAAAAATTGTAGCAAATATTCTATATTCTTGGTGACTGAGAAAATAGTACTTGAACAAATTCTCTCTAGTAGCCATGCCACCAGCCATCACACCACGAAAACAATATGGCAGCTATTTAACAATTGTTAACAGAAAACTTTCTTTCAAAATTTCAAAGATTTTAAAGATGAAATGTCAGCCAAAAAAATGTTTTAGAGGCATTATCAAAATTGCTTTATTTATTTCTTTTTACTGTTAGCTGCAGTTTAAATGTACCAGTAATTTTTTCAGATTCCATGTTGTCAATTTTCAAATTTTTCCTACTACCTCAACCCTAAAATGCCTAAGAGAAAAATGTATTTGAATGAAGAAGGGCGAGTATTTCAAGAAAAATGGGAATTGCAGTATTTTTGCACAATATTGAATGAAAATGTGCTTAGCTTGGCCACATACAGTGAACTATGTATGAAACTATGCCCTCAACTGCTGTCAATTCAGTCAGTTGTTGGAAGATATCGATAATCAGTTCACCGATGTTCCATGTTGTCATGTCGCAAAATGCTGAAAAGATTCTATTTGCTGAGACAAGAAATAATTATGTTTTTGGAGATGAAAGATCAAAACACGGAAGAAATAAAAGATGAAAGTTGCCTCCAAGATCTGGCTTTTGCTGTGGATATTACTACACAATTAACTGATCTTAATTTAAAAGTACAAGGTAAAAACAAACTTATCACTCAATTGACAGCAAGTGCTTTATTACAAAACTAAGCTCATGGAAGTTATATTTGTCAAATGAAAATTTAGTTCGTTTTCCTACATGCTGAAAAACACTGCCAATGCCTAGACTGTACTTTTGCTAAAAATAACAATTAACTGGAATTGTTGTCAAAGGAATTTCAGAAATGATCATTTTTGAACATCAGTTTGCATTATTCTCAGCACCATTCACCTTTGATATTGCCAAGACAAAAGAAAGCCTGCAGAAGGAACTATTAGAAATGGAATCAGATTCTACACTCAGAGAAAAGTATCTTGTCGGAATACCTGGGTTCTTTTCAGAACTTCCTGAAAAGTTTAAGAACTTCAGAAAGTTTACCACAAAGATTATGGCAATGTCTGATTCTACATGTGTGTGAACAATTATTTCCCTTCATGAAATCAACAAAAACTGCTAAGAGAACGAGGTCAACCAATCAACATTTGTCATCTCTGATCAAAGTCAGAACTGCACAAACATTTCAACTAAACATACCAAAAATTGTCAACAAATAGAGCCTCAGGGCAAAAAACTAAAACTGACTTAATAAATAAATAAATGTTCAGTTTTAGTTGTCATTTGTGTACAATGTATTTGTTGCTGTTGTAAACTACAAGTATATGTTGTTGTTTAAAATTCAATTTTTTATCAAACTACTTTATTACTTTGTATACATGAATCCTGCTAAAATATTTGTATTCAGATGTGTGTTTCTAAATTTAAGTAACAAAAATATTTTGCAATAAATTTTATTAAATGATTTCAATTAGTTGTAATTTGCAGATTTGGTTGTCATGTGTGGCCCTCATGGCAACACATATCTGACTATGTGGCCCTCAGGGGACCATTAGTTTGACATGGTTACTCTACACAATTTCAGAAATTTAGATAAAGATAATAAACCATAGCAAGTAAAATATTAATTCAAGCCCAAAAATTTCTCATATGAATCCATCTTTCACATTTATAAATGCACCGATGACAAAATTGTCATTTGCTGCCATATCTGGTCTGGTGCTCCTACTGTGTATCATGATATTCTTAACAAAAATTTAAAAAAGGGTCTGTAATGTAATCAATCTAGACATGGCATCTCAGCTTCAGTTACTTTCAAATCAATGTGACATGGTTTCTCTTTGCCTTTTCTACAAATATTTTCATGGCAATTGTTCTGATGAATTGAAGCATGCTACTAGATTAGCAATTAAGTGTCACTATTTTATTGTTGAAATAATTAGATGCAACTTCTATTCTAATAATTTATTTTCCTGTATTTCTGTGAAGCTTCCTACCAATTTCTTGATTCCTTGCCATTTACAATCTTCAAAATTTAAATTCAATGTCAATTGCCATCTTCTGTCTTCCTGAACTATTTCTTTATTGTCCTTTTCACACTTTTCCTCAGTAAAGTATTCTTTCTCTCCCTGTAACTAACAGCAACCTTAGTGGCATTATCACCTTGCTTAGGATGAAAAGATGAAAAAATAAATCAAGCAACTCAGTTGTTCTGTTCATAACATTTTTTATATTCATACAAAGTCCACAACAAACAATGCAAAACCATTTACATTTGTTGATACAAAATCAGGAAGTCAGTATGTAAAAAACATTTTCATATTCAGAATAGTCATCCATTTAAAATTTCTTACATACAATGCTGCTTGGAAATGTTTCCTTTAAGCAGTGTATAATAATCTGCTATTCCCAGAACAGCATAAAATCAATAAGACCAACGTATATATGTTTAATGGTGGACTATTCAGCAAATAAATGCTGAAAACTTGCTAGCAAAGAAAAAATCATCTTTGACACGATGGGTAATTGTGGACTATTCAGCAAATAAATGCTGAAAACTTGCTAGCAAAGAAAAAATCATCTTTGACATGATGGGTAATTGTGGACTATTCAGCAAATAAATGCTGCAATCCCAGTAATAACCATCTGTTTCATCTTGATAGGCACTCTTAGCCTAAATGGCCAATTGCAATGTAGACTGTTTCAAATGCATTATCATTGTGTAGCACGGTTATAGGCTTCCTAAGATGATAATCAAAATCCAATAAGCACCAATCTTCTTTTAAAATATCTTCTTGTGATAATTAATTCAGGTTGACAATTTACTGTAGGACACCTTGTTCACTACGTGATTTGGCTGAAATGAAACAGTTTATTTTACACCATTTAAATAAAGCAAATGGAGGACCTACATTTTCGGGGCACTGATGTGTGAACAGATATGGAATTCCCTTCACAACCAGCAACAACAGATTCAAATATCCAACTATCAAAATGTAAGCTATCCTGGTCAGCTCAACAATCCCATAGAGCTGGGTGTCTGGGTTTTGAAATTTGACCAATTACAGAGGAATTTTGAGGCTATATTAGAGCATATATTCTAAGGCCAACTTTTGGTACTCCAACCTATTGGCTTATGATTCTATCACTAAAATGGCCTTATTTTAATTACAAACATTTTTTAAAAAAAGAAAAAAAACTGATTTTGTTGAAAAACTCACTCATAAAACATTTGCTTCTGGGAGAGGATTAGGGACCCTGTAGCTTAAGCCTCATTAGTTTCCTAATAGATCCACCACTGAGTGAAGCAGAATTTTGACAGATTATTTTACTCCAAACTTACCTGCTGCTTAATGATTTATATGTGGAACTGATGTTTATTTAAAACTAAAATTAATCTGTTAACATTTTTAACAAAGGAATACATGGAGAATATTTTTGAAAATTTGATGTAAAAAGTACTGTTGGGCTTATAATATCAATGCTCCAATTCAACAAGGAATTTTTAGAGAAAAAATATTGGATGTGTCGTCTTATGTTCTCTATTTGAGTTCAAAACAAGTTACTTTTTGTGCATTTATTATAAGTTTATAGTATTTAAAAAAAAGTGGGTCTTCCATGTCATTCAATACCGTAGTTTTTGTAGAAAGTATATTCATACTCAACCTTTGACTCAGTACCTGAATTTAGCACTTTAGTAAATATCAATATAGCCATTCTGTTTGACTGATTCAGTTGAAGGGAACAGTAATTGTTTCAAGAGAAAAAAAAAACAATTTCACCCCAAGCAAGTCAGTAAAGCCACTAAGACACAAGGAGTTACTGAGTGTGAAAGAATAAGAACAAAGAGAAATATATTTAAGAACAATAAAAGAAGAGTAATCAAGAAGACAGTAGATAATGATTGACATTGCATTTAAATAAAGATTAAAGTTGGCAGTAAAGAATGGAGCCAGAAGAAAGATTCACAAACTAAAAGTGTAAAAGAAAAACTGCTTGCATAGAACCTACAGTTACATCTCACCAATTCAACTGTAAATTGATGAGACCTTGTTGCCAATCTAGTACTGCACTTAAATTCCTAAAATCTAGGTACGATAATTTCATCTGAACAATTACCATGAAAATATTTATAGAAAAGGCATAGGGAAACTACATTATGGTAATGGGAAAGTGACTGAGGTCCCAATGCCAGATTAGGATCAATAAAAAAATTACTGAAAAACTGACTAAAAATCACTTAAAAGAAAAATAGTCACTAAACAATCGAGTTTTCTTAATATCAAATATGTAATATAATGTTAGCAACATCTGATAAGAATACAAGACTAAATTTTTCCTATGTAAAGTAATTGTTTATTCAATTCTGGATAGCATCAATTAAATGTTGGCTGAATCAAGGATATGTGGTTTTGGGTCTTTCTTTGAATATTTGATCTTCTTGTAAGGGTGTGAAGGATTCTCTGCTTCTCCTCTCATAGGTTGGGTGTTCATATAACTTCTTCTTATCTAGTTATCTTGTGTGTGCATATCCTGTTCAGATGGAGTCACTTCCTTGTTTATGTTGGTGCATCCACAAACATCCTTCAAGGCTCAATCCTTCACTGGTTGGCTTTGAGGTTACCTTCTACGCTAACCTTCTACACTTCTAGTTCTTTTGACATTCTTAAATGACACCAAGCTCAGTTATCATAACGGCTGAAACAGAATTGCAGCAAATGGGTAAACTAATCTGCCACTGACAAGCTCTCACATTATCACCAGTGCCCTTGGCCAACACACATCAACTTCAGGCCCTACCAACTCTACTCTTCCTCCAAGTCACTTCCCTTGTCCACAAAGAGATATTCTACTCACATCATCTGTATCAGAAATACAAATAATTTTATATTAACAATTGTTCTCTTTTATTTTCACCTCACTGGTGGTACTTGTTGCTTTGTTTGTCCTCCTGTGCTACCATACGTGTGCTTATAACATTTTCTAATTTATTTCATTCTTTCTCACTTTATTATCCAGAAGATTCTTTCAATTCATATGTTGAAGTTTATTGAAGACATACACTGAATAACAGAAAGATGTATGTCTGTAACACTGAAACCACTGATGGCAATAATGAAAATGGAAGATCAATAAGTTTTTGCCAAGTGTTTAGAGCATTGGCGTTCTGACCATGAAACTTTAAACCTCACCATGACTGATTAGTCAAAAAAGTGACTTCTTGATAATATTGACCTAGGGTGATGATTCCAGCATGTGAAATCATTAGGAATTACCTGAAAAACAAAAACCATGTTGTATGTTTACCCAAGACTTGTGAGTAAAATTAGGTAAATGAAGCTGTTTGAACGGCATCATTATTTGTGCTTGTACATTGTTATAAGTCCTCACCTAATTGACAGATAGAAGTTCTTTCTTTAGCCTAAGTTGATAATCTATCTAGAGATGGTGATTTGATAAAAACTCAAGGAGACAAAATCTTAGGGTGAGGTGTAGGGGAGCACAAACTCTTTGAATGGGTTCTCAACCAAGGAATCCGCAGACTCCCTTGGGGGCCATTTTCCTACTTGGGATTTTTGAATCCACAAAGATGAATTAAACTAGTTTGGTAATTTTAAATCATGGGGGTGGGAGTTAGCAAGGCGGTGGCAGGCCAGAAAGATTTCACACATGTTCCAGCTGTTGATATTTATTAAGTACATCTTTAAAAAAAGCAAGACTTATGCATAATTTTTAAAAAGAATCATCAATTCTTGGAATGCAAGACAGTTAGCAATCCTATTTAAATCTGTTACCAAATACAAATATGTCCACTTAAAAAATTTGCTTCTTCAACATGAATTTTACTTTTCTTTGACATTGTTAACATTTTTTGTTTCACTTATGTAATTCATTCTTGTAATTTCAGTTTTAACAATCTTCTCTCAAACCTTTTTTCTAACAAGATTTTCTGTTGTTTCTGGTCGTTGACCTCATGTACTCCTTCTCCTCAGTATGAGATAAAATCTATTCCTCCTCTCATTAGAAAAAAAAATAAATTTTCCGTTGTGTCTGGTGGTTATCTATTAACTTTATATATTATCTCCACAAATATATTATTACATCTATTCCTTCTCTCACTATGAAAAACATCATATCTTGTTGTGTCAGTTGTCTATCTGCCATCTCAGTTACACTCCCACACCAATATGAGTAGCCAAATTTACCCTTTAAAAAAAAAAATTCCATTTCTTCATGTCTAAGTTAACATGTATTTCATTTCAATTACCCTCTCCACCTCAATTGATGTCTCCACTCAAAACAAGTCATGATCATTTCATTAATATTCTTACATATATACAAATTTGAAGTTTATTTTTGATTTCCTTAATATACAATAAGTTGTCAAATGTATTTCTTATAAAAATTAAAAATAAACTCAGACATTTTTGTACTCTCTTCTAAAGTATTGGTAGTAGTGGTGAGTTTTCTTGTTTTTATTGAAGAGAAATTAGAATAGACTCCATTATATGTGGCATTACACAGTTGGAGTAGAATATTGTTGAAATCCTGGGTTTTCCAGACCTCCAGAGGCAAGTCCTGCTGCTTTCTTATTTTTGATGTTTTTCAAAGCCATTTCACATTCTGCAGTTTTAATGTCATTAGGATTGGTAAAAAAACTATAGAGGAATCATACTCAACTGCACTGCAGGAAAAATTTACAACTCAATACTTCTGTACTGTGGCAATATTTGAATTACCACTGATTACACAAAACAAAAAATAAACTAAACTCACATGACAGGTGACCAGTGCTATAAAAAAGGTAAAATTTCAACCATAACTTTTCTTAGTCTTCAGAGTGTTTCAACTTGTTACCTCACAAGGTGCTTGTGCTTTGTAATTCTTTGCAGTGTAATAATTTAACAATTATAAACAATTTTGCTATAGATTGAAAATCCTTACGAAAACAACAGAACAAATAGAGGAGCAGAAAGCAGTGAGCAAACAAAAAGAATATAAAATATTTACAAATATAATATAGACCCCCAACCACTAATCACATGCTAAGGAATGACAGCAAGTGGTCTATGTAAGATATAAACAGTTGGAAGAATTACTACTTGAATTCTCCAATTACAAAAAGAACAAGATCAGGAAGGACTACAATCATCATTCAATACAACAAATGACCCAAACTTGTAAGTTAAAATAAATTCTTATACTCTCTTAACTCATGAGAAAAACAATAATTTATTGTTTTAACAGAAATACAACATAAACACAGTTTGGGAATAATACTATTCTCTCATTACAAGCTGGATATATCCACAATTCTACATCTACATTAGATATCCACTATATTAATTGGCTCAGTTCTATAACCCAAAATGATTGGCAGCTCCATTGGGTCCAAAGATTTGAGGGAATAGGTAATCACTGCATCATCTCTTCTCTTGATTTTTACTGTTCTGACACATTGTTCATCATGTGTCAAGAAAACAGATATAAAAGACTTTTATCATCAAATGTATGAGTCCCAAGAATCAGTTACCATCGACATCTGGAAAATTGCAGATGGGCCTTCAGAATGGGCCAACTGTAGAGGTTTAAGACCCATGAGGCCGCCAATGTTTGCCATAGCTGGTAACCCATAATGTCTGGGGACAGGATTCTAGTGGTTGAGGGCTTCAAGAGTCAGGGTTAGATACTTCTAATTCCCAACACACCAATTTGGCCCTTAATTGTGCAGTCAGAGAGGCAGTCAGAGAGGCCCAATTCAATCAACTAACTGGTCATGCCAAGCCCTATCACCTATAACTATATAAATTTATAGAGTACTTTAAAACAAAATACAATACCCCAAATATACACTGGGATAAAATATCATCTCTATCCAATTTATAAGCGTTAGAAGGCAATGACTAAGGGTCAGTCAGTTCAAAGAAATCTAGACTTAGATATGGTTGTAGTATGGTTTGTACACTTAGAATTTGGGAAGTGCAACAAATAGTTTAGGGTGTGCCCAGAGTCTCTCTCAAATGTGAGTATACTGGTTTATGTAGCCCTGACCTGTCATGGCGACTGGGTTTCCCCCTTGACATGTCTCAATGCTGGTCTCCGAGATGTGGAGAGCACAGGCAATGGTTTTTTTCTACATCAAAATAATGAACAACCAAAATAAAAACCCAAAAGTTATCTTTCAGACTTCTGTGATGTATGGTGGCCATTAATAATTAAGTATAACTCAAGACTTCAATGTTAAAATAACACAGTATTTAATTACAACCACAAATAAATAATTAACAAGAACAAAGAAGTAAAAGTCAAACAATGATAATTAACCATTTCAGTGAATACCTTGTTAATAGCGCGGCTTGGCTTAACGTCCAGTAAATCCTAAATCAAAACCCAAATCATTGACACACAATAATTCACAATAATTCAATTGGATAGTTCCACTCAATAGTCACTCAATAATCACTCCAGTCAGTAGCCTGACACTGTTATTTATACACCTGGTGGAAAACATATATTCATTAGTCCAGAGTGCCATGTTCAAACCTCAGTGTCAGTAGTTACTCATTTTCTTCCTATATGACACAGATTCTGATTTTAAAAAAGAATTAAGTACTGAATTTCCAAGATTTCTTGTGTTTGTGACCCTAGATGAAACTCCACAAGCAAAACTTTCCCATTTCTGGATTGAAAATGTGCTCTCCAGTACGATTAACCCCCAAAATAGTTAAGAAAGTGAGAAATAGCAATTTGTTGGTAGAAGTGGAAAATAGAAAACATGCCAAAAGTTTAATCAAAATGAAGACTTTCCATAACATCAAAATAAAAACCTTTCCCCATGAAAGACTGAACATTTCTAAGCGAGAAGCAGAGAGTTGCCCTGGGCTACACCTGTTGAAATTACAGCTACCTTAGGAAGCCAAGGGCTCAGTGATTATTGTAGAATCACAATAAAAAGGAAAGGAGAAACCATCACAATAGTCACGTATATTCTTACTTTTGTCACACCTCAAATCCTTAGAAAAATAAAAGTCTGGTACAACATTGAACCAGTGGAACAATATATTTCTGCTACAAGTGCTAAAAATTTGGGCATCATAGTGGTAGCTGCATGAGTTGCCTAACATGTGGAAAATGTGGCCAAAGGGATTCAGACCACATGGAAGAAGAATGCTACTATGAAGTAAGATGTGCTAATTGCCAGGAAAACCATCCAGCATACTCATGATCATGCAATTTCTGGAAAAAGGAAAAGGAGATAGTTGATATGAAACAAAAATGAAATGTCTCATTCAAGGCAAATTGTAGAAAGCTACATGAAAGGCCATTCCTATTGCAAAATTGATGATCACAACAAATACCAGTCAACCTGACAAATACTGAGCCCTCATTGAGAAGCTTGTACCCTTAGGACCAAATGTCTGGCCCAAATTTCAGAATTACCTGAAGGACATATATTCCAAGGAAATAGTGCAGACTGATCTACAAAAGAAAGACAATGAAAGAATTGAAGTAATAAAAGAAAAAAACAAATACTAACTAAACCAAAAACTACCGCTGAAAAACAAACCACTCTGCCAAAAAATACAAATCTCCTAAAAAGCAAAGATCACAGCAATCTGTCCACCAAAAACCATCAAAGATAGATTTAAAAAAAAACAGCCAAACAAAAACCAGAAATTTATAGTGACCAAATTCCTACCCAAAACCAATTTGACAAACTGGAAAAAATGAAGGTGGAAAGCAGGAACCCACAAATGGCTAAAACCTCCAAACTCAAAACCTCAGAAAATTAAATCACAATCACATACGAAGCTAAAGCCCTAAAACATTTAGCAATCATGTATCAAATAATTCAATGAAACTGCTGCAGAATAAAGGCAAACATAAATGAATGGCTTCTGCTAATAACAGACCTGTCACCAGTTGCCTTCAGGAAATATTCCTTAAGCAAAGTGACAAACTGAATATAAAAGAATACCATCAATGCAACTACACACATGATACTGGACTTTGAGCATCAGGTGGTACATCCATCCTAGTTAGGAATGATGTACCTTAAAGTAAAATAAATTTATCAACTACTTTACAGGTAACTTAACAAGTAACCTTAAACATCTGCTCAATATACATTCCACTAAATGAACCAGTAAATGAAGCTAAAATTCAGGAAATCATAAAGCAACTCCCTGGCCTTTTTATGATACTAGGGGACTTTAACTGTCACAACATCATTTGGGGTTGTAAAGACACAAACCAAGAACTTTAGAAACAATAATTTATAAAAACAATTTACGTATTTATAATGATAAAACCCTGACTTACATAAATCCATTTTCTGGTATTACATGGCAATAGACTTATTATTATACCTATGTGATCCATCAATTTATATAGATTTCTCATGGAAGGTACTGGCAAACACATGCAGTAGCAATCACTTGCCAATTATCCTATAAAACTCAGAGCATAATGACAAAAATCCTCTCCATTGGAAATTAGGTGGAGCAAACTTGGATGAATTTAAAAACCAATGTTCTGGAAAACTAGTTGAAGGAAAAAGCATCAAGCACTTAAAACATTTCATAGAAATCCTCATGTCTATAGCTAAAAATGCATTCCAAAAAATTCAGCACTAAAAAAATGCAACAGACCTTGGTTCAATGATAAATGTAAAAAAGGCCATCAGACTAGGAAGAGCAGCTCTGAGAGAATTCAACAAACAACCTACAATCTCTAATTTGCTACAATTTAAGCAACTCCAAGCAAAAGGACAGAAAATAATTAAAGAAACCAAAAAAATACTGGAAAAAATTTGTCAACAGACATAATTCTGCTACAAAAACAAAACCCATTTGGAATATGATCAAGGAAATAGCAGGCAAATACCAAACAAATATTGTAAAACACCTCTTGATAAGTAATTCTAAAATAACCAGTAAAAATGATATTGCTGACCAACTTGGCAAAACAATCTCTAAAAATTCATCTGATAAGAATGGTAGCCAACAAAAAGAAGAAAAACAAAAATTAAACTTTAAATTAAATAATACTGAGAGTTATAAACTACCATTCACTCTAGAGGAAGTAAATAGAAGCCCACAATACAGCTGTGGGCCCAGATGATATCCGATACAAATTCATAAAATAGTTATCCAACAAATCTTTACAACTGCTATTAAAAATGTACAATAACATAGGAACAAATGGCAACTTCCCAGAAATGTGGAGACAGTTATTCATCATTCCTATTTCAAAACCTGGAAAGAATGATACAGACCCCAAAAACTAAAGACATTCTTTTGGTGACCCTTTTCTGCATAAAAAATAACTCCATTGTTAAATCCCTAAGTCCAGGAGTAAGTGCCCCCCTTATGTTGATGACTTTCTTATAATGTACAAATCTTGTCATATGCATGCCATAGAAAGACAATTCCAACAATGACTCAATGAAATACATAAATGGGTCACAGAAAATGGGTTCAGATTTTCCAAAATGAAAACCAAATTTCTACATTTCTGCAAATTAAGAAAATTGCACAATGACCCATGTTAAAATTAGACAGAGCAGAAATCCCAGTGATAGAACAACACAAGTTCCCAGGCATCATTTTTAAAAAAAAATTAACATTCATTCCTCATCTAAAATATTTAAAACTAAACTGTAGTAATGTCCTCCAACTTCTGCATGTGGTAGCCCATAATAAATGGGGAGAAGATCTACAAATATTAATTAAATTATACAGATCACAACTTCACTCAAAACTGGATTATGCTAGTTTCTTATAAAGGGCAGCCAGAGAATCATGCCTAAAAATACTAAATACAACCCATCATCAAGATCTCAGATTAATATTTGGGGGTTTTAGTACATCCCCAGTGGAGAGCTTATACACAGAAGCTAAAGAAACATCTCCACATTTAAAGTGCACTAAACCGGTACTACAGCACTATGTCAAAATAAAATCATGCCCAACTTACCCAGCTTACATCAGTACCTTTAAACCTAATTAGTGTGATCTATTCAAACAAAAAGACAGTATAATATAACCTTATGGATTTAGGATGAAATTCCTTGCTGAAGAGTTAGGGATCTCACTTTCAAACATACAAGAAATGACTAAAGCCATTATTCCATGATGGACAATCAATCAACATGAAGTCTTGCTAGAATTAAATAAACTCTAAACAAAAAACACATCCACTCACATTTCAGGACAAGTTTCAGGGCATATTGGAAAATTACCCTAACCATACACCCATCTATACTGGTCAAAGTGTGAGGACAAGATAAGATGTGTAGCAGTGAGTCAAAATATTTTTTAAAAAAAGCACCACCTAAAGGAAAGTTCTATTTTTTACTGTAGAGGTTTACGCAATAGCACTAGATCTCAATATCATTACATATCATTATATTTATATCATTGATATTTCCATTTTTTCAATTTCTTCTGCGTCTTTTTCAATACATTTTTTTTTCTCTGTTTTTTACACTTGCGCATTCATGAATTTAACATTCTTTTACACATGGACATTCATGAATTTTTGCTTTTGTTTCAGCTGTAAATTTTTCAGTAAATTTGCAGATTAATCCCCAGGAAGTAATTGTAATGAAAATTTCCATTCTGGTGTAAATTTGTATGCTTATTTTGAAAATAACAATAAAGGTTCATAGAAAAAACCATTTAGTACTTATCAACATATAAATTTGGCCTCATTTGCATCGCTCTTACAGCCTGGCTGCCATTACTGACTTTGTTTATATATGTTTGCCTTGATTAGGAATGTGCAGATGCTTTACTTGTCTTGATTAATGTACAATGTGTGAACTTTAAATTTTGCAAATTGCGCAGTAAGCTAGACATGTAAGAAGATAAGAAGATCAGTAAAAAGACTGTTAACTAAGTAAGCTTCCACACATTACTACTCAAAGCAGACAAATGTAAACAACGCCATTAATGACAACTGGGTTAGACACAAATAAGGCCAAACTTATATTGTCAATAACTTCTAAACCATTTTCTTCCACAAACTTTTATTATTATTTTGGAATTAATCAGGCATTTTCACACAAGAATGTAAATTTTTATTATAATTGGTTCCCGGAGCTTAATCTGTAAATTTGCCAATTTTTCTTTCAGTTGTAAATTTTTCTTCAAAATAATTTTTTTTTTTATGACTTTTTTATGGCTTAGAAGTTGTTATGTTATATTATTAATTAAATTGTCATATTTTTTAATTTGTATTAATTAAATTATAATATTTTTTGTAGTATTTGTATATATAATATATAAAGATATTATGTTGCATTATATATATATATATATATATATATATATGCGTGTGTGTGTGTGTGTGTGTGTGTGTGTGTGTGTATGTATGTATGTATGGGTAATTCTGGCCATTGTGGCATTGCAGGTGACAGAATGAGGTATTTCCAGTTTAATCCTGACCTTACTGCCTATAGTGTTCCATTGACAGCATGTATGAACGATAGGGCTGCTACACATGGCTAGAAGAATGAAACAGATTGTCGCCACTCAGTGTCCATATATAATTTTCAGAAATAATCTTGTTCATTTTCAAATTGATGCCTTCTCTGATTTTTTTTTAATATCATTAAATCCTAAACAATTCAAGCAATGCATACTGTGGTTAGGTCTTTTCTATTGTTAAACTTAATGACACTGACTTATGCTGTTTAGGGTCAGAAAGAAAGTTCAAATCTGCTCTCAACTACTCTCCTAGTAATTTTACTCTCATCTTTACTCAGAAATCTATTTTGCTAATTTAGTTGTGTTGCCTAAAATGGTTGAATGGCAGCTGCTTTCAACTTCTTCCCCTTGTACCAAGAGTCTGTAAGGCTAGACCTGTGTCCTGGTGCTTAGAAATAAAACTTCATCTTTTGACTTTCTGTGAGTATACAGAACAAAGGGAGAGGAAGCTCTCATGCCTTACATCAAGTTCTGGTAAACAATTCAACTTTTAAAAATTTCTTTAGCCATTACCATTAATTATCCCAACAGAATACAATCAGAAGTAGAAAAGGTGTTACAAAAAATCAAAGTGGCGTTCAAAAAAATAAATCAACTGTTGGGCAAGTCCTGACTGTTCGATCAGCAGCAGAAAGATAATCTGCATGACATGTGACCAGCAACAATATCACAGAAAATACTCGCAGTCGAATTAATTTTTCATCTACTTGTGTCAGATATTTCACAAGTTTATCGGTCCACTATGTTTGCAGCAGAAATTCATAGAAAATTTGATCTGACCTCTAAAGAATGTTTTCTAACAAAAAACCAATGCTACAATCACTTATTTGATATATTTCATAGTTAGAGGGTCCTAGTATCCCAGTGAAGAGTGTAACAGTATTTGGGTTGCTGGGCTTTGAATATCAAACAAAAATGAGATATTGATAAATAAACTTCCATGAAATAGATATCAAGAATGATAGACTGATAACAATTTGTTCCCAGAGAATTGAAATTTCTAAAACAAACCAAGTGGCCAGCTGAGAACAATACTTAATTTGTATGATGGGCAAGGTGTTGACAATTGATAGATAACACTGAGTGTGTCCATGTAATTGACATGAGGAGAACTGGATAAAATTTTAACAGCCAGTTAAAGGTAAAATGGTTATTTAAGGAATGTTTCTAAAATGAACCAAAGGATATGAGAGCCAGGTGTCCAGAATCTGATTTCAGACAGGAAGGAAATATAAAACTGACTTGGCAGAATGTTTCTGCAGAGATGTCAGGACTGAAGACTACCTGGCTTAATTTTTTTTAATAAAAACACACAACGATATCTTGACATTCATCGGAACGCTTGTCACTATAATGTAAATTGCAAGATTTTCCCTTGGAAAGTGTCTCTGGGTTGAGGGCAAGAAGGTCAATTGTTTATTCAACTTTCAGACCAGGAAAAAGAAATCAACACTGGTGTCAATTCATTTATTCCAGTTGCTGAGCACTAGACAACTCATATGACTATCTGCTGACATGAACCTCTGACATCAGCCTTGAGCCAAACTTACCAAATTAGCTAAACAAACTTCAATAACTCCACAAGCCAAACCTTACCGGCTTAACCAAGTGTTGAGTCCAATTTAGGAACAGGTTGGGTTGACAAACACCTGTATGCTAATACCTAGACCTTAAAAACTATTAACAAACCATTGTATGCAGTGCTCAATATAAAAAGAGTAAATATTTTTTATATCATATCGAGTGTTGCTTTTCTCCTATTTTACTGTATGACTTTGCTCTGCTTGGACCAGCCCAACATGAAGATACTTGCAATGAATCAATCTTGGCCTCCTTATGATCAACCAATCACAACATAGGATAGGGCAAGCCAGGATCAAAGAGATCACTCCATTGATCAGCCACAGTACTGGACGTCTTGGACGACTAGGGAGGTTATAGAGTTACAATTGGTTCCTGTGAACCATGTCTGACTCAGAAGCCATTACAGAAAACCTTAAAAAAGTTATTTTGAAGTAAACATAAAGAAACCATAGAGATCATATAGGAAGATAGATTAAGCTGTAATAAAACATTTTTTAACAATGCTATGGTCATATATTCAATATATTTCATAATTAGAGAGTCTTAATATTTCATAAGACCTGACTTTATGTGAAGAAAGTTTCAATTTGACATTAAAATTTGAATTAAAAGTTCCTTGAATTTTGACTGCTGTCTGCTAAATTTGTTCTGTTTGTTTTTTTCCTGCTAGAAATAGTGCACTGTCATCATCATCATGAGATCAATAAATATATAGCTTGACACATAGGAAGTGAATTTTGATTTTAAATATTCATTATGTATTTTTTTTATGTATGTGATTAATATTCACTCATATTTGTAGTGTCAAATAAATGTTTTTTTCATCATTAGGTTACAGACTTACTGATTTGCCTAAACTCAAGTCTGATGACTTGATTTACATTACCTATAATTTACATTACCTGTCTGATTTTTCAATTGAAAAGAAGGGAAAAAGAAAACAAATGGTGCAACACAGAAACAAAAAGGAAAATATCTTGTATTTTGCCATTTCAATGTGTGCAGCTTTAAAATACTTACTTCTGATTATGTTGGCAAAAACTGTAAGAATTTGAAAAGGAGTTAAAGGGATCTAACCTTTTACCATTCAAAGATCAATCTTGAACTTGATTGGCTAACTGCTGTCCAATCAGGAGTAGCTTCTTGGGGCTACATTGTAAACTCGATTCTGAAATCTTCCTCTTTTGCAACATCAGTAGTCACATGTTAATTGGAGCCATCCCTTCCAACATTAATGGAATTCAGAATCTGTGAAGCCCACTTGTTACTTGGATATTCTCCTAATAGTTAAGTCTGCAAATATAAACTATATTTGCAAGCCTTCTTTTTATATATTGTGAATACACACTTTTCTGTACAGTAAAATTATAGAATTTAATACAGTCTTTGTGTTACTTCTCTTCTTCAAGTGTATCTGTCTTTGTTTTTGACTTTGTGGAACTTAACTATAAGATCTCTTATAAAACTGAGAAAAAGAAAAGTATTTCATTATTCCACTTCTGACACTTGGCAATGAAAACTAATGATGTAAGCTGTTTCAAGAATAATCATAAAAAATTCTTTCTCAATGTTACATCTACATGGTTTTCTTTTATTTAATGTCTCTTTAGAACATTCGCAATCATGGCTCTCCATGGATTCTTCTTTCTTTTTATCTGTAATTTGCCAAGATTTCTTAGGAAAGTTAATAGTGGTTTCTTGTTCCCATAGTTTTAATTCAGAGTAGTCCTTCTAGTCTGACTGCTACACAAGGCTACCTTGGCTCCCAGTTTACTTTGCTAGTTAACCCATATTTGGGGAGTAGAAGATATGAATTAATGCCTTTTTCTTCCAAGGGGATTCGGGCAAAAATGAATGCAGCAGACTAGGATTTGAACTCTTATCACTGATTCTACTTTCTGCTATGATAACCATTACACCTCATGCACCTCCATGACATAATATTAATATCATGTAATGTTACATTTTCTTTCTAAAGAAAGAGTCTTTATAAAAAAGATTTCATAATTCTATTTTTTTACCCATGGATATTGATAATATAGTTGTGTAAGTGCTGCTTTATTTAAGGAAAAAAATCATTTTTATTGTTTTTAATTCCTTCATGTGTAATAATAAATTTGAATTATTTGCTTTCAATGAAGGAATTAAAGTTTATTTTATTTTTTGCATATTCCAGATTCCAATTCCTATAACTTGCATAAGGTTTCTTGTCATTAAAAATGTATTGAAAGAATGTCAGGAATGCAGAGAATTCTTCTGCTAAAAGAGATTAAGAAAAAGTGTTTCATTTCTAGATAGATACAATGAAATATCAGTGAATAGCCAAAAAGTATTCAGCCTTTTGTTGAGTTTATTTTAGAAGTTTGTAGAGGATGGTCCGAAAGTCTTGTCACCCCTACATAATATAATTTTCTATTTCAGATGACTGATATGAGCTCCTACAATTTAGAAGAGAGTGAGTGACAAGAATTTTGGGCCACCCTGCAGATCTCAGGAGAAATGAAGCTCAAGGTTACTGTAAAGCAAAATTGAATTATTTATTTAGTGCTTTTTTTAATAAAGTTTTCACCGATTCTCAATTTCTGAGTCATTTTAATGAAACATGGTAAAATATCTGATGCAGTATCAACAATTTTATTGGAAAGTTTCACTTATCTAATATTCTCATAGTGCATTATTTCTACTGATAGCTAAAGTTAAGCAATGCTGGAATGAGTAGCATCTGTGGACAATAAATTTATGCTATATTTAATTATACAAGTTCAAATCTATAGAAAAAGAGATAATAGCACAAAATAAGTAAAATATCAAATATCATTTATCTTTTCAAGGCAATTAAATAAAATATTTCCATCCAATCAATGAAAAAAATTTCAAAATGCTTCTTTAAATCCCCCCGCCTACACTGATGCATACATATTCATTTGTGTGTCAAATATTTCAATCTGAACTTCAACCAAAAGAAATTTTATTCCAGATTGGTTTACTAATACTATAAAATTATACATAAAAAAATATTAACTTTTCACATCTTCACTTAAAGTAAACTCTTTAAAAAGCCTGCAAGAAGCTATTAATTTGATAATTAAACACATACACAGATATTATATGTAGGAAATAGGTAAAATGATTAACATAAGATGTATTATCCCTTTTAATTCTATGTTTATTAAAATAAATTATTTTCTTAACACTTCTCCTGCTGTGGATGTACATATGTCTTTATGAAACTTCTGCAATGTTTTTAAGATATAGTGAAATGTCAACACCAAGCATTTGTATTATAACCTAACTAGCATTTAGTGCTATTTCCAAACCAACATTAAGGTAGTAATAGCATACAATATAAACAGTTTTAAACATTTTATTCCAAGCAAGGCAATAAAGCCACTAAGATTATTATTGTGTGTGAAAGAAGATAAGAAAAGGAAAAACATTATTTAGAATCAAGAACAATAAAAGAATAGGAATTAAGAAGATAGAAGATAACAATTGTGTTTTGTTGGTGTCATTTAGTTTTGTAGTGCAGACTATCCAATCAAAACCCAAATGATGGTACCCATCAGCATCTTTATAGTCATTTATTTCCAGTAAATGACAATTTTCTATTTTTCCCCCAAACAGGTCAGTACAGCCAAACAACAATTCTATAACAATGCAGCAGTAAATGTTTTGATATAAAAAAAAAGCCTTATCTTCTGAAAGAGAATAAACCACAAAGTCTTCTTACTTAAATTCCATCAATTCTAAAAAGTCTTTCAAAAATATTTAGAGGTGAAACAGAGTTCAACCATATGAATCAATTTGAAATGGACAGCAAATAAGATTTTAATAAATTTAATTAATATCATTATTCACATGATTCTTTAATAAGCCATGTAATGTTTTTTTGTGATTAAATATAAAAAAATTACGGCAAATGCTAAAAGTTTTCTCATTCAATTTTTTTTAAGAAAGTTCTCAAATAACTCCAACCTTCAACAACCATGACTTGTTTTATAAACTTTACGTCATGCAACTTATAAATGAGAAATACCTTCCCACAGTGATCTACTTTTATTTCTGTTGAAAATCTGCCTCCACCCCATTTAAAAAAGGATTGGTTTCCAGTTTCAACTTGAATTAGTAGCAGTTAATCCCTGATGAGAATGTTCCAAACTTTTCTAGTGAATTGTTTTGTCATGATGACGTCAAACATAAAAAAAAAAATCAAAGTGTAAATAAATTAAAAAAAACTTACAAAACGAAAAACAAATGACTGAAAAAGAAAGTAATTCATAAAATTTATTTCAATAATTGTGAAAGAATTGATTAAGTAAAAGAAAAATGGTCATTTTAGTATTTTACTAAACTAAAATGCACAAGACTAAAATATTTTTATGCAACAAGAACAACAATACAGAAAATTAAAATAAAAGCTGGGAGAATGCAGAAAGGGTTTTTATCTTCTTTTTTCATAATCTTAAAGAATCATTGAAATCATTGGATGGATTTTAAAAACTTTTTGAAAGAATCTCTATTAGAGATTTTTCAATCACATTGATTTGCAGAAATGTATTTACCATTATTACTGCAGATGCCTTTTAAGATTAATTTGACTTTTGTTGCCAAAATTTAGTTTAATAAAATATTTAATTATTTAAAAAAATATTCAATCTATGGTGAGTATGAAATAATAATAACTTTCTTTACCCACTCCCTTTAAATGCAGGTAACCTAAGAAAAAGATGGAAAGAAAATTGTAATTTTGAACTAATGAAAACTTTGTCTTCACAAAAAGTAACCATTAAGTCAAGAAAAAGAAAGAAAAGAAAATAATATGCCTATGCAAAATCCTTTTTGATATAAATTGAGGAATAAAATTAAATTAACAAGAGAAGATTGTCTGAAGTCATGTGAAAAGTTTTTTGTTCATATGTCCAGAGATCAAGTTCTTGCCAGTGTAAAATTACTTGCTAATTATATTATCAGCTTTTAGCCAAACTGGTGACACCTCAAAGAATTTTCAACAATCCAAAAAAGTATTTCAAACTTTCTTTGTTTACTTTTGAATGTATGCAACTGTATATCCCTTCTGTGAACAACAAACTTTCTTCCTTTCGTTTTAAACATTTAAGAATATTATTTTGTATCAGATCATTTAATCTGTTATATGAACTTTTCCTCTTCATAACAATACGATGAAACTATGGACTTTAGTTATTCTGATCTATTTTCTTGAAATAAGCTACTGCCACTACTTCAAGCATATAAATTTGTGAATAAATTCTTTATCTTGTTCTGTTAAAAATTACCCATGTATTTCCTTGTCATTGCCATCCTTCATTAATCTTCTTGGCATTGGTTCATTTTAACCCTGAATCCCCACCACACTATAAGTCATCAGAGACTTTACAGATAGAATTCAGTAATTATGAATAAAACATATTTGGAATATGAAACTCTAAATATTTTATTCTTTTTATAAGATAAAACTGACATTTTATTGCTATTAATGATTATTTAATAAGATTGACTAAAATTAATAATTAATAATTTTATTTATTTATTCTATCTAAATTTCAGTATGTTTTATTTTCATCCTGAAGAGAGTCGAGCTCCAGGACTTATTACCCTAGACACACCAATGTTGCTATGGTTACAGTAAGAAGTTACAGGTCAAAAAAGTAGAAGATGCTTTATTTTAAACCATCCTTTCATTCATTCATTCATTATCAACATTTACTTCAGTGAGTTTAAAATAGCACACAGTCAAATACAAGAAAGTAGAGGTTTGAAGATTGTGTAGTGCCAGTCTTCCAAGTGGGGGTGCCCTAGTTAGGCTGTAGATATTTACTAATCTTACTTTAGAATTGAACAATATCAAAGAGAAGAAAATAGAACAAAGAAAACTAAGTCAGTCTTTCAACTACAGAGGACACCAAGTAAACGATAATTCATTATTGGTTCATTAGGTCTCAATATAAAATCAATGTCACTGCCTACAACTATTTGAGTCTTTATTAATGCTATAAAAATATAAATATTAAAGTTGTATATAAAAAACACAACAAATGAAGAGGAAGGAGAGAAAGGATAACAAAATAAATCCCTGTAAAGAGGTGACTCATAACAAGAAAATAACAAAAAAGAGCCTATCTCCTTGTTTCTAATCCTCTCATCTTGGAGCTAATCAAGTACAAATGTGTAAATTGTATGCACAACATTTAAAAAACAATAAATTATGAACTGCATAGGAAAAAAAATTAATAACACTTTGATTACATTAATGTCTAGCAGCCATTCTTTCTACTTGCATTTGACAAATGAAGTGTAATATGTCTTGATAATGTTGTGTCATATATCAAAAGCAATCAATCAGCACCCAACAAAACTTATCACAAGTGTAGCAGAACGTGTTGAAGTGCATTTAACAAACATTTAATGCCATTTTGCATTTATACAAATTTCTGGTTAGCTCCCTTATATTGGAACACTTGTTTTGCAAAAAATTCCATAGCTACAATGGATAAATTTAAAATTTTAAAATAATTATAACAGCATATTCATGAACGTTTTTCAAATCCTCATCACAATGATCACAGTTACAATATGGTTTGTCTTTGTAATTCACACATGATCTCAGAGATGATTGGAAGTACTTGAGTAGGAAAAAACTATGGATCCTTTCATGATGAATTTCATCTTAACATCAAGAAACTAATTAGGGAACTAGAAAGGATTGTCATAGAAATAAATAGACATAATAGTTTATATTATTCAGTGAAACATGTTTGAATGAAGATATGCTGCCTATATATACATATATATATATATATATATATATATATATATATATGTATATATATGTATGTACAGGGGTTGGACAAAATAATTGGAACAGTTGCAAAATCCACTCCTATATTTCAAAGACCTATTATATTAAGAACTTTAACTGAAACTTCGTAATTGCCTGTTATATCTATTGTAAATATGTTTATTTATTTAATTTACTGTCTTTGTCTTATTCATTTTTAGAATTTAGTAAAATTTAAGCTAAATGCATGACCTCTCCGAGTTTGAAAAAGAGCAGATTGTTGGAGCTCGCATGGCAGGAGCCTCAATCACTAAGGTTGCTGAACTGTTTGGTTTTTTAAGAGCTACCATATTAAGAACACTGATGCAATTCGAGAAACAGGGCAAGACCTCTAGCAACCATAGCAATTCTGGCCAGACTTGCAAACTTACTGACAGGGACTGATATGCATTGAAATGCAATATGGCAAAAAATCATCAGACAAATGCAGCCAAAGTGTCTGCTGAGTTGAATAACCATCTGAATAGTTCAGTTTCTACTAAAACTGTTCACTGTGAGCTCCATAAGGCTGCATATCATGGAAAAGCTGCTATGAGGAAACCTCTTCTCTCCACACACAACATTTAAAAGAGGTTGAAGTGGTGCAGAGATCACAATGCCTGGTCTACAGACCAATGGATGCAAGTCATATTCTCAAACAAGTCCAGTTTTTCTCTTTTCCCAACTTCAGGGTGAGTTTATGTGTGGAGGCAGCCCAAAGAAGCTTACAACCCTGACTGCTTTCTTCCAACAGTGAAGCATGGAGGTGGATCAGTGATAGTTTGGGCCACCATATTATGGAAATGTTTCAGTCCAATAGTTGCTTTGCATGGTAGGATCAACAGCAAAGATTACCTGAACATTTTAGGAGATCATGTTCATCCAATGGCCCAGACTTTATTCCCTGATGGTCAGTGCACATTCCAAGACAATAATGCTCTAATACATGCCGCTCGAGTGGTTAAGAATTGGTATGAAGAGCATGAAAGTGAGCTAGAACACATGGAGTGGCCTCCCCAATCTCAAGATATCAATATTATTGAACATTTGTGGTGCATTTTAGAGTAACAAGTTAGGAGTTGCTATCCTCCACTGTCGTTTCGTAAAGAACTGGAGAAGGTCTTAATGGAAGAATGACTGAAAATTCCTCTGGATGAAGTCAGGAAGCTGTATGATTCCATTCGTAGACATATTAAAGCTGTCTGTGAGGCTAAAGGAGGACCAACTCCATTTTAAATAAATTTTCTTTGAATTTAACAAGTGTTCCAACCCCTGTATGTAGCATCCGAACAAATGTGGAGAAATGAAACAAAGAAAAATTTTCTTATTGACTATATGTTTCACCCTCATTAGATAATTAGATAAAAGGCTTTTCTACTTTTATATGTATATATATATTGCTTAAAATTTGCTATATTTATGGTGAATGAGTACTAACACATATTAACTGGCTGTTCCATAATTTAAACAATCAACAGACCATGTATTATTTTTCTGGGTGATTTTAAGAAATAGGGAAGGGGAAACCATATTTTTTCAGGGTTAATAATTTTAGAATATTTATTGACCTAACCTTGTGATTTTTTTTATTTAATCATTTATTAATTTTTATTTTATTATTTTATTTATTGTTGTATGTATTTTGTTGTTCATACTTTCTAAAGTTTATTTCTTTTGAAAGAAAGTTTGTTTTAAATCATTGGTTTATTAGTATTTTAGTCTTTGGAGTCATGATGTGGTTGTAGGTATCATCGTTAGAATTTGTATTTGTGTCTACATTTAGATTTTGTTTAAGTTTGTATCATTATTAGAGTGCAGACATGAAAAAAATCCTTATTTGGCTTTTTTGAATGTTGTAAAATGCTTTTAACAAAATTAACCTAATTAAAGCAGTTCAGTTGGTTTAAACGTTTTGCTTATTGTTTATTTCATATGATATTATAATTTATAATATTTTGTGGGATTTCCAAAAATAAAAAATGTCAGTATTGCTTGTTACTCTTTGCTCTCAAGTGCAATGATAAGATATTCATGATTTTTAATTAATGAAGTAATTTAATGAAGCAATTTAATTATAAAAGCAATTCATTAAATATTTGTTAATTATATATAAATAATTATAACAGATAACAAAAGACCATGGTGAAAATGTATAAGAAAACACATGTTTTCTAAAGTTGAATATGGAAATTAGCTATCTCCATTAAAATCATATTAGGTAAGATATAAGACCCATGTTGTTAGATATAAAAATAAAACTATTTTTATTTGATATGATAGTTTTATGTAGTATTTTCACATGCAAATATAGATAATCAACAAAGAATTTATTTAATAAGTTTTGAGTGGACACTTACAGAAATGTTCAACTTTATATAGTAAATATAATAACAGACAAGAACAGATCATAAATGAAAAGAAATACCATATGGCCTATTTACTAACCACTAAGGTATTTATTGAATATTTCAGAGGAGTATTTATAATATTCAAACAATTTATGTAGTAATATGTAAATGACTGCCTAATGAGGATAGCTAATTAGCATAGACTATATAAATGCACAAGCAGTAAGGGTAGGGCAGTTCTGCAAAATAAACAACTACCACTGGACTGAGAACATACAAAGGAAATCACACTTCTTAACGGCTTATATGATAACAACTAATTTTCTTAATAGAATAGTTTAAATATTAACTGTATTAAGGCATTAAGTAGTACAGCTTATTTGTATGAATTAATAATCCAAGGAGATTAGAGTTGTTCATAATCTCAAGTTTTCTGGATTTGGTAAGATAAGAATATTTCTTTCATTATTTTTTATGGTTAAGAAAATTTGTACTGGTATTTTTGTCTGTCTTTTTTGATTTAATATTACTGTAGGAAAGAAACAGAATAAAATGATATGAAAGTAATATATTGATTTTTTTTAGATATAAGTTCAAACCTCATTTGTGGAGTGGATATATGTTCTAATATGAGAATTAAAAAGCTTTGGACAAGGACTAAAGTTGAATTAAAAGACTTTTTACCAATCCAAGATTCAATTAAACTGTATACACTAAAGATTTTCTTTGGGTAGAGGCATAAAAGAATTGAATAAAAGAATGACAAAAATGAAAAAAAGAGAAATCTGATGATGGTAAGAATTTTAGATAAAAGATTTCATGTAAAAGTCATCAGAGGTAGAACATTGAATCCAAAACTTTGTGATGAGACAGCTGAAAAAGTTGATTGATTTAAAGAATCAAGTATTTCAATGACTAAACAAAAACCAGACTTGAAATGGACAAAGAAAAGGTATTCATTGAGAATCAATAAAGAGAAGAATTCTTATGAGATGGAATTTGAACAGATTGATCAATCTGTGAGTTATCCATTGTTTCCAATATTCCACTGGATATTTCATACATCTTTTGAAATCACTCCACCAACAAATAAAAAAAAAATACCTTCAATTCCATAAATTATTCCATTGCACTCTTTAAGAGTGTGTGTGCATATGTGAGATATCTGTGTGAGTGTAAAATTGAATGTGTGCATGTTTATATATAAGTGAGTATGAGAGAGATAGTGTGTGCATGTGATTTATGTATAAGTGGATGTGTGTGAGATTTTGTGTATGTATATTTGTGTATGTATGAGAAAGAAAGGAATTTATGCATGAGTATATACGAGATTGACTGTATGTGCTTGTGAATGAATGAGAGTGAGTGTATGCATGTGTATATGTAAATATGTGAGTGAGCATGAGAGAGAGAGAGAGAGAGAGAGAGAGAGAGTGTGTGTGTGTGTGTGTGTGTGTGTGTGTGTGTGTGTGTGTGTGTGTGTGTGTGTGAGGAAAACAATTAGCAAAATGAGTTTGAATTTCAGCTGAAGCTGCTGGTGTTCCCTTAATTCTAATTCCCTTGTGAAAGGCATGAATCCAGTTATCCCTGCACTCTGTCCCACGGTCAGATATATTCACAAAAATATCTTGTCTCTAGCATGCCAAGATAGTTGATAGAGAAAAAACTACCATACAACCAAGGCAATGATAACAGCTATTACAACTCTTGTCAACCTTGACAGTAGCCAATCATGTATGCACATAAAGAAAGAGATAAAGAAAAGACAAAATGGCAGTATCATATTAGATTGATGCAAATGTTTTCCAACGCTTTGTACAATGTTAGGGAACTCTTAGAAATGTCTTTGAAGTTTACTCAGCTTTTTATTGAGTAAATACTTTTAAAGAATTGCTTGTAGAAAAATGATAATTTTAATTTATTTGCAAGAAAAACAAATTTGAACATATGATATATTTTTGACACTATTCATATTCAATTTGGTTAAAAAGGAACATGGAAGTTAATGTATCACTGAAACCTGTGGTAAATACAAAGTAGATCCAAGCAAAAGTTTCAGATGATTTGTAAAAATGAAAATTTTGAGCTCAAGAACAAAGACTATACAGAAAGACAGAAGTTGAAAACATGAGAACTTACAGAAGAATTGGTGATAAATCAGTCAACTGTAGTGTTTTGTTCAATACAGAAGAAAAAATTTAGGACAAAATAATCAACAAAAAATTAATTTATTATAAGAATACAAATGAAAAAAAACATGACTAAATCCAGGATAATCTTCAACATTTCAACTGAAACATAATTTAATAGAGAAAATATTTTCTTTGAGTTTGAGAATATTCAACAACCTCCTCAGTAGATGAATACAATGTGGGAGCCTCTTATTAAAAATCCCACTACTTGAGTCAGAACACCAATAGGCTTCAAACAGCCTGAGTCAGGACACTGTTTGAAACCTATAGTCTTACCACCTAAGTACAGATATTAGGTTTAAGGCTCCAGAATTTTAAAACTAGATTGTTCAAGAGTCATATGACTTAGGAGATTAAACCATTGATTAAAACAGATCTACGTCCTAGTAGTTCTTAGTTCAATCCCAGTATCTGGTAGTGTTCAAGATTACATACAAATGGACAAGTGTTGCAAAGCTGAATAAGATATGTGATCATGAACTCATATGAGTTATCTCCCCTAATCAGGGAAAGTGAAAAATCTATCCCCATTGATTGAATAAATTGATTCAAAATTCAAAAAAAGGTTACTGAAAGAAGAATGTTACAAAGTACAAGGCCCAAATATTGTGAGTATAACAACCAAAATGAGAATGTTGATCCAAATAGCAATTATAAAGCAGAGATAATTCCCACATCTCAAAAATTTCAATATGAATTATAGTAGTCGTGCATTTTTTCTTTCAAAAATAAGATATATTCTAATACATGCAAGTGTAACTCATTAATAATAAAAACTATTTATATATATATATATATATATATATATATATATATATATATATATGACAAACTGGAAAGTTTTTTTTGTGAAGCATTTCATCCGTTATGATTTCATTGGACTGGGCTTTGTTGACACATGAACAAGAGATGCAGTTAGTTTCAATATTTTTAAAAAGAATTTTTTTTTTCCATCTATCTAAATTCATCTTAATTCTTTTTCTTTTTCTCTCCATCACCTTTGTCCCTGACTATCCTACATGTGACAATATAAAATCTATCAAGAATGGAGATATATTGTAAGATCCTGGACTCAAATTTATCATGGCTGAACTAGTGATCAAGAGCTTATAACAAGTGAGGTAACATTTTCTTCGCAATAAGACATGTAGCATTAGATAAGAACTTTTCAAACAGGAATGAAGTTCATTATGTCTGATATCTTTCAGTATTCTGTCTAAAGTCTCAAATACACACTTATCAGCCATAGTGTACTCATCCCAGACTGTGATCTTCTCTCTTAGCCATAAAAGTAAGTGTACATGTGGCAGTCCCCACTCTTTTGCCACTCAATTGAATACATGTGACATTTTACAGGTCCAGATATTTTTTCTTTATTGATGAGATCCATCAGTTTGTTGACCTTCAGCTTAAAAATCCTACCAGCAATATCATGTCTGTTGCAGATTGTCAAGAAAGAAGATTTTCCAAAATCTCAGGTCAATTCAGATTTGTAGTAAATGTAACAAACAAATCTGGTTTGCCAAAATGTCTGACAGAAGTCAATCCATCTTGAAGTCTTTCATGCATGTACCTTGGTCCACCTGTGAATGATGAAGGGAGAATAACTATGTGTGTTGCATTGACAGAACTGCCATCATTTTGAATTGTATCCTTTAGGTGGATGTATTCCTCTGCTCTTAAGTTTTTTTTTATTCATTTTGATAAAAAAGGAACCTTTCTGATTCAATTTTTGCATACATATCCACCAAGAACTGGTTGAATAGTTGCTTGAATCTGAAGAGATAATTATAACTGTTACTCTTTATCATAATTCTGTATGCATATCCATGGCTGATATTTTTTTTTGTTTGTGGTTAATCCAGTGTTCAAAAGTCTTTGCCTGAGGAGAAAATGGTATCCATCTGTTCATTGCCAAAAGATGAGTGGATATTGTAAGGCATCATAAACCCTGTGAGTTTCTGCAACTCTTTGAAGATTTCCAACTTATTTCTGGAGAACAATATCCCTTTTGTCACATTCTTGGCCAAACATTAGGATAGCTATCTCATTGGTACATGATGTATTGAACCTCCTCTGGTGCTCACCAGAAGATGTTTTATCAGCTCTAATCACAATTCTGAAATCTTTAGGTCCAGCTCTTTCCATAGCTGATTTGAACTCCCTAACATAAACATTGTGCTCATGCAAAAACTCTTGAAGAGTCAATATAATGTCAAACTTCAGTTTATCAAACATATTTCTTCTGGCCTATTTTGCTTGTTAGTCCTCTGTGAAGTAGATTTGAAGAAATTGGTGTGGCTCATTAGATAATGGTAGAAGGGAACCAATCCTTTGGTGAACCTGACCCTCTACTCTGAAAGTTGATTTCCATCCTGGAAGTGTTGCATTTTTTGCTCCAAATGAGGTCATAGCAAAGCAATTATTGTAGACCCTAATGTACTGAAGAAAATCTCTTGATTCTTGAGAAATCCCATTCAAAAGAGAGAAGAGTGACCCAGGAGGTATTGGAAGTTCTGCTAGTTGAATCTTTCCTTTCTTACAACACATATTATCAGATTCATCCTTGAATCTTATGGCATTGCAATAATGGCACTGGATATCTATTGGTCCAATGGACACCTTTTGATGATTTGCATAATCAGTATTGCAATTGTATTGGAATGCAGCTTTTTAGAAGTTAACAAAAGGTATATATTGTACACTGGCATATCTTGTTGAATCTAAACCAAGCCTGTTGCTGTTTTGTAATGGAGTTTCAGCAGCTCATGATGCTCTCATCCAAGGATCATGAAGGGATTTTCTTTTTGGAGCTTGCTGAACGATTTCATCACTGAGGATTTACAGAAATAATATTTCAATCATTTTTAACATTGGAGATGTTAGAAAAAGTAATTAACATCAGTACACTTCTTTCGTGTTGTCTCTCAGTTCTGTCTCTGTCTTTGGATAGAGTGTGACTCAGTTGTGGTTCCATTGAAGGACAAGCGGCACAACAGAGGAAAATCACACTGTGAGGTGTCCAGCCCTGGGGAACAGATGCTCAAGTCTGCACTCTCTCATTGCACTAGAAAGAGGGATCTGTGCTTGCACCAAGGCCAGTGCAACTAATGGTTGTGGGGCTCAGGCAATATTTGCTCTAGCCCACATTAATCCGACCTTGTGTCACATCTCATTCTCGTGTGGGAATGAATAAACACCGTGTAAATCACTTTTTGTAAAAAACAAACTTTATAGCCTTTCAAATTTTTATGTCATGGAGTGTTTTATAGATCCCCCTGTGAATATGCAGTATTGTGGTATATGCAGGATTGGGTAGTGATGGATGAGTTCTTGTGGCACATGAGTAAATTGTAATGAATGAATGGGTCGTGAATCGGATTAACTAAGACTAGGATAGCCCATCCCTATTTCCCCCTCGGCCTTGGGCCACAATTCTGTATTGTTTAGAATAAATCTCAAATTACTATAAAGTTAAGTTGGGGCATTTTAACCCCAAAATTTGTGGAAGAATTGAGCTTCAATTTTTTATTTATTCATATTTATGTAATGGATTTATTGTTAATCCAACATTTTTATTACTTCAAACATTATTTTTACTGGATATATCATATTTGAAATCAATGCCTTATTTTTATTTATTAAACAGTCAAAATTTGAGTAATGAGAACATGTGACCCCCTTTGTAAGGAACTTCCCACACCCACTATTTGATCCAGTGTGCTCTACTGATTGACTATGGAGAATCATACACCAAGCAAAGTTCTATTTTCCCCTTTTTATGGAAGCACAAATTCTCTTGGGGGAGGGATGTAGTTTCGATCACTGCCCTAGGGAAATTCAATTTTCTTTACTAAGATTTCTCAAATGTGCAGACCAATAGACAAAATAAAAATGGAGTATTCAGTGCCAGATTTAGCAGGGTCTCAAAATTTAGAGGGCCTCCAGCCAAGGTGTATAATGTTTTTGACACTGTCTAATATTTTTAATACTCTCATAGCACATTGTAGACTCTAAATAACCCTTCAGTAATTTTAAGCACCCGTCATCCTCAGCTTTACTCAAATTGTTTAATTTAACATCATCTATTTTCCTCTACTCATGAGAATGGGGGATTTAGAGGGCCCTCACAAGTGGAACAGCCTAAGGGCCTCTCTTCATCTAAATTTGGTCCTGGGAGCATCTATTTCAAATACAGAGTATCCAGTATAATAACATTTGAAGTAATAAAAATATCTGATTAATATTAAATCCATTAATTCCTTAAAAATTGCTTTGTTTACATTTTGGATATGAAACTGAGTAGATATGAATCTTTTGAGAAATCTTTTGGATGAAAAGAAATATGGGCTTTGTTATGAGGGAAAATAGAATCTTGTTTCCTGCATAGTTCTTCATAGCTGATCCATAAATGACACTAGTTTTCTCTTTTAATTAGAGTAGGATTTTTTAAATCAAAATTATTGTCAGTCTCATTATGGTGGGCACCTAAACTATCAGATAATAAAAGATTACAGAAAACTTTTGATATCAGCCAATTCAATTAAAAACCAAAGAAATTTCTTACTGAAATGCATCAAGGAAAAAGTAATCCCATGAGGCACACACAAAATATTAAGAACATCTCATGACATATTTCCAACCTATGCATGTGATTTTTTAAATCATCTGCTGAGAAAATGGAAGAAATGAAGAAACTAAAACTTCTGAACACAAAAAAAATCTTGCAAAAAGGATGTCATAACAAAACCAGAAATGGCTTATTTACACCACACGATTAAATATATAAGCAACAATCAAATGAAGAAATTACAATGAAAATTCAACATCCTGTGTATTAATAGGAAATGACAATAAATTGGTAAACCAAATGTAATACAAAATCTATCATATATAAAACTATCCAATACCAATCTGAAAGCTATTAGCTTTGGTTTAAAATTCAAAAGGTCAGTCATTTAGTATGCAAACAGAAGAACTTATATCAACCAATGGCTGTGCATAAAATTCTTTGGGAAAACATTACAATGAGTCAATCCTACTCTCTAAGCAAAAACATGTGCCCTGGAATAAAGGAACAGTAAGTATAATTGGATGTTGTTAAGCTGCTGGTGTTACATCAGAATTTTACTTCAATTTGGACACCTTAATGAAAGCTAAGGTGTCCAACACTGCCAATGAGCTTACTATTTGCCTGGTCTCCAACCCAAGTATTTTGACATCTCTGTACCTTTATCTATCCACACACACACACACACACACACACACACACACACACACACATACACATATGCATGCAATTGTGTGATAAAGCAACTGATATGAAGATAGAATATATGAAAATCAATTTTTTTCTGTTGTTAACATTTCATTTAATACATATATATATATATATATATATATATATATATATATATATATATATATATATATTACAGTGAGGTTCATCCTGTACAAGGCCTGGAGCCATACAAGGTAGAAATTTACAGAGTAAGAGGCACTTTATGTGAATAGGATGGAATATAATGGTTAACTCTAGACTTGAACATTGTAGTGATCAAGGAAACATTCTCTTGAGAGTCAGTTGCACAGCTCAGTGGTTTGTGGGAAGAAACTGTTTGAGTAGAACTTATGTCTCACTAATAGAATACACAGGAGAATGAGGGTGGTTTGCTGCAATGGGTGTGGCAGGGCAGGTCCTAGCCATGATTGTTTGAACTGATAGAACCAAGGAATACAGTTCATCTGAGCACTTTCCATGGAATTAGTGATAGAGCAGCGAGAGGCTTGCCACGTCCTGCCTGTAGGAGGGAGGTTGAATGGCGGAAAATAATTTGTCACAAGGAGTCAGGTACTTACTGGAGCTGTACAGGGAAATGGCTATTTTTTCTGCATCTTTTTTTTATGAGATTAAGTTGCAGAATATCATAAAATTTAAAGGAATAATAAAATGATATAAAGAAAGAAACAAAATGTACTACCAAGTAATCAGACAGAATTTCCAAACATATAACAAAATGTTATGGTTGACTAAAGGCATTTCAATAATTAGACTAAGCAATTTTCACTGTTCTTTGATAGTAATAACTTCATGAGGAACTATTTTACTCCAATCAAACCAAACTTTCACAGCAAAAAAAGGAATTTTCACATCAAGACAATTGAAACTATAGCCAACATGCATTTAGTTTAGTTTTATTAAATTACTTGATAATTTCAAACAATTCCTAATTCAAAACAACCTGGTACAAATTTGTCCAGTTTCATTTGCCAATCATGAAACAATATTTAATGGAATCCAACTTGAAAATGTTACTTTTTTCTTAAAAAGTTTCCATATCTGTCTAAGAAAGTCTTAAAAGATATTCAATGATGATAATTATTTTGTGGACATAAAGAAGCTGACTAATGCATAAAAAAGAACCAAATAATGTTTTGCAGTTAGCAGACATAAAGACAAAATTAATTCCTTTTCAACTTCATCAATAATGAGCAGAAGGCTGAAAAATAAAAAAAAACATTTGACATTTTGTAATTTAAGTAATGAATAAAGCTATGGTTAAGGCATTGGTTTGAGGATTGTTTTATATCTTCTACTATTCACTTACAGTTAATCTCCTACTGTGGATTAAGAATACTTTGAAAATGGAAATTTAATGAACATAATCTGACTTGAAATAACTGAGCCTGATTAAATGTCTGGCTGTAATTCATTTGCTTCAGAATAGGAAATAAAAAGATTCCATACACTTTGATTGATTGTTAGATCAGTGGTTTAGCTCTGTCTTTTAGTTATGGTTTTTAAAGAGTTTTTAGGATATGGGCAAGATTAGTTCTTTCTTTTTTTAATTATTTCACTACTACTAAGATGCAAGGGGGGGGTTACTGAGTGTTAGAGAATATGAGAAAGAAAAACATTATTAAGGCGCAAGAACAATAAAAGAACAGAAATTAAGAAGTTAACGATTGACATTGCATTTACATTTTTGAAAATCAAAGTTGACTGAGAAACAATTATCGCAAGAGTATAAACATGATGTGTCAGACTTATGAGCCTGTCACATCATGTTGTAAGTTTTTGTAACATCAACTAGTTTTCCTTTTCAGGCTCAGAGAAAAGGCATGTGATATAATTCTACACTTTGTTAGCATATTCTCTTTCTAGAAAATGAAAAAAACTTAATTTACATTTTTCTAACTTCCCTCTGAGAAATGTTTTGGAAATTATCTGCTCTCAATGGACAGATATTACTGTGGAAGTCCCACATATATTTTGTAATCTAACAAATGTATCTAAAGTATTTTTATTGTTTAACTAACTATATCTTTTTGAGGATTATGTAATTGTCTACATGTGGTATCTTTTAATCATGCAAACCTTTCTGAAGGTTCTCAATCTTGTTCATTTTTTCTTTTTGCTAAATGTCAGTCCAATACAAGACCCAAGAGTCACTCAAATTAGAGGGCTACTGAATGAAGTTATATGGATGTAAAAGGAGGAAGTGTAGATTATGGATATATGTAGGACATATAATAGCTCACCCTAGACTCATTTAAGACTGTAGTGATTCAGAAACAGCCTCTTGGGTGTGGTTCTGAGGAAGAAGCTGCCTGGGTGGAACTTTCTTCTTAGAATTGGAATACAAGAGAAATGAGACTGATTGGGCTTCGTGAACATGGTATGGTTGATTCTAGCTGTAAAGGTTTGAACTAGTGAAAGTATGTAGCTTGTCAAAACATTTTTTTTGATTGATTTCACCCCATGAAATGCATTATATCACTAAGACACAAGGGGTTACTGAGTGTGGAAGAATTAAAAACAGAAAGATTACTAATAAGTGGGAACAAAAAGAGTAAATCAGGAGAACAGTAGATAGCAATTGACATTACATTTACATTTTCGAAAATGGCTGGAAAGCATGGAGCTGAAAAGGAGTTCCATAAGTGAGAAGTGCTAGAAAAGAAACTGTTAGCATAGAATTTATGGTTACATCTAGCCAGCTCAATGGTAAATTGATGAAATCTCAGTGTGAGTCTAGTACTGTACTTAAATTCAAAAAGTCTAGGTACTATAGTGAAGAGCTCATCTGAACAATTACTATGAAAATATTTATAGCAAAGACAGAGGAAGGCAACTTTATGGTGGTGGGAAAATGATGTAAGTCAAGCCACAAGATCAGGGCCAATAATATTGCTGATTCTTCTTTGGATTTTATTAAGGAGTTCAAGGTAATAAATAGCAGGAGTATTGGACCAAATGTGGCAACAATATTCTAACCATGGCTGATTGGTAGACATAGATATATAATAGAAAAGTTGTCTTGCATGACACAGTGAGCCAACTTTCTTAGCATCTGACCTAGCAATGGATTCATATCAACTGAGAATATTAGCCCAAGAAAGCACAGTAAGTTATTTTCATGGTGGTTAGCATCAGCCATGGTGATGGAAGGCAGAGAGAGGTCTCTCAGATAATTAATGGAGAGGAGTTTAGTGTTAAAGGCAGTAAAATTAACAAGTCATCTTTTCTCCCAGTTAACAACAGACAAAAGGTCATTTTGGACATTGACTGACATTTTGACCTGATCAAACTGATCAGACTTACTATCAAGATAGCAGTAAATGGTTGTGTCATCAACATAGATACCAATTTTAGAGCTGATGCTATCAGGAAGGTCATTGATGAAAATTACAAAGTAGGACCAAGGATGGAATCTGTGGAGATGTCCGCAAGGATCTAGCCATTCAGAATAAATTGATTAGGGCCTCTAGGAGTTTCCCGAAAAGAAGTAGAAGACTAATAATAGGCCAATACTTGGAAAGATATGGAAATAGTTATATCGTATATAATTATATGCTTGCAATGTGAGAATGAATTGCATTTATGAGTTCTACTTGAATTTGAATAATTCTCTACCTTACATTTTAAACGATCATAATCAACAACTGATTGTCTGTTACATCTGGACTTTATTTCAAATCAACACCTTAGTTATGATAAAACAAATTTTGGACAGTAGAGTAAGATATTGTTTTATTTCTTTCCACTTTGAGAAAGCAGCAACTAGCTTCAGTAGGTTTGAAGCCCAGTTTAAATTAATGCTTCAAAATTGGCAGAATTTCAATATTTGTATCTATCATTACATCTAAATCAAAAGGGAGAGTTGAATAATATTGATAATATGTACACAAGTTTTATAGACTCCCCTGTAGAGCAGAGAGTCATCACATTACCATTGTGCTTTATGTAGCAAGTAGATTTTTATGGGTGGGAGTTGTTACTCTCATGCTCAACCAGTTCTCTGAGGTGTCCTTCTTAGATTAGTTGCCAATCAAAGCTAGAGAACCCAGTCTGCCCTGCAATTAACCCTTTGATTAACCATTCTCAAATCTCACTTTCCGCACTGCTAACCACTATGCTATGCACACATCCACTGATAATATATATATATATATATACACGGAATGTATTCCGTGTATACCAATTATATACTTTGATATATATATATACATATATATATATGTGTGTGTGTGTATAACCGAATCCCTATTGAATGATATGCATATAATTCTGTCCATAGTTTCTGCTATCATCTCTAAATTCAATCTTGACAAAGCATATGGACTGACTTGATGGTATCTTTGCAATAGTCCTTAAGAAATGTGCTCCTAAACTGGCAGCTTTCAACTCTACAATAAGTGCCTTCTCACTTTCCTGCTTATTGCAAATCATCTTCTGTTGTCTCTGTCTTTAAGAACTCAGGCAAATCATCTGATCCTTCTGACTATTGGCCAAACTATTGCACTTTCTTGGATGAAAGTTTTCCACTGATATGAAGTGGAAAGATTATATTGAATCAGTTGCTAGATCAACTATGAGCAAAGATTGGTTCACCGTATCATGCTCGACAATTTTTCTCACCAGAATCTATCTTATATATTATCCTTGCTTTGAATATTTTTGCTACATCTAGTTTGTTGTTCTTGCTATATATTTAGAGGTTCTTGATAAAATTCAAAGAATCTAAAATATTATTGGTCCTGACCTGGCATCTTGACTTCAGTCAATTTTCCACCCCTGTAATCTAACTTCCCTGTGTCTTTTCTATAAATACTTTCATGGTAATTGTTCTAATAAATTTTCCTCTATAATACATAAACTTTATGAATTTAAGTGTAGTATCAGATTGGTGATAAGGTTTCATCATTATCCAGTTCAAATGGATAGATGTAACTGTAAGTTCTATGCTAACAGTTTCTTTTCTCACATTCTTGCTTGTGGAACTCTCTTCCAGTTTATTGCTTCCCAGTCAACTTTGATCTTCAAAAATTTAAATGCAATGTCAATTGTTATCTACTGTGTTCTTAATTCTTGTTCTTTCATAGTTCTCGCTTCTTAATAGTGATTTTTTGTTATATTCTCTAATATTCAATAACCTCCTTGCATCTTAGTGGCTTTATTGCCTTGCTTGGGGAGAAATGAGTAATATATATATATATATATATATATATATATATATATAAAGCATAGTCTATTATGGAAACAGTCCATCATTTAGACATGTTTATTGAATAGAATGGAAAAGGAATGTTTACTAATCCCTTTGTTGAGTTTCTCCTAGTGTTGAATAAGTTGCTTGATTTTGGGTAATCAGAGATAGTCTTTGTATGTGTAAATGGAATAAGCTTTAGCTTATTTAACTCTGAATTAACAGAATATGTGGCACAAGGCCAAAATGGGGAAAGGGGAAGAGGTCGGTCTTCTGTCTTAACTTTAAACTTAGCTAGCCACAAATGCTGACCCAATCATTCTAACAATATTCCTTGCACCAAAACGATACATTCTTACATACCTTTCTCACCACACCCACCATAATACCTGAATGTCTCAATGAAAATACTAACTAGACCCCATATGTACAATATATCGTCTATGGTAGGAGGGGAATAAAACAACAATATTAAGAATTTTAAAAATATCCCCAATGAGTATTTACACAATGAAATAAAACTATTTACAAGAAACTAAACAAAATGATGTTAGTAATAAAACCCCCACAAATGGAATAAGCTTTAGAATAAAAAATGAAAATCCTAATAAATGTCTACAAAGTTTTCATATTCTTTACCATCCTTTCAGCTAATTTTAATAAACAAACTTTTCAAACATGCATATTTAATTTTTGAAATTTTGAAAATTGTCCATTTTATTTTTGCAAATGTTGCAATGACAATGATTCCGTATCTTCAGTTCAAGAAAAAATTTTATATATATTTTGTGTGTCTTCAATTCAAGGAATGTTTTTGTACAGATTTTGTGTGTCTTCAGTTCAAGAAAAGATTTTGTATATATTTCAATTCAGGTTCCCATGGTCTTCTATTTATAGCCCAAGCCATCTATCTGTTTGGTTTCTAATCGATCTGTCCAGCCAATGAGCTATTGAAACAGACAAGTCATTTGGTTAGGGAAAGTCCAGATGGCAGGGTAGGAGGAAAACTTCCCCCCATCACTAGCAGCAGCAGCAGCACCAGCAGAATGAGGCTAGAGGTGGAGTAGGCCAGACATCTTTTACAATTTCACCTCCTTTCATCACTTTTATTGAAATTAGCACACACAGCTGCAGTTTTCACCCAGTTGTGTCTGTGAACGATGAATGTAGTGGGGAGGAGATAGAAATATTTCTTCAGGTTATAGCTTTTCTGCCATCCATGACAAAGTTTTCTGAGATCATAATTAAATTCATCATCAGCATAATAAGAATTTACATTATCATCAACAGCAGCATCATCCTTATTCACAGCATCCTCATCAGCAACAGCATAATTAGTCTATCATCATCATCAGCACCATAATCATAATTGACATCATCATCATCAACATACGTCATTTGCATCATCATCATTTCCATCATCATTAATTTGCCAAAGATAACAATAAATACAAATCTCTTTCTATTTTGATCTGCCAAAGAAATGTGCTTTCTGCAGTCATATCAGTATTAGTGAAATCATTGTCTTTTAACATTAGTGTAATCATTTATCATTAGCGTAATCATTGTCTATCATCATTAGCATGGTGATTGTTTTCCAACATTAGTGTATTCATTGTCCATCATCATTAACATAATCTTTGTCTTTCAACATTAGCATAATTATTGTCTATCATCATTAGTGTAATCATTCCTTTCAACATTATTGTAATCATTCTAACAGTCTATAGTCTTTGCTTTCTCTTATTACCTTGTCTAAAAGTTCTGTCACTTTCCATGTATCTTATATTCTTAAGATTATGCCTGTCAATCATAAACCCTTGTAGGTCTTCTTTTTCTCTTTGAGTTGTTTTGCTATATAAGTTGAATAAAATACATTCTTATCTTATTCTTCTTTCTATTTATTTGTATTCACTGAATTCCTTCCCTATCTACATAATGGCTGATTTTTTCTAGCAGAGGTCATGGATTAAATTCTGATCATCTTTTCACTTTCCAGAGTTTGTAAAGAATGAGTCTTTTGATCAGATTCTCAGTTCATTCACACCAAGATAATCTTCATAAAAAATTATTAGAATTAAAAATTATTTTCTTTCATGCATTCTAAATGATGAAATTTATTCACTTATTAAATTTAACTATTCTTGTCTTCTCAAGTATAAGAGATATTTATCAACAAGTTTTAACCCAAAAAAATTCACTTGATAAAGACACAGATTCTTGTGATTTTAATGATAAGAAAGTATTAGTCATAAATTCCAAATCATTCATTAACACCTTCAGGGGCAACATTTTTTCACTAACATTTGTAGAATGAATAAGGATTCCCCAGAGACTAAATAACATTGTTAGAAAATAGGTGTTGATCAAAATGAATACAAAATGCAAATTTCAAAAAGGAAATATTAATCATTTGATGTTTGACACTTAACAGTGAAAAATGTCAATCATTTACTGTTTGCCACTTACCAGTGAAAATGCCAAATGTCCATTAGCACTGAATAAATTAAATTACAGAATGAACTTGTTCCAGAATTTGCATCAACCATGAATGACTTGAAAGTTAGAAATAAGAATCTTCAATCTCTTTTAGTCCATATTTACAGCTATGTGCTAAAGAAAAGGCAAAAAATATTAATTTCTCTCTTAAAATCATTGCATTTATAAACTATTTATTTATTTGAAGTAAAAGAAGTGTAAGAAGTCTGTAACAGATGATGTAATATAAGAATGAAGTTTGTACACAGATTGGATTATATCACATGAAGTATTGCATTGGCAACGATTTCTGATTTACTGCTATCAAAATGGATTTATGTCAGTGTGCATTATATTATGCAATTTGCTACTGTAAATCTGTTTATATTACTCTCATATAACGTTGTACATTGTAGTGTTAGAGTGATGATGATGATGATGATGATGATGATGATGATGACGGCAATATATACTCACTTACACAGCTATAGATAGATATAAAAAGTGTAGACACAGAAATCAAAACTGCATACTCCAATGATTGTTACTGCCAGGCCTTATGCAGTGTTGATTTCTATGTTCACAATGCACACACACACACACACACATACACACACACACACACACACACATATATAAACACAAGTAAATGTAATGATAACAATCAATAACAAATAATAAAGTAATCAATAATAAATTCTGTGTAAAACAATTAACAAACAATACTATAAAACAGACATAAAACTGCATTCAGATACACAATTATTTCTACTCAACAGCTCGTACAATAATTTGAAACATAACCATTACTGCCCATCCAATAAACATTAGAATAACAGACGTACCTATTATGCCCCACTGACCAGCATATATAAATAGCCAAGCCAAAATACAAAACACATGGCCTGACAATTGTGTTTAAACATGAAATAGACTGTCACCACTGGGTGTTGACAATAAAGTCTACTTTTATATATATATATGTAAGCAAATATATGGATATAGATCAGACAGTATAAAGAAAAATATACTGAAAAAACAAACAGAAATCCTAATATGCGATTATGCTGTTTTAATGTTTAATGTCAACATCGGACGTTTTGGTCTAATAGACCATCTTCAGGACATATTCATAAAACATAATTAACAGACCATATACAATTCAACATGAAAAAGACGATGGACATAAAAGCAATACCAATCCAAACAGATAACTGAAATCTTTTATAAGATCAGCGTTCTGTTTAAATATGATCACGTCGTCGTCACGTGGGCTATGTTGTGAAAACGTATTCCTAAAATTTGAGTATTTTGAATGAAAAAGGAAAAGAATTTTATTTTGATCTAAAACTTATATGTACATTTGTCGAGCATTAATCTTGCTAGAAAAGGGGAAATATTAAAGAAGCCAGGTCTAGTGTTCACCGTGCGTGAGATAGATATTATGCCTGCTTCATAAATCCGCCTAAGATTTTTATTATGAAAATATTTTAAAATCTTCACAGAATCAAAATCGAAATTATGATCAGCTTTAGTTGTGTGTACAACTAAAGCATTTTCTATGTTGAATTGTATATGGTCTATGTTAATTATGTTTTATGAATATGCCCTGAAGATGGTCTATTAGACCGAAATGTCCAACGTTGACATTAAATATTAAAACAGCATAATCGCATAGTAGGATTTATGTTTGTTTTTTCAGTATATTTTTCTTCATATATATATATATATATATATATATATATACACACAGAATGGCCAAAATGTTATGATAACATCAAGAAAGATGACAATAGCCCAAATATAATAATGTAAATAATGATATCTTCTCATCCCAAAAATTCAGGCTGAAATTACAGCTCTAGTTATCTATTGATTAGTTTTTGGCAGAAGTTCTGCTGACTTTAAAAATATCTTCAATTCTCATAATTTTATTTTTTTTAAATTATATTACAATTATTATTAATTATATATCTATATATCTAAGTATAATATTTGTAATTTATATAATAGATACAAATTACCATGTTTTTTCAGAGTTTTCAATATCTGAGATAGAGCCGCCATAAAATCAATTGTAGACTAATGTTTAAAATCGCTTTTAAAACCTTTCAGAAATGTTCACAAGCTCTTTAGCTTTACTTTCAATTTCATGATGAAAATCAATGATCAGATGCTTGACAATTGATTTACAATATGAAATTGACAGTAATGTCAGACTAGGATTTTGAATGTTCTTTATGTTTTTAAACTGATTTTGAACATCACTCTATATTTGACATTTTATATATAAAACTCCTCCACTGTCTTTTGAACAGGAGTGGAGGTTTATTCCTTGTTTCCTGTTTAGGATTAGGTTTCCGATTTCTTCCAAAGTCTACTTCTACACTATAATTCTAACACCTCTGACTTAACTCTGAAATGTTATTCACTTGACATCTTCATGTCTAGAGTTATCTGTTATCTTTCCTACATAGACCCAAGAACTTCACATTTTGTCCTTTCTTACATTCATACAACAGCACACAGTAACCCTCTATCTTGAACCTTATATTGGCTAAACATTAGAAAAAAATTTTTTTAAATTGTGTTCACCCCAAGCAAGACAGTAAAGCCACTAAGACACAAGGTTTTACTGGGTGTGGAAAAATTAGAAAACAGAATCATTACTAAGGAGTGAGAACAAAAGAAGGGTAATCAGGAGAACAGTAGATAGCGATTGATATTGCATTTGAATTTAAATTTTCGAAGATTAAAGTTGACAGGAAAGTAAGGAGCTAGAAGGGGGTTCCACAAGCAAGAAGTGCATGAAAAGAAACTGTTAGCATAAAATTTATGGTTACATCATGGCTAATGCTAACCTCCAGAATAATGACTCATTGCATCTTCTCAGGATAAAATTCACAGCTGACATAAAGTAAAAAGGCTATATTGAATCCATTGCTAGGTCAACTGTTATGAAAGTTTGTTCACTGTGTCATGCTAGACAATTTTTCTCTTCAGAATCTATCTTACATATCTATGTCTATCATTTGTCTATGCTTAGAATATTGCTGCCACATATGGTCCAGTGCACCTGCTATTTATCTAAAGATCCTTGATAGAATCCAAAGAAGAATCAGCAATATTATTGGTCCTAATCTGGCATCTCAGCTCAGCTTCAGTCACTTTACTACTGCTGTAAAGTTGCCTCTCTGTGCCTTTTCTATAAATACTTTCATGGTAATTGTTTAGATCAGCTCTTCACTATGATACCCTATATATATATATATATATATATATATAATCATAGTGAAGAGCTGATCTGAACAATTACTATGAAAGTATATATATATATATATATATATATATATATATATATAAATAAATTTCTTATTGTACAGAACTTTATAATAGCAAGGAACAAGCCTAATTTCATATCTAAATTTAAATTACAAGGTAAATTGATGTAAATTTAATGACTAAAAACAACCGGTTTCTTCCCAGATTATCAAGTTTATTCTGGAAATTAAAAAGACAAACATGCAAATTAATTTACAGGATGACCAATATGGAGGGAAGGAAAAAAAATATTTCAAGGAAAACTAGAGACCAATAATATTCAGACCGAGTAAGCAATCCCTCTGTTTACATAGAAAGGGTTTGCGGGATCTGATATATAGGAACTCCTGGACCTTGAGATGATATAAAGAGTGTGACCAAGACAAAAAAATAAAATAAAAAAAAAAGAAAAGCAAAAGAAAAATAGAGAAATGATCCACACTAAAGACAGTAATACAGCTCCTGCTATTAATAATATGTTGAGCAATAGACGACCTGGATGTATTAACCAGTTGACTATTTCTAGAGGATGGATTCAAAATTCTGGGAGCTAAATGCTGTTTTATCCTAAAATCTAAATGCTGAGACATCCTCCCTATGTAGTCGAGTCCACAACTACATTCACATTTATAGATTACTGAGTTAACATGATGGGAGGGAAGGAGATCCTTGTGAATGGAAGAAAGAATAAGTCAAGTAACAAATATTACTCAAATAACAACTGTTGATTAGAAATGAAATTCACCTAGCAAAAAACTCACCCTCTGAACCAATAAAAGGAAGATGCAAATAAACAGGACATTTTTTAACTAAATGCAGCTTATCCTTATGAAAATTATTGATAACATTAAGAATAACAACATCCAAAACATCTAAAAGATATCCATTTTTGGAAAATGACATTTTAATAAAATCAGTCTCCCTATGAAAAAAGACTTCAGAACAAATCATAAGAGCCCTATGGGTAAGGGTCTTAATTAGATTAATTTTACATTTTCAGGGAAAAAAAGAGTCCCAAAAAAGTAGCTTTCCTAAAAACAAAATTCAGAAACTTGCCAGTGGTTCTATGGACAAGAACATCCAAAAAGGAAAGACAGCAATTAGTTTTCTTTTCCACGGCAAACTTAAGTGAAAAGTGAACAGAGTTTAATAAGGTGAGAAATAAGTCAGCTTCAGCCTCATTATTTAAAAGGCTAAAAGTATCATCCACATAACAATAATACATAAGAGGATGATCAATACAAGAAAATAAAGTTGTCTCATGAAATCCAACAAAAATATTAGCTAAAGCAGGACCCAGAGGAGAACTCATTGCTACACCGTCGATCTGTTGATAAATAATATTATCAAAACTAAATTCAACAGATGAGGTGGCGAACTTTATAAGATCAACAAACACATTCTCGAGAAAATCCGAGGAAGACAAAGAGCTACGATATAACATATCACAACAAATCTCAATTGTCTCAAAAAGGGGACACAAGTAAACAAGGAGCATATATCAAAAGAACACATGAACCCACATTTGGAAGAGGAACTATGTATAGTTTCTGCAAAGGAGAAGGAATCCCTAATGCAAAATGTACTAAAGTGCGACAATACTGGTTGTAGCACTGAAGAGAGCCAACTAACGACTTTATGCTGGAAAGATCCAATCATAGACAAGATGGGTTGTAATGGAACACCATCCTTATGGATTTTAGGTAGCCCAAAAAGACAAGGATGAATAGACCCAGTAGGTGTAATCAATTCAGAAATTTCAGAAGAGAGTACTCCACTATTGACCCATTTCAACAATTGTCTTTGAAACTTAGCTTCAATTGAAGCAGTACAATCATGGGTCTCCCCACTGGACCTAATTTAAAAAATTTGGATGTGTCATCAAGAATGACACACATCTTTAAGACATAATCAGAAGAGTCCAGTAAAACCACTCCAGCACCATTATTTTTTGCCATAGAAAACTACACCAGAGTATATGAATATTTATAATATATTTAAATATAAACATTTTATATGTACCTATTCTATTTTTTTTTAGTTACAAGATAAAAAAAATTATGGGTTATTAGTGGAAAAGTTCAACTTCTACTGACATACCACCAAAATCTGCCTTTGAAGTAATGGGCCAACTTAATAAAATTAAAGGTATTACTTTCAGAGCAACCCTCATATATAAGCAATTATAAAAAAATTGGGGTTAAATTACAAGATCTGAGTCATAAGTGAAAGATGACATATTGGGAATATTGAAAAGTTTTTTCCCAAATGACATTTAATGGATACTTAGGTCAACAAAATATGTGAGAGAGTTAACTTAGTGTAGTTTGAATGAAAGAAGTCAAAAATGGAATGTCACTTACTTTGTGGTGGGGGAGAAGAAGTGACAACAGGCGATGATTTCTTTTATAGAAAGATATTGCAGTGAGGTGGGGAAGAGATGAATTATGAGAAGGAAAAATGCTATAAAACTCCACAGAAAATAGGAGTGGGTGATTTTCTTGTTCATTTCATATGAGAATGGTTGTGAGAAAGGAAGGAGATTTAAGGAAAGGACAAGAGAGATCCTAGAATCCTTTTGATTCGGAATGCAATGGCAGACCCTGTTAATGTTATTACTCTCCCTTCCATATAACCTGGCAACTTCTCTCCAAAGGAAGGAGGATGAGGAGGAGGCAAAATGCAGACACCCTGGTCTTTGTGACAAGGGGACCTGGATGGGTTATGTATTGAGTTACATGCCCATTTATTTTTGTTCTGCCAACTGGATGCGAGTTGGGCTTTCCTTATCCATTCTTACTTCCAGTGTTCTTACCCTTTATTTATTCTGCTACCTCAGACTCTTACTTCTGACATTCATAGCCTTTATTCTTTCTGGCTACCACAGACCCATATGTCCATCATTCCTAGCCTTTATTATGTCCGGCTACACCATGGTCCGGCATTATCCTTACTACTTCTGGCTATCTCGGTTCCTTACTTCCATCTACCATGGACCCTTATCTTCCGGCATTCCTGGCCTTTATTATTTCCAGCTACAACTTGAAAGAATAAAAAAAAAGTAGAGGTGGAAGAGAAAGGGGTGGAAAGATGGATTACGGAAGGTATTTTCTTTACCGTGGAAAGATGAAGTAAATGGAGTGTTACTGTTGATGGCAGTGGTCCAAGCTACAAAAGGAAAAGTCAGGCCAGTATTAGACTTTAGGGAGCTGAACTGTTATATAGAGGGCCATACTGGGAGTGACATAATTGATGTATGTAATGAAAAAATGAGAAAGTGGAAGCAGTTGGTAGGAGGAACTATGATTGTGGACTCTAAGTCGGTCTACCTACAGTTACATGTCATGGAGATACTATAGCAGTACCAGCTGATGCACTGTTCCTTGTAGACAATGATGTGAATGTTGAATATGAAGAAGATAGAAATAAAACAGCACCAATGTAAAGACCACAGAGACAGGGCCAAGTGCCAACCTAGGCACAAGACTGTTGTATGAAATGATCTTTTAAGGATCATGAGGGCCTGTAGTTTGAATGAAACAAGAGAAAATGGAATGTTGCTTACATCGTGATAGGAAAGAAAAAAAAGTGACAACAGGTGATAGTTTATTTAATAGAAAGATATTGTGGGAAGAGACGAATTATGGTAAGAAAGAAAAGCTATAACTCTTGACCGAAAATAGGAGTTGATGATTTTCTTGTTTGTTTCATACAAGAAAGTTTACAAAAGAGAAAAAAGAAGATTTAAGAGAAGAACAAGAGAGATCTTAGAAGTTTTTTTTTATTTTTTGAACCATATGTGGATTGGAGGAAACTTTACTTTGATTAAGTGCCAGCATTAAAGCTAAAACAAAAAATAATTTAAATATTTATTTCTTAAAGAAGAAAAAAGTATACTTTTCTGAATCTTGTTTTTTATTTGGTGTCATTCTTCTTAGTTGTATTTTTGACATCAAAATATTCTGTATGTGTCATTCTCTCTATGGAATCTCAGAAACTCTGAGCAGCAATTATGTTGAAGAAAACAATAATACATAGATATTAGTTGGGTTTGCATTAAAGTAATAAAAAAGCTAGACATCGGTCTGGCTTACATGACAATCAACAAAAGTAGACACTGTTTGGGTTTTCATTAGAGTCAAAAAAAGGTAGACATCAGTCCAGTTTACATGAGAGCCAAAAATGTTCTACTTGCATGAAAGTCAAAAAAAGGAGACACACGTTCAATTTTCACAAGAGTCAAAAAAGGTATTTAATTTTTGAATTCAGGTCATAAGATTTTTTACCATAGAAAACTACACCAGAGTATATGAATGTTTATGATATATTTAAATATAAACATGTATACAGGTACATCAATAAACCTATTGCTTAATTATGAAAAATCATTTATTTTAGGTAACAAAAATGTATTTTTCAAACTTAGACTTAGAACACTGGACCATATATGGCAGCAATATTCTAAGCATAGACGAATACTAGACTTATAGATATGTAAGATAGATTATGGAGATAAAAATTGTCTAGCATGACACAGTGAACCAATTTTCTTAGCAGCTGACCTAGCAATGGAATCAATGTAGTCTTTCCATTTCACACCAGCAGAGAATGTTAACCTGAGAAGGTGCAACGAGTCCCTCACCTGGAGTTTAGCATCAGCCATGTTGTTGAGAGGCATAAAGAAGTCTCTCAGATGATTAATAGGGAGCAGTTTTGTTTTAGAGGTGTTAAAATTAACAGGCCATTCTTTGTCCCAGTTAACAACAGACTGTCCCTCATTATTGAGATTTGACCTTATCAAACTGATCAAACTTAGTATTGAGAGAGGACTAAATGGCTGTGTCATCAGTATAGATACCAAGTTGAGATCTGATGTTGTCAGGAAGGTTGTTAATGAAAATTAAAAAAAAATTGAGACCATGGATAGAGCCCTGGGGAACACTTGCATGAATACAGATGAATCTAGGAGAGTGGCTATTCGGTACAACTTTCATTTCATGATTTGATAAATCTCATTTTGTTCTTTTCATTATTACTCAACAATACTTTTTCCACTGTTTCTGTGTCTATACTACTCAGTCCAGGGGTCATGGATTGAACTCACAACTTTTGTCTCTGGTGTAATATTCTACATCCAGATCTCATTAGCCATAGTCATATAATCCAAAAAGTCTCCATTATTTCTCCTATCCTGTTCCAAAAGCTGAAAAGAAATTCCTATGCATTGGAACTTGGTGTTCTCTACACATTAGTTTTCTGACCCAAATCTTATTACACCTTTTAATTTTATATTTGTCCACTATTTTATGATGACTGTTATCTTTTGTTGCGATATCACATATGCATGTGTTTACTATAAAAGTTGAGCTGGCTGTTACAAAACATATTATTGTATAGCTTCTGTTGTTTTAACAATGTTTTAATTTCAATTAATTTATGTTTTTCTGTACCTTACTTTTTGAAAATATCTTTTTTTTTAATTTTCTTTAAAACTTCCTTGTTGCTCATGTGTTTCATGTTCCAGAAATTCAAACAGATATTTACATTAAGTTATAACAAATGAGAATTTAAATCAATTTCTTGTCCTAAAATAAGGAATGAATGTGTGGTAAATTTTATTGAAGTAACATTATATAAATACAGATATATAATTCGAATTATACATATATGATATTTTAGATGCTTTCCTTTTAATCATTCTTATCTTTGTTGGTATATTTTTTTAGCAATCTGTTGTTCAGTTGAATTTTGTCAGGTGCAGATATGTTGGTTTTGTTCATTTTTCAAACTGATTTCTGTTTTTCTGTCCAATTCAAATGAAAAGACTTTATTTGAATATGGTTTTGAGATTATTGTCATTTATGTTAAAGGAGGAATGTAACTTTTGAAATCAAGTCAAACAATTCAACACTTCAAAGTGGATTAATCTTAAGCTAGATTAAAATGTAACATATTACGTCATATGCTGAATCTTTTTCATTGTTAATCTGTTTGGATTTTAAGGCCAGCCTGAGAAGAGGACAGTGGCATCGATATTTGAATGCACAAGTAGAATGATTAAAGTAAAAACCAAACAAATACTGACTTAAGAATTACCAACATGTAGTGAATTAAAAGAAGATTTTGCTGACTTTTCCATAAAAAGAGGCATTGCTTTTTACAATCCTTTTCAGAGATTAATTGAATTGCATGCCAAAGGCAAATACAATGGTGATATGAAATTGCTGAAAGCAGAATCTAACAGAAAAGAAAATGTCTTTTGTTTAGAATAATTGTATTCTTTGGATTTGGGTGATCAGAATTCTTTTCATACTGACCGCATCCATTGAACTATTTCTCATTATTTTTTAAATCTGACAAATTATCCAATTTTTATATCTTGTTTAAGCTGTGGACATTATTAAATATTAAAACAGAAAGTCTGTTTCTTTTTCTACAAAGTGATATTATATGAAAGGACAATAAATATATGCTTGCTTTTCTCCCTGATTTAAATAGACAACTAACCATCGTAAAAAATTTTATATTTTTTTACAAATTGTCAAAAAAATTATTGTTAATTTAGGAATTTCTATGTCTATATATGTTCATGACAGAATTAACAAAATTACTTCATAAATATTTCCTCTTTTTATTTTTTTTTTTATTCATTTCACCCCTAAGCAAGGTTATCAATGCCACTAAGACATGGCAGTTACAGAGAGTGAAAGAGAATGAAAAGATTTTAGTGAGGAGAAGTGAGAAAAGGACAATAAAAGAACAGTGTTCAAGATGATGATGATTGATTTTGCATTTAAATTTTTGAAGAATGTAATTATCAGGAAATCAGGAAATCAGAAGGGAGTTCCACAGGTGAGAAGTATGAGAAAAGAAACTGTTAGAATAGAAGTGGCAGTGCATCTAGCTAGTTTAACAGTAAAACGGTGAGACCTAGTTGCCAATCTAGTAACATGCTTAAATTCATGCAGTTGGGGCACTGGGGAAAAAAAGCTCATCAGAACAATTGCCATGAAAATATTTGTAAAAAAGACAGAGAGAAGACACATCATGTCAGTTAGAATGTGACTGAAGTTGAAATGCCAGATCAGGATTGATTTACATTGCAAAAATATTCTTTAAAAAATAATCAAAAATCTCAAGATATGAGCACCAGACCATATGGCAGCAGTATTAAATGCACAGACAAATGGTAGATTTATAAACATGCAAGATGGATTCTTTTGACAAATATTTTCTTGTATAACACAGTGAACCAATTTTCCTAGCAGTAGATGTAGCAATTGATTTAATATAATCATGCCATTTCATGGCAGTGGAAACCATGAGTCCAAGATGTCATAAAATGTTGCTCCTGGAGTTTATCATCTGCCATGCTGATGGCAGGCAGAAAAGGTTCTTTGTGGTGATTAAATGAAAGTAGTTTTGTTTTGGAGGCATTAAAATTTACAGATTCTCTCAAAGACTGCCTCAGGGCTTGAGTAATTTACATTTTTTATAATCATATAACCATCATAAGCATCTCCTTTACAGACCACATCAAAAATGATAGAGTGTGAGACACCATTAAATAAGAAAGAAGTTGTTGGAAGACCTCATAGCCTCTGTTAAGAAGAGGAAAATAAAAGTCAATAAGAAACAGGCAGAGATAAATAAAAGGGACTGGCAATATTAGAGTGAACTTGAAAATCCTTTGCAGACATCCAGATATTGTCATTCAACTGAGACACAGGGAGGAAGCAGCAACCCTATGACTACACCTGGTTATAGGACTGATGATGATGATGATGATGATGATGATGATGATGATGATGATGATGAAATTATTAAGCATTAATAAAAACTGTATCTTCACAAAATATAAAATTAAATGTTTCTGTTACTTAATGGTCAGCAACTCAGAAATGGAAATCATCTAAATGGAGTTTGAATTCCAACTGTGTTCAGTATGTTCACTTTCACACTAATACCCTTGGGAAAGGAATGAATCCATACATTTTCCCCCTTAGCTATAGGTTAAATAGCACAGCTTATTAGGCTCTCTTGCTCTTAGGTGGCAACCAGTCTAAGAGAAGGAAAATTTGAATTCAAAACCAGACTGAAGAGGGGTGGGCTTCATCAAGTTATCTTGACCTAGATACACCACTGCTGCTATGGCTGCAGTACATGTGGTGCGCTATGACCCTCATGGTTTACAAGACACATGACCTGATGTGACTGTCAGTTTCATGTGAAATGTTTTAAAAGTAGCAGTAGTATACTTACCTTGAACAATCACAAAGATACCACCCCACCTTCACACATTCAGACACTTTAGATTTTAAGATGTGTCCATATCTCAATCTATTTTCTATCATTTGTTTGCTTATTTCTATCCATCAAACTTTCCTTGAAACTGACTGCACTTCATCATTTTTATTGTGAAGCTTGTCACTATTGTATAGAAAGTGCCATGTTGTTGAGGCTGATTCAGTAGCATGTCTTCCTCTATGGTCAATTGTTATCATTAGATTTAATTTTAAACAAATGGATATTTAGAAACAGTTCATTCTGTCAGTTTGTAGATCTAGTGTAACAGATATGGGAATGTGGAATTGACAAACAGAGTTAAAATTCTGGGCTAGTCTATTTCATTCACTTTCACACAAAGGCATTTGGAAACAGGCATGAGAATCTCTCTCTTCTCTCCACCAACTAAGAATTAAATAGTAAGATAGATTGGGATGTCTAGATGGCAACCAATCTAAGAGAAGGAAAACTTTGAATTCCAAACTATGAAGAAGACAACAGGAAACCATTTCATTATCCTTCCCAAGAAGTCATGACAATTCACAGGTAATAAAGATAAGAAATCTGTGGGAAGATGACCTCCACCCTAAAGGAATATAACATTAAAGAAAAAGAAATATCTTTATAAATGTCCTTTCCCTAATCAATTTTAAAGCATTTGTTATATTACTACAGAAAATGGTGCAATACACAGGGTGGTCCGAAAGTTGTATCACCCCTACCAAAAAGTAATGACAACAATAGAACAAATAATACAGTAATACAAAGTTATACTCTTGCCAGAATGCACACAATTGTATGTCCATACACTTGCAAGCAGCCTCTCTTCCAAACTATAGTAGGTTATGTCAGCTATCTGAAATAGAATATTATATTATGTATGGGGTGACAAGACTTTCGGACCACCCCGTACTAAAGTTTATTAAGACATCCAAGTGAAGGTTTATATAATTGTGTTCCATACATTCTCAAGTTACTAGAGAGAATTAAACAAAACAAATTATGACATACACCATGATGCTTAGCAGACCAATTAATTAGTTTAGGGTGTTCAATTCTCATTGGGTACCCAAATACTGTTAAGTAAATATCAATTGATTATAGTAGATAATATTTACAATAATGGTTTTTATTTGCTTATATATTTCTGTCCATCAAAGTTTCCTTAAAACTGAATGCACTTATTCATTTCACTTTTGGAATTGTTGACAACTATTAAGGTTAACATTTTCTGTCTGTTCTCTTAAAAACAATAGAAACAACAATTATTTTTCTTTCAGAACTTATAGATGAGGGGTGGGGGTGAAGGCAAAGGAACTGGTTACATCAAGATAGTCAAATGCTTGTTTGGTGTATGCACACTCACAAACATGTGTACACATATATGTACTCTCATACACACACACACACACACACACACACAGAGGACTGATTGGAGCATCTTTTATCAAAATTTAATGCTTCTTCTTTTTTTATGTGCAATGTCCCTTCATGACACAGGCAATCATGGCTCTCCACAATTTCCTGTCCTTTCTCTCTCAAAGCAATGACTGTATTGTTCTTTATCCTCAATCTTACAGCCATATCACATTGAAATACCAGTTCTCATATGATCACTGAAGGTAAGCAATGTCAAGACTAGTCAATACCTAGATGGGTGACTACTTGGGAATACCAGGTGCTGTAATCTTGGATGTGCAGGTGGTGTAATGGATAGTGGCTTAGAATTGGAAATTGGAGAGCCAATTCCAGTTTGGTTCATTATTGTTATACATGCGCAAATGCCATTGGGAAAATTATAAATACACTTCTTCTTCCCCCAGCTTAATGGGTTAATTAGTAAGACTTGTATCACTAAATCATTATTATCTCCAGTCAAAATTCTTAAAATGTAAAAATATTTTTCTGGAATTAAATAATATGCAATAAAATAACATAATTAAATAACATGATAGACCATAAAAAACAAATCAGATATTCAGTCTTTGTCTTCAGTCTGTTATCCATTCATCCAAATTCATTCATTAGTTTACTCAATGTTTCCATCTCTCTTCAATTAAAAAAAAACAAAAAAAAACTATTATTTCTGCTCAGAAATATTCACTTGCATAGAATTTATTTCCAGATTTTACAAGTCCATAATCCATAACATAATCTATACTTTCATTAAAAAACCTATTTCACTTACACATTTGTATTTCTCTATAAAGAGACAATTAGATATGTATATAAGAGGAGAAGAGAAATAAATTATTTTATATATAACAATTGTATTCTGTTAGTAACACTTACATTAATCTGGGATGACTGTTAAAACACATTTATCCTTACTTTCAATAAAACCATGTGCATAATAATTAATACATTAAATCTACAATTGAGGATAAATTTATTAGTACCCACCCACAATTAAAATTGAATTCTTTTAAAAAATCTTCCCAAGTTCTTTTTAAAAAAGCAATGAATTTTAACACAGCATTGCTAGACATAGACTCCTTAAAAAGAATAAATTTCTTTTCATTTGTACACAATAAGAGAATTTTTTTGTTAAGCCATAACACAAACTACTTGAGCGTAGTAATGTGCTTTAACTTATTAATGCTTGTGAATTGAATTTAACACTGACATCTACCTTCCAATATACACACAGTATAACAACTTAAGTAAGGGTTTGAGAAGTCATTTGTGAAAGCATCATGTCAAAAGAAATTAGTTTAGACTTGAGAAAAAGAATTGTTGACTGTCACAAAGTAAGAGAAGTTATGAAAGTGTTTTCAAGTGTCAAGAATTGGAGTGAGAAGTATTATTAAGAAGTTCAAAGAGAACCAAATACTGTAGAGGAAGATTGGCAGAAATATTTTTTTAGTACAGAAGATGATTAAAGTAAAAAAATAGTTGAGTAGAGGTAAAGTCAGTGGACAGTAATAAAAAAAAAGCCAAGACTTTACTTAAATATAATTCAAATGATATCAGTACTAAAATACAACAATTATTGTTTCACTTTTTCTCTTCCAGAAGCTGTTGATTCAGTCTTTATGGAATCACATGTAAAACGTTTGGACATATTTAATGAATTCTACTTGTGATATCATGACTTATATAAACAAGTATTTTATTCATAATAGTAAATTTTTTTATGCAATACCAACAAAAAAAAAACTGACCTTTCTTATTGTAAAGATTAATATGAATATGAAACTAAATATCTCATATGTAAAATTATTGTTTATTCACTTCTGCACTTCATCAATTAATATCAGTATAAGGGTGTATGACTTTGTTGCTTTCTCCAAACATGAATCTTATTCTCATACAGATACAAAACACTCTCTATCTTTTCTCTCTCATTTTGAGTCCTTATATATCTTCTTGTTGTCTGGTTATACTATATGTGCACATCCTAAGTTTCATATTGGGAGCAGCCACATGTTTTCATATTGGGAGCAGCCACATGTTTTCATATTGGGAGCAACCACTGATGTCCTGTGAGGTGTGAATCTACACTTGGTGACTAGAAATTCATTTCCCAGGTCAACCTGATGATGCTGGTTTCTCTGATGCTCTGGTATGACACTTTGGTATAACTTAGGGTGAGCCCATTACATATTTGGGGTCACCACAAATCAACTCCTCTTAGATCAAAGATTCCTCATTGATACTAAATTTGATCCAGACTTCTGGTATTTCCAGTCATGAATTGCATACTTTTTTATTATACTTTTGTCATATCTGAATCTAGATAAACACAAGACTAATTTTTAATCGTTAAAAGATCTATTTCAAGGAAGGCATCCAGCTGTAAAAATATATACATGAAGAAATCAATACAGACAAAAAACATGACAAATTCATGTCAGTACAAATAATGGTCCTTACTAAAACAAAAAAATGTCTAATGGTGACTGCATAAATTTATACTGTTTGCTATTTATTTGTTTTTTGTTTCTTTTTGGTCTGACATTTCTCCACTGTTGGTCTAAATAATGTTACTTCATCAGTATCAGCATCATTAGCATCCCATTCATGTTTAATCTTTGATCTCTCAATACACAATCAATAAATTCCAACTCTCAGTTCTATTTGATACTTCTGCCATCAGCATTAAATTTATCTTCTTTGACTTTGTTTGCTACAATAGACACTTACCAGATGTTACTACGACCTTGCCTAACTTGTTGATAAAAAATTTATCTCCCCCCCCTACACACAAAGATGGAAAAAGGTCATTTGAATCAATGGGGGAAGGAGGACAAGAAGTTTGAAGAGATATAAGTTCACATTCAAATGTTTGATTTTTCCATCAACAGGAATTGAATTGAATGAGAGCTTTATACATAAATAGACTTAATTAAACACTTCATCTTGTAGGATGACAATTGCAAATACATCTGTTGTGATGGTGTGTACAATTAGGTACCTAAATCCCTTCCCACAAAATTATTAATACCAGCTCATTTATTGATTTGGTGGTTTTGGATCCTGTAAATGATTTTTTTATTAATACACATTTATTGCAGACTGATAAAATTCTGCCCTCTCCAATTGCTAAAATCTTCCCTTGTATTAAGTACCTAAGTGTACAAGATACTGAGATATGGGTTTGTATTTTTATTTTTTATTTTTAAAGAAAAGATCAAGTTATAAGTATACTTGTTTTGCTGATGAATGTGTGGATGGTGCAATGTTTAGCAGCTTGGAACAAGAAATTGGTGAACTGAGTTCAAATTCCAGTTGTGTTTGTTATATTCATTTTCATACAAATACCTTGGGAAAGGCATGAATCCACCTCTTCTGCTGAGGATGTTTGGGTGGTGTAATGGGTAGTGACTCAGAATGAGAAATTAGAAAGTCTGAGTTTGAATTCCAGCCATGGTTTAAATATTACAGTAGACTAGGAAAAGAACTACATTGAATTCTAAACCATGGAGAAGGCAAGAGGAGGCCTTTTACTATTTTTCTCAAGAAGCCATGGTAATCCACAACTTCCTATCCTTTGTAACTTTTAGCAACATTTGTTTTTTTATATACCTCTCTGTTTATCTTCTGTCATCTATTTGCACAAGTGTGTTAAGTAGGTTATTTCCATATGTTCCTCTTGCCTTCTGTATGACTTGTGAGTGTCAGATTTTCTAAGCCTTCTTTTTTCATTATATATTCTAGATATTTCATCTATCTCTTTATGATTCTAAGTATGTGTCCTTTTTGTTTCCATTTTCCTTGAAACTTCTTCCTTGCTTTCATGTTCTGTCATTGGTATTTGAAGTCATCCTTCCATGGAACCACATTTTTGTTGTGACAAGTCATCTGTAAGGAAATTATCTGTCAATAGGAAGATTGATATTACATAGCAGTTCATATCTTTTCTTTGTTTCTAATTTAATTTCCCTGCTTCTTAATAATTTGTTTAGTTTTTGGAAAGCATCTTTTGCCATTCCAATGTCCATTCTGATTTTAGTGCTATATTTTCTATCTATTAAAACACTTCCCAGGTATTTGACCTTTTTTGCTTTTTGTCATCATCAATTTCTACCTCACATTTTGGGCTATCTATTAGAATTATTTTTCCACTCCATTTGTTAGTTTTTAAGCCTGTTATGTCCTGTCAATACCTCATAAATAATGGCCTATTCCAAAAGAAAAATAAAAGAGGGGAAAGACACTACTTGGTTTCAGTGTGAAAATGAATGAAAGAAAGAAAGAAGGAAGTGAATATAGAATTGCTTAATGGTTGTTCCAGTGAAATGGAAAAAAGTTGTCAATTTCCAATCTTTTCATTTCTACCCACTTCTTAAAATAATAACCTGTATTCATATTTATAATTGTTATTATAATATTTTGTTGAAGTTGTTAATCCCAGGTATTTAACGATGCAATTTAATTGTTGTAGAACTCACCACGAGTTAACTCAATCTTTAACTTAAGAATTAAGATTCATCAGAATATTAAAACTGGAAAACTCTGAAATTTTCACAGGTTTTTCTAGTATTTTTATTTTGTTATTTTTACAATTGATGTTTAGTTAAAGAACTTTACTCATTATATATTACAGAATAGACAAGGCAGGGACATATGGGGGAAGGGACAAATATAAAGGGATGAACTGACCAGCAATACCCTGGGAAAGTGACATATTATCAACTACTCTATACATCTGCAAAAGCTTTGTCTATTCAGATCTGGCCAGCCAAATACAATATTGATATGGATATTTTATGCATTCAGTTTCCCTAGAAACAGCCTAAGACCAAATATAGATTAATAAAAATGTCTCTACCATATAGCCTGAACATAAACATGCCAGAACATATATGGCATTAAAGGTTTTAACTTGTGTACACTGCATATCACATTATTAGAGGTTTTTAATGGAACTATTTGCACTATTAACACTATTTCATAGAACATGTATCAATTACAGTAGAGTATATGTTCACTGTTATGATGTGGCAACAGTTTTATTATTTTATCAGATTTTGAAAGTTTCACATTATTTTCCAGGTCATTGAAACTGCAAGAAACATTGTTTTGTAATTAAAAATCATAATTACAGAATGTGCTGTAAGTTTACAAAGATGTTTCAAACAAAAAATTGAAAGCAGTGTCATTATAATGACAACAAAGTTATAAAGACAACATTAATATGAAATGTAACCTCCGTGTACTGAAACTAGCTTTAGAAGTTGTTCATCCATTGATTTTTATGAGCTTTTTTTTTATGAAGCAGGCTGCACAGCATCCAGAGTAGCATTCTAAACCTAATCTTTACTGGTAAATTGCCATCTGTCAATATAAACATTCTTTTCAAATACTGCACAAGTTTTCAGTTGCATTAAGGTCAGGTGAATAAGCTGCCCACTTCATCAAATGAGTGTCTTTCAAACCCATTTCATTCAATATAATCATTAATTTTCATTGCTGAATATTGTCATGCATACAAATAATTATTCTGAAAGCAGTCTTCTTGAACATGTGACTTTAAAAAATGTCAGTTGTCATTTTAACACTATTTGAAAGTTGGTATGACCTACCACTTCACCAGCTATATACCTATTCCAAAACATCATAGAATTTCCACCCTTAAACTGTGAGCATGTTTTCCACAAGAAACCACCCAGGCTTTACTTCATTTGTTTAGACCACCATGCCTGCCTAGAACATTTATTTGTGAAAAGAATGGTTGAAAAATTGGTCTTCATGGAGTCATATACCCATTTCATTCAATTTTTCTTAATTGATATCTTTTAAAAAGAGGACTAGCATTTAGGCTTGCATATTTTGTCTCTTGATTTCTGACTCAAGATTGTTTGCTTCCACAATGTCTAAAACTTTCATAGCTTTACAAAGAAGTATTTTAATAACTTTTTTCATGACACAAAACATAAACTGGTGAGATAAATTCTTCAACTTGTCCTAATTGGAACATTGGATTTGTGGGCTGCACAAGAAATAACACTTACACTCTTGATTTTGCAAATTTCTCAGTTTTACTGAATCAGGTTCACAGGAAGAATAATAGACCAATCAGATATTTTTAGTTTTGTTCACAAAAATCCTACTCTCAAAGCCTTTAGAAAGAAATATAAGAAAGGTTGGCAGGCAATCCAATAGTCAGTAGATACACATTTGTTTCGAAAGGATTCAAATTTACTACAGGCGATTCCAGTTGTCTACTTACTTTAACCAATAAATTTAGGACTAAGAAAGACATTTGAATGTTTAACAGACTTCCTCTCTCTCTCTCTCTCTTTTCAGTCTATCCACTTTCAAACATCAGAATAAAATTCATTTCACTCAAAACTTTTCCTTTATTTAACAAACTTAAATCACACCAACTTACTTTGTTGGTTTTTGTGCCTCAAATATTTGTTATACCATATATATATATATATATATATATATATATAAATTCATTACCCCAAGCAAGGTGATAATGCCACTAAGATGCAAGAGGCTACTGGAAGTGAAAGAGAATGAAAAGACTTTGGAAGGAAACTCAATAATAGTATAAATTTCAGAGTTTAAGCAGAGTTTTGTTGCAAACAAGATGCATTCCCAAAAAAACTAAAAGAAGGTATAACTGAAATAAACAATTCAACAAATGGATTTATTGCAGCTGACAAAACAAGAAATTTATGCAAACTAAGCCCTCCTACGCACAATAAATTACTCAAGAACAACATTACCAAAACATACAAAAATGGACCCAAAACAATAGAACACGATATCACTAAGGAAGCTAAAACAATTGCCCAAAAATTAGGCCTAGATGACCGAATATGTTGTATTAGCAAGACGCAAGCCTTTATCACACTAAAAGACCATAAAGAAAATTTCAAAACCAACCCTGCATGTAGACTCATAAACCCAGCCAAAACCAAACTAGGTAAAATAAGTAAAATGATACTAGAAAGAATTAATTCAGAACTTAGGAAGAAGTTAGGAGTAAACCAGTGGAAAAACACAAAAGCAACTATTGACTGGTTCCACAGCATAAATAACAAACAAAATTGCCAATTCCTACAATTAGGCATAAAAGAATTTTACCCATCCATAACAGAATGCATGTCAGATAAGGCCATCAACTTAACTCAGGAACAAATAATAATAAAACCAAGCGAAATCGACATCATTAAGCACTCCCGTAATTCATTACTATTTCACAATGAAGAAGCATGGAAAAAGAAAGATGGGATATTTGACACTACAATGGGAAGCTTTGATGGTGTAGAAACATGCGAAATCATATGTATTTACTTACTACACGAACTAAGCAAAATAATAGATAGAAATGACACAGGGATGACAGTCTCATAATCTTCAGAAACCATAACAAACAAAACACAGACAAAACTAGAAAAGCAATAATAAAGATTTTTAAAAATAATGGAATCAACATAGATATAAAAACTAACCTAAACAAAGTAGATTTTCTAGATGTTACCTTCAACCTAAGAAAAGGCACATATAAATCATATAGAAAACCCAATGATAAACCACTCTATATATACACATCTTCCAACCACCCGCCTTCTATAATCAAACAGATACCAAAATCGATTAACCACAGGCTTTCCGACAATTCCTCCAATGAATCCATATTTAACAAAGCTAAGAAAGACTATGAAACAGCCCTAAAAGATAACGGATTCCCAGCAACACTCACATACTCACCACAGAACACAAGAAAGGCCAACAGGAAAAGAAATATCATATGATTCATCCCACCATACAGCAAAAACGTAAAAACAAACGTAGGAAAAATATTCTTCAAGCTCTTACACAAACACTTCCTAGAATCAAGCATCCTACACAAAATATCCAACAAAAGCACAGTAAAAATCAGCTACAGTTGCACCGAGAACATGGCACAAATAATAAAAAAGCACAACAAGAAAATTATCAACAAGCCACACGAACAAATTAAATCCACATGCAACTGCAGAATAAAGTACCTTAAATGGTAATTGTTTACAAAACAACGTAATATACCAAGCTACAATAAAATCACCAGATAATGAAGAAAAAGTATACATAGTAGTAACTGAAGGACCCTGGAAACAAAGAAATTATACACACAAAACATCTTTCACAAATAGTAAATATGAAAACAGCACAATGCTTTCTAAGTATATCTGGGAAATTAAAAACAAAACACACATCACACCAAAAATATCTTGGAAAATAAGGAAAAGATCATCAGCCTACAACAACCAATCAAAAACTTGCAAACTTTGCTCGGAGGTTAAAATAGCTATCATTACCTTCCCAGACCAAAATAAATTATTAAATAAAAGATCTGAGCTCATCTCAAAATACAGACATGAAAACAAATTTTTACTATGTTACTTAAAAAATTGAAAACAGAAAAAATAAAACAAAATAAAAATAAACAAATAAACAAAATAACAATAAAATAAGCAAAATTAATTAACTCAAACAAATTACCAAATCACACCCGTTAGAATAGACAAAATAGAATAATGATAAAAAAAAAACAATGAACCCAAATAAATAAATAATAAACAAATTAACAAACCATTATGACCAAAATATTAGTTAGACTATAAAAATAAAACCAAAAAATAGGACGAAAAGAATAGCTATAACTGTTACATGACGATAAAAAAAAATACTACGTTACTTAAAAATCAAAAACTGAAAAGAGAAAATATACAGTATAACAAATAAATAATAAGTAAAATAAATTGACCTAAATTTATCCAAATGAATAAATAAACTAATCCCGATAAACTAACCGTTAGAAAAAACAAATAAAGATAATCAATCCTAATAAATACATGAAGTAATAAACAAATTAAAAACTGTTCCCACCAAAATAATAGTTAGAATAAACTACAACAATCAACCACAAAATTGAATAAATAGCTTTATTTTCCCAAACCAAAACAAAACTATTAAATAAAAGATATAAAAAAATTTTTATGACGTTAATAAAAACACCGATTAAAAAATAAAAAATAAAAAAAATAAATAAATATATAAGATAAAAAATAAAAATAAATAAAAACAAGCAAAACAATTTAACCCAAATAAATAAACAAATAAACGATTTCCAGTAAAATAACCACCAAAATAGACTGCCCACAATGCACCACTGACCCGTATATATATAAATAGCCGAGAAAAATAACAACACTCGTGGCCTGATGATTGCATCTAGCATGAAACAGACTGTCACCTCTAAGTGTTGACTTCTATGTTCACTTTTATATATATATATATATATATATATATATATATTTATATATATATTTATATATACTTGAAACATATTCATTCAAGTATTTGAAAGATGTTTAAAATATTTTATATCTACACTTCCATTTTTTTGAAAATTGTATTGAGCACATTCTTAATTTAGCCATTCTTTTTGGCAAAGACTGAATTTGTAAAGTATACACACACACACACACACACACACACACACATATATATATATATATATAAAATCATAATTACTATATTGTTAGGGTTACTCCATGTATGTTTTAAATTACTTTGAGATTATTGAAATCTTTTACTAAAATTTTATTAGTGTCTCACAGTTAATCTAGACAAGCCCCCACATATTGAGTCCTCCAGGATTTTTAATGAACTTCTTCACAATTTAGTGCTACCTGACAATCATTGTTCACAATTTCTAAAATTGTTTTACTTTCTACAAGTCATGAAGCTATTAGTTTATCTGCCAAATGAACCTTACTTTTCAGAAGCCATGAAGCTATTATCAAATCAACCTTACAACCCATTTTAAAGTTTCAAACTCATAAGTATTCATTTTAGATTTTGCAATTCAGGACATTTGTTTATATCTCTGCAAAATGAATGGTTTTCATCCTAATTGCCATCATTCAACAAATAAAATATAAGATTTCAGTAAGTATTCATGCTATATTAGACCCAACCCCTAAATCTGTTGAGTTCCTTTTGAAAGCAGTTTATGATACAGGATAATGAGATAACAATATTATCAATTTTATTATTAATTACACATTTTTATTTGTATTTAAAGATGGTAGAAGAAGGTTTGTTATTCCACTGGGTTTCATAGTTAAGACATTCCATAAAAGTTTGAAGTAACAGCTTAAAACAGGTGAAGCCATTTCCAAAAAATAAGTATATTTTTTTTATTATACATACTTGTTTCTTCCTCACATTTATTTCAAAATATATAGCATTAGCAAACCATAGCATGCTTCTATTTATTTATTTACCATCAAGTCATGTGACACATATAGTCTCTTCACCTTTCAAGTAGTTGTTTATAAAAAAGTTTTAATGCAATATAGTGAATTGTATAAATATGTGTTGTGTTATACATATTTAAATTCATTTAATAATGCTGTTATAATTTATTATGAATGTTTATTATTTTACATAAACATAACAGTTGGAATATAATATGCAAGATGTGGATTGATATAAGAATGTATATTGAAAACAAATACTGACTTTCTTATTAAAAATAATTTGAATGAAATTTGGCACTCTACTCAGTAGGTGTTCAAGGTACAAGAAACTCTTAAATTGGTTGAGGTATTATGTATTGTTTAAGCTACATCTAGATTAGTGTTTTAGTAATATATAGATGTACACGTGGCATCATAACAAAGTGCTGAAATTGTTCATGGACTTAGTCAGTAGACAATGTGAAGCAATCAACAAACAGCCTGTAATGGCCAGAGAACCTAAGATCCATTTTCACAAGGAAGGTGAATGCTCTGCGGAGACCCAAATAACTCCCAAAATGACACTAATGAGTGTAGCCTGTGATTGGAGGGTGTTAGTCAATCATACAACACCACTGCAATTTCTGTTACACATCATTCAGACAGATGCATGCTCTGACATTGTAGCATGGTCTGATTCAAAGGAGTGTGTCCTCCAAGTAGAATTAAATGTTCCATGGGAGGAGAACAGGGAGGAGGTGCATGAGCAAAAGAAAAACCCCAAAGAATCGCTGCAATCCGACTTTGTAGAAAAGGGAGGGAGATATGCCATGTGCTTCCTATTGAGGTTGGGTACTATGGGTTCCTTGTACTGTCAATCATTTCCTTCCTTTTGAAGATCAGCATGTCTGGCTCATGCCTGAAGGGTGCTTCACATCATCTCCAGACTACAACTAAACAGGCATCGAGTTGAATCTGATCAAGATCTAAATTAAACAAAGTTAATTAAAACCATGTTCACAACAAAATGCTACTTTTGACATGAAACACCTCTGTTTATCTTCCATTCTACATCATTGACAACAGTCACTATGATTGCATTGTGTTTTGTTTAACAATCAAAAGCAAATGCTTTTAACACAACATTGAAAATCTGACTTGCAGTTGCATAAAAATTGCAGAGACTAACATATCTATACAAAAAACAATACTCTGTCTGGTGGCAAAGCTGGTGGTAGTAGTACAAGTACCGCCTTAGCCACTGAAATTGTGTTACCTCCCCTGGTTGGCAGCTGATAAAGACAGGGCATTGCACATGCTTTCACACATTGTATTGTAGAAAAAAAAGATACCAATAAACATGAAATGACTATTAATGTACAGTGCAGGTAGCTTACAAATTGAGTTTAGATTTTGAATAACATTAAAACTGGTAAATTTTAGAAATAAATTGAGTCAGGAAAGGGTCAAGGTTATATGGGAGTAGCTCACTCGTTGGACTCCCATTAATAATAAAAACTTTAAAAAAAAAATTTAAAGATAGTTTATTTCTATTAATGTGGTTTACACCTTATTGTGTATATTACTATATAAAATATATTGTAGAACAGGTATATTGATCTTGACTTGTATAAAAATACCTATGCTGTTGACATACTGAATTATTTTAAAACCCTAAGTCGGCATATAGTTAGCAAAAGGTTGCCGACCCCTGGTCTAGACTGTTTAGAACATTAAAATGGAGTCATTTTAATTTCTCATTTTGCACTTATTTGCATATATAAATAGCTACATGCATAATGAGCAAGTAATCTACTTAACAAGTTTGTGTAAATGGATGGTAGAACAGGGAGTAAGAGGGATAGTAAAAAGACAGGCAAGAGCTACAAGGGATAAGAAGTTGTGGAGAGCCATGACTGTCCACATTCTGTTACATGGCATATAGGAGAATCAGGAGAAGGATATCATAGATCTTTATAATACAACCCTTTCAATAATAATATTTCTTTGAAAAACTCATCAACCATTTCAGCCTGTACTGATTGTTGCATGTACATCATAAATAATTATGAAAATCTATATTAATTAAATTTGATAAAGCAAATAAATAAATTTTATACTTTCCAATTATAACAGATATATCATTAAAACATATAAGTAGACCAACTTGAAACAAAATAAGACTTACTTTTATTAATTATTAGTAATGAAATACGGTATTACAATTAAGAAGAAACGGACAAAGTAGAATTTAGTCAGTTTATAATTTATATAATTATAAAACATAAAAATTTATGCATCATTTAAAACATATCACATTATCATCATGTAAAGTTTTGTCTTTTGACTATCTATAATTATTAAGTTATTTAAATTTTAATAAATTTTCAACACACTTACAAATTAAAATTATCTTTACATGGCAAGTCAGGTGTTTACAACTACATCACAAATATATATATATATATATATATATATATATATATATATATATATATATAAGATAAACATAAAGAGAAAAAAGAACAAAAGAGACAGATTTATTTTTTGCCTCTCAAGATATTCATGACTGCACATCCATAGAAATCAACTCATTGAATGTTAAGTTAAGAAAGGTAAGAAACTTTTATTTCATATTTACTCACATTTTATTCCTTCACACCTCATAAAAAAATTATTTTTTTCTTTTCAAAAACAATTACACACACACATACACATATTTCAAGTGCACAAAGATTTTGCTATCACATGGACAAAATTTAAAATTTTATATTTTACAAAACTTCATTGTTCATTCTTCAGTTTTCATCTTTTTTAAATGTGCGGAAATTTAAACATGGCTACATAAAAATTAAAACGATGATAGTCCTTTTTCTTTTTTTGCTCTTCATTTTTACCTTCCAAATTCAACAATATAATTTTCAGTTATACTGTACAAGAATTAAATTAAACATTACTATTTATATATATTTTTTTCATTATATCCCTTATTATAATTAGAGTTTACAACCCAGGATAAAGACTAAGCTATTCATTTACAAAGCAAGTCAGCCCTTCTCATTTGAAAGAACTTGTAACATAATCTTCCAATCTAAATTTGGTTTTCTTCTTAACTGAACAAGGCTTAGTAAATAAACTAGTCAAAACTAAACTGATTTCTAATTGCATTAATGGCCAACTTGGATCTTTCTGCACACTAAAAAATTGCAACATCAAAAGGATGATATTTTCATTGACACTGATATTGTATTATTTTAACTACTTTTACTCCTTGGCGATGTTTACTGTTTTAAAAAGCATTGATTAGAATTGTAATAAAACCTAAACATTCCTATAAGCAAACTGCTAGTGGACCACTGAGGGTCATAAGTGGCAGCGCCAGCAGTCTGCTAGTGGCAGCCACCAGCAGGCCAACAATGAGCCTCTAGTGGTCTATCAGTGGTAAACACTAGTGGCATGCCACCCAGTGGCAGGTTGGTGGCTTGCGTGTAGGGATATGAAAGTAAATTTATTCTTTCTTCTTGAAAATTGACAACAAAAATAATAAACACTATTAATTGTAATGTTTATTAGAATTGTTGGCAAAACATTGGTTAATTGCCAATTGATTTGAACTTTATAAAATGGTAAATAATAAGCATTTCTTTAGAATTGGTTCACATATTTTAATAATTTAGTAAATGTTTATAAATTTATGAATAAAAAATTGTTTTCACATTTACTTCTTTATAAATTGATAAATGATAAATATTGCATTACATTAGTTTTAATTGTATTAGTTTTTATAATGTTATAAATATAAAATTATTCTTGTAAATAAATAATCTAATAAATAAATACTGTTTAATATTTTCTTGTAAATTTTGAAGAGCAAAAAATGTATTATTTCACTTTTATCATATGTTTAGTTTTTATTACAATTCTAATCATCACTTTTAAAATGATAAACATTGACGAGGAGTGAAGATAGTTAAAATAATAGTGGTGTCAAGGGAAAAACAGTCCTTTTGACACTCCATTTTTTTTGCTGGTATGGAGGTCCAAATCATCACATTAGTCTAAAAAAAATATATCTTAAATATTTTATCCCTGCAGTTTACTCAAGGTAAAAATAATTTTATATTGTGGCAACTGTTGTGATGTCTTTTCGTCTGTGCCGTAGAAGTCCTCCACCTACAGAGTGATGACCGACTTATTTAGTAGTCGCTGGACTCTTTGGAAAATAGAGCAAGAACCATTTTGCCTATGTCTCTACAGCAACTTTTTAAAATAATTGTCAGAATGGCTTGTGGTTCTTTAGTAACAAATTGCTGGATCCATAACTGAATGCGCCTAAATGTTGTTTGTTATGGTCAAAATCATTTGATAGATATTTCACCAGTGAAGATTTAAAAGAGAATGAATCCTAAAACCATAAAACCATATTCCTACAATTTGGAAAAGGTCAAATGATGAAGAATTGAAGAAAGATCTTACTGATTTGCAAACAAATTGAGCTTTCTAAGTGTAATTTGAAATCAAAACTTTGGAGGAGTTTTCACAAACCGTTCTGGATGTATCCTGAAGACTTGTTGTAAAACAATCCATGTCCTAAGTCCATATGCATTAATATATTTCTGCAAAACTAGATTTAGTTCTTTTTTGACAATCAAAACAAAATCAAGGAATTGCCTGAATTCACAGGCAAATCTGCAGATTTCAGTGAGGAAGAGGGTTCCAAATTTTGGCAAAATGATGGATGAGAAGCAAGAAAAAAGAAGTCATTGAATTTTATGTTTACATTTGTGATTCATTTTACTGTTTACAATTTTAATAAATTAAAATCTAATTTTTTAACTTATGGTTGTATTTGTGTTGAGTTAAAAAAATATTTATTAAGTCCACCTTAAAAAATGGTAAATTCTACATCATTTTACATTGAGCAAATATTTTCTGGGAGTGTGGGGCATAAAATAGATGAATTTTGGTATAAAACTAGCAATAATATTCATGATGTAATAAATGTATAAATTTTGAATGGTAGCAGTTCTATTAGAAATCATGACATAAGTGAAGTAATTATAAAAAAAGAGGGTCAATAAGTTTGTGACCAGAAAAACGTCATTAGCTAAATTATAATGTTCAACTTACGTGATCTACAGAGAAGCATTGGGTTAAGTTTATTAACAAAGATTATGTTGATAAATAAATGTTTGTTGCAATAAATGTTTTTTATTATCAGGTGACAGACTTCTTGATTTACCTATTTATTTCCCCATAGTTGGTTAAAATAAAAATCGTCTGAGAATACAATTAAAATGCAGAAGTAGGGATTAAATAATCTATGGAAAAAATAACATTATTCTTCAAGGTCAGACATTTAAATGACTTATTTTTGTCATTTTTAAGAGTAAAAATTGTAGAAAAAAAGATTTTATAAATTTTTATTTCTGTTCTTTTTTTTAGTTTTTTAGTTATTTTTCTTTTTATCTGTACTCTTTAATTTTGCAGGCAAAATCTGGTTTTTAACCTTTAGAAAAATGAAAAAGAAACAGAAAATGAAGAGTTATTCAGTGAATGCATTCCTAAAAGATTACAGCTGCAATCTTCTGTCTTAAAGTTAAAAATGGATGTGCAAAGAAGAAAGCATAATAGCCCTAGAGTTTTTTTTTTCTTTTTAAAATCTGAAGTCAATTTGATACTGATAAGATAGTTAGGCATGTACTAATTCCCAAATTATGAACATATTTTGCAGGGATTTTAAAGATATGATTTTACAGTGTTTCAAAATTTCTTTAAATTCAGTTAAGATTTTCTTGAAACTCAATAAATTAATGGATTGTATTTATGATATCTTCAATACACCATCATTAAAGATATTTTTTAAAAGTTCCTCTGAACTGCTTGTTCTTTTATATTTATTCTCATTTGTCTTTCTCTTTTCTTGTCCTGTTTTACTTGAATTTAAAAGCACACACATTTCTGAATTTTTAGCAATTTAAGATTAAGGGAGCTAGAATGATACAGAAAAGTTAGACAGCTTAAAGTCTTAGTTTTTTAAGTTTCTTATCTATCCAAGAAATAAATATTTTATCCTAAGGGCCACAAAAAGTATACTTTTAAAATATGCTAGACTCTAAACATTGCTAGATCTGCTGCTAAGAAGGTTGGGTTCACTGTATGATATGAGGCAATTGTCTCAGTAGATTCCATCTTGCATGTTTATAAATCTAACATTCAGCTTTGCATTGAATATGGCTGCCATATCTAATCTGGTGCTCCTGTTAAATATCTCAAGATTCTCAACAAAATCCAAAGAAGAGTTATTAATGTTAATCTGACATCTAGACTTCAGTCAATTTCTCACCACTGCAACGTGGCTTCCCTGTGCCTTTTCTACAATTATTTCTATAGTAGCTGTCTTCTTCTTCGTACCTCAACTACATGAATTTAAGTGTACTACTAGAATAGAAACTAGGTCTCATTTTACTATTCAATTAGTTAGATGTAACTGTAAGTTCTATTCTAATAGTTTCTTTTCCCACACTTCTCACCTGTGGAACTATCTTCCAGATTCTTGCTTCTGTGCTACCTACAATCTTCAAAAATTTAAATACAACATCAATTGCCATCTTCTGTCTTCCTGAATTCTAGTCTTTTATTGTCCTTTCTCCTCATTAAAGTCTTTTCTTTTTATTTCACTCTCAGTAACCCACTCACATTTTAATGGCATTACCCCCTTGCTTGGGGTGAAATGATTAAAAAAAATAATGCTTACTGTGTTGTTTTAATGGGATGGCAGTACAGTGTAATGGTTATCAGAACAGAAAATGGGATTGACATGTTGAGTTCAAATTCCAACTGAAGTTGTTTTGTTCACTATGAATCTGTCCCTTCACTCCTAAGTTAGGGGTTAAATAGTAGGGAAGACTGTACTCTCCAGCTGCAGTTGGCAACCAGTCTAGGATAAGGACAACTCTGAATTCAAAGCTGGTCAGTCTAGCAATTCCATTCCATGAAAAAAACCTACCTGCTAGAGAAACCGCAGTAACAACACCTAGCTCAGTGTGGCTGTAGCCCTATGTTCCACAGGAAGTCTACAGGATTAACAATAATGTTCTTTTAATAATAGTTTTTAATATTACATGAATTGTACATAGAGAGAGAGGGAGAGAGAGAGAGAGAGAAAGAGAGAGACATATTGAAATGCCACCTTTAAGAATAGGTAAACCTCATTGAGCAGTCTACTTCCTGGAAAACTGTCTTATGAAAAAGATTTCATAAAGAAATAATGGATTTATTTTTAATCGAATATTATTATAGTGGACACTTATTTGAAATAGATTTCTTGAATGCAAAAATAGTGTGTCTGGTTAAAGAAAATGTGTCCTCTGAAGGGGATCAAATCTTCACAATAAGCAACAACAATCAAAGCAGTTCAAGGTTGATGAAAATGATAAAAAAATAAAAAAACACATATCTTCTTTACTTAGATTTCTCAAATGTACAGGCTGAAAAAAGTAATACACATTGTTTAATAAATGAAAATGGGGTGTCTATTTTAAATAAGATGGGCCCACTATAATAATGCAGCTCTTCAGTGTCAGAGAAGCATATCAAATTCACAAGTGCTTTTATAGGTGCTGGATAGAGAAATAAATGTATTATCTAGAACTTCTACTATAATTTAATATACTCATGTTGTTAACCATTTTGAAAATGGCTAATTTACTCTGTCCAGAGAAACTTATCATTGACCCCAACATGTCTGATACTGAACTGGAAAATTGTCACTGGAGAGTAAATTTCATGAACTTCTTGAGCACATACTACAACCAAAATTAAATAAGCTACACTATTTCACCAAATATGTCTCAGCATAAGTTTACAAGTATTTTGCAGATGTATCTTACTATGAAGAAGCTTTAACAATACTGGATAGGATCTACATTAAAAATAAAATGCTCTATTGACACTTAATGGCTACAAGGCATCAACTGCACCCAAACTTCATTGACAGATTTTATCAATCCTTGATCAAACTAATTAAGGAATGTTAATTTTCCTTGGTATCAGTGGAACAATATCGAGCCAAAGTGATATGAGATGTATTAATAAATAGGCTATGGTCCACAGATATCCGACAAAGAATATTCAAAAACAGCTCCCAGTTCTCTTCAATAATTTAACACTGGATTGTAAATGAGTAGCTACTAAATCTAGGCAAAACACTGAAGAGAATAAATTATTTATCCAGATCAAAGTTACACATATGTTGAAGGAAGGAATAATCGAACCCAGCCCAAAACTTTATAGTCTCCTCTGAGAACAGGAAAAAAGTGAATGGTAATTGACTATTGCCAAACAATAAACCAGTTTACTTTGCTGAATGCCTACCCTCTGCCAAGAATAGACACTATGATAGAGAAAATAGCCAAAAACCCTCTATTTAGTATTCTGGACCTTACAAATGCCTACCATCAAGCCCAATGATAAACCCTATATGACCTTTGAGGTAAGAGGCAAACTCTATCAATATTGTTTAGTGTGACTAACTAACAGGGTAACTAGTTTTCAATGAGTGATAAACCAGATAAGATCAAAATAGAATCTGCAGGGCATCTATGCTTATATCAATAATGCAACTATTTTCAGAAAAAATCAGGCAGAATATGACAACAATCTTAAATTATTCATAGTGGTTGTCAAAAAGTACAAGCTTAACCAAGACAAATATTATTTTAGATGTAGAAATATAAAATTACTTGGGTATATAATATGTAAAAACAACATAAAACCCAATCCAGAATGTCTGAATCCATTACTCAGCCTATTAGTCCCAAAAGATTTACCTGCTCTGCGCCATGCATTAGGAATGTTTGCACACTATGCACATTGGATTTCATCTTTTTCAGACAAAATCTACCCTCCAACAACAGTATCAAGCTTCCCATAATCTCCCATACCAGAGAAAGCATTTAATGAGTTAAAAAAAAGGCATAGCAAAAGCAACCATTACTACACCTGCTCATACATTATCTCTGGTAGTAGAGACAGAGACACTTCAGAATGAATCATAGCTGCCTCTTTAAGACAGTCAGGGAGACCCATGGCTTTTTCTCCAGAACCTTGTCTAAATTGGAATGTTGGTATTCAGCAATAGAGAAAGAAGCCTATGCTATTGTCAAGTCCCTGAGAAAATGGTGTCATAATTTGAACAGGTAACATTTTAAACTAATTACAGACCAAAAATCAGTCTCATTCATATTCAACCCAAAATCAACAAGCAAAATTAAAAATGAGAAGATAGCCAGGTGGAGAATGGATTTCTTGTGTTACTTGTTCAATGTAACGTACTGCCCCAGTAAAGAAAATGCTGCTGTGGACACCCTCTCTCATGTAAGTAGCTTGGCTGGTTGCAAAGAAGAGTTTAAGAAACTATATAGAGAGTTGTGCCATCCAGGTGTTACATGTATGATCCACATGACAAAAATCAAAAACTTTCCCTAATCAGTAAAACATGTGAAAGAAATCAACAAATTGTATAATTTTGCGCTGAAAATATACTTAGGTTTTACTGTCCTAACACTAGCAAGGTCATAAAAGCCATGCTACCTATGAAAGAATTGTATTGGATTTTAAAGGACTGCTTCTGTTAAAAAATCCTAATATATGCTGAAAATAATTGACAATATATACTTGGTTTCCTCTTGCAATACTTTACCCCGATGTACAATGGTCATACAAGCAGTTTGCTCAGTTTTTGCCATCTTCAGTCTACCCATGTATATTCATTCAGATAGAGGGGCTTCATTTATATCCAAACGCATATGATATTTCCTACAATAGCAAGGAGTAGCTGTAAGCAGAACAACCTCATATAACCCTCAATTTGGCTAGTACAAGAGGTATAATGGAATAATTTGGAAAATTATTTGACTAGCAGCAACTGATAAAGGGTTAGCTCTAGAGAATTGGGAATAACTACTCCCAGAGGCCCGGCATGTAATTAGAATGCTACTATGCACTGCCACTAATGCATCATCCCATGAACAACTTCTCACGTTTCCTAAAAGTTCAACTGGAGCATTATGTGACTGAATAAAAATGAAACACTGGTGGATCAAATGGAGCTTCTATTGGAACTTCTAGTTGCCAACCCCCAGTATGCGTGTGTCTGTTACAATGACAGATGGGAAAACACAGTCTCACTAAAGGACTTGGCTCCAGCAGGGGATGAACTGGGACCCCCAAGCCTAAGCGAGGGCTTTCCTCAGGAAACATGGTCTCCTTATGAAGATTATGAGGAACCCTTAAGCTCTGGCCCCTCAAGTGGTGACAAACAGGTTTCACAGAAGAGAACCCACCCACCTACCAATACTTCACAGGACAAGCAATCCCCTCATAGAAGTTTACAAAAATGCAGCAGGATTAAATCCAGTTCTAGCAAGAAAGAGAAAGAATCTCATCATGATGCTCCTGGCAATCTACCACAGTCTTGAAGAGAGCAAAGGATGCCTACTTGATTCAGGGACTTCGTCCCTCTAAAAATAAAGCAGAGAAGAATGTGGTATGATCCATCTCCCCCATTAATGGATCAGTCCAAAACACACATCTTCAGGAGAACTCTGCTGATATGCAAAATATAATAAAACTTACTGATAAGCAATACGTATTGTCTAGAGCAATTCTACTATAATAGGTTCAGCTATCATCTGGTTCATGCTCCTCAGTCTTTTGAAGTGGAGTAAAGGTTTATCTTTTGTTTCCAGTTTAGGATTCGGTTTCTGGTTCCTTATAAAGTCTTCTCATTTTTTTTCACTCCCAGCATTATATCCTTGCTTGATGTGAATCAATTAGAAAATGAAAAAGTATTCTATCATAATTATTACCTAAACTTAACTTATTCTGGAACAAGTTCACAGAAGTGAAGCACCTAGTTAGTAATTCTGATGGGTGCAAGGCATCTGAAAACCAGGACAACTCAAGACTGAGACAACTCAGTGCCAGAAAAACATAACTTTTTTGTAACTAAATGAAACTAATTAAGGATTAAAACCTTAATTAGTGAATATTTTTACTTTATTAATAAATAAATTTCTTTACAATTTATTTTATTAAAAATAATATTAAAATATTCACTAATTAAGGTTTTAATCCTTAATAAATTACTTTTATTCAGTTATAAGAAAAAAAATTATGCTGAGTTATCTCAGCCGTGAGTTCTCCCAGTTGGTAGTGTTGAGTTGATGGTGGCGAGTTGACCTTTTCTGATTTTTATTACTTCAAATGTTATTTTTAGTGGATACCTATATTTGAGTAGTTGCTCCATTTGTTTTAAATGGTATTTATTTCACCTACTGGTCTGTGTACTCAAGGGCATATTTTTTTAAAAGTTTTCTTGATTACACAGACTAGTAGGCAAAATAAATACTGTTTAAAATAAATAGTGTATGTACTCAACTATGGGTATCCACTAAAAATAAAGTTAGAAGTAATAAAAATATGTTTGAATTCAAAGATAAAATTAATTAATTCTTTAGAAATTACTTTGTTTACATTTCAGACATGAAACTAAGCAGATATGCATTATCAAGAAAAATCTGAATGAGTGAGTGTTCTTTAAAGGCAAAATAGAATCATCTGTTATTGTCACATAGCCAAGGAATGAAAGCACATTGGCTTAGATGCTGGTTCCTCCTGCAAAGGCAGATTCAGGTTCAAGTCTTGCTGGAAGGCACATTTTCTTTAGTAAGTTTTTTCGAGTACATAGAATGTTTGATGAAATAAATACCATTTACAATTGTCGGAGTTACCTCCTCCTTCTATCCTTGAACCGGCAGAGGAACAGGTCATTTCGACCTTGTCCTCTCATTCATGCTCCTTACACACTGTTAACATGTCGGAGGGACTAGCAAATCCCCTTTTTAGTTAGGTTATATTACAAACCTAGTTGTAATATACTACTAGTCATTTTTAGACCTTAGTTCTCTTTAGCTAACCTCGTAGTATTTTATTATAGAGACTTTTCGGTTAGCTTAGCCAATTTTTCTTGCTGGTCTCCCTTGTCACAAGACAGTGATTTCTCTCTAGATTCTTGGAGGCGGTCGGCGACCGAAACGGTCGGCTACGCAGGCCCCTTGGCCAAGGACGCCGATCAATGGGCTGTGTATTAAGTTATGCTCCCATTTTTTTTTGTCTGCCAACTTGACGATAGTTGGGAACTTTCTTTCTCTTTCTCTCCTTCCCAACACGTCAAGTTGGCATCCCGGCAATGACAAACAACAAGTTGGCAACACAAACTACAGCAACAAGTTGGCACCCCGGCAACGACTCAGCTTCAACAATGATCATCCTGGCATCAACCATATTAACTTCAACAACCACCAAGCGATCATCCTGGCAACAACCCACATCAGCTTCAACCCCCAACAATGATGATCCTAGCAACTACCAACACCAACCTCGACCATCAATGCCTGCACCAAAAACTTCTGCACCTCCACCGTTCTGACCATCTTTATTTCCTTTTTTCTTTCCCTTAATAAATTAGCATTTATCATACATATCCTCGTTCTGTCGTCTATATTGTTTCACCGTCAGATTTAACGTCTTCAAAAATGCCAGCGGGCCTCTTTTGACCTCGTTCACCCCTTTCTGTGATACGGGGCTGCATGGAGTGCCCGCTACACAATAAATGCAGGTATCCACTAAAAATAAAGTTTGAAGAAATAAAAATATGTTGGATTAAAAAATAAAATCCATTAATTCTTTAGAAATTGCTTTAGTTAGCATTATAGTGAATTAATCTACAAGAAAGTCTTGCTAAACCTAACTTTCCAATGGAACTCTGTATTGAATTATATTTGAACTGGGCTTTTATTTTTTTAAATAAAAAGCTTCATATTGTATAGAAAAATGGAATCAATTGCATACTTGTGTTAAATTAAATACATATTTCTGAAAGTTTATGACTTCATAGTCTTGAAAAAAATTATTTATTACAATTATTTCATCATGAAAAACCTTATGTTCTATTCTAATAGTTTTTTTCTCTTGCATTTCTTGTCTGTGGAATTCTCTTCTAGCTTTTTGCTTTTCTGTCAACTGCAAAAATTTAAATACAGTATCACTAATCATGTTCTGACCCTTTGAATCTTGTTCTTTTATTGTCCTTCCTCTTTGTATCTTTGGTGGATTTATCACTTTGTTTAGGGTGAAAGTTCAAATTTAACTGATGCAATGCAGAATTGAAAAATACTATATTGTCTGTAACTTTGAGAAGAGTCATAAATATATACAACATTGTTTCTATACCAAAATCTGTTCTCTTTATATTTGCTGTTGACATTTTGGATGATCTATTCTTCAGTCTTTATAAAGTGTAATTCATAAGATCAAAAAGAAAACTAAAATAAATATATTCTGTTATTTGTTGATTTTCTTGAGCTAAAAAGGTTTCCTTTGTTTTCATGGGTGATACCTAAAATGATGATGATATTTCTATTTTTCTTAACATGAAATTTCTCTTTTCTATGTGATGCAGAGTTTCATTAGTATTGCATTACTTGTCTCAATGTCCATTTTATATTTTTCAAGATTGTGAGTTGAATCAATTTAGAAATTTCAGTTTATTCTCTCTTTATTCTATGTAGATGTCTAGAAGCCATAGATGACTCAATGAGATCAACTGTCCTTTGAGACATTGATCTGATTGGACCTTAAAATTGTATAGCCATTTATTTTTGTATCTATTCTATATATAAAATATTCTGTGATTTCTGTTAGTCTGTCTATTCACTAAACCCTCTAAAATAGCTATACATTGATCAATCAAAACCAAATTTTGGGGGAGAAATGCAAACAAGTAAGGAGGTACAAAGTACAGTTGATTTTACTAGAATACATAGCTTAGTACAATAAATTTTCATTAATTTTTTTGAAAATTAAAAGTTTTATTACTTTACATATAAAATATTCCCACTATTTGAAAAACAATTTAGTGACAAAAGTAACAAATACTTATTTAATAAAAATGTAATATTGGTTTTTGCATATCTTTTCTTTAAATTTTTATATATACAAGAATCCCATTTTCCTTTTGGCCTGTATGTGTGAGAACTATAGAAAAAATCACAAGGCCAAATACTTCAAAGTTGGAATTTGGCTGCAGAAAGAAATGTTTACACATGGCTGGTTGTATGTTACATGCTCAAGAGTAAAAAAATCTTAATATTTTCTTTGCTGTTAAAGAAGAAAAAAAAAAAATTTTCTTTAAAAATATTGTTTGTCATGAAGTTCTATAAAATTATATTAAATTAAAGAAATTAGTAAAATGGAAAGTAGGGTTTTTATCAAAGTATTTTTCCAAACAAATAAGCTTATTCAAATTTCATTGATTGGTCTACAAAATTGAACGAAACGTAGAGTTTGTAAATCTCAACAAAAATTATAGCAATAACTTTAATAATATTAAATACTGTGAGGATTCCAACGTGCATCAGTGTGTTGCAAAATAATTCCAGTATATAAAATTCTGTGTAATCCATTAGTCCACTCATCTGTCACACTCTCTAAAATAGCCATACATTGACCAATCAAAACCAAATTTTGGGGAGAAGTGCAAACAGGTAAGTGTGTACAAAGTACAATTGATTTTACTAAGATGCATAGCTTAGCACAATAAATTTTCATTAATGTTTTTGGAAAACTTAAATTTTATTATTTAACATAAAAAATACTCCCACCATTTTAAAAATAATTTAATCAACAATACCAAATACTGTGAGAAATTCAACATGCATTAGTGTGTTGCAAAAAAGTGCCATATTTTTGGACAGACTGATTCTTGGAAGCAAAAGTCATTATTGTTTGGATTATTATTCTTTGTGTATTTTGAATATCAATTTATCATTTGTGTGAGATCCTTAAATACGATTTCTTTTTGTATGAGAATTATCCAAAGTTTCTTCAACAATGACCAGAATAGAATGCGTATTCCATATCGTTAGTAAGGATAATAGTGTGTTATTACCATTTTCTTAGTATTACTTTTAAATGTATATGTAGCAAGCATACCAACTGTTGGTATAAGAAGTAAAATTAACATGAGGAGTTCAAATTCCAGTCTAGTAAGTTACATTCACTTTTTCACAAATGCCCTTGAGAAAGATCTGTATCTAACTCTTTTTCATCATCTTTAGCAGAGCAATTCAGGCTTTCTAATCTAAAAGAAAGATGATTCTGAATTTCAAACTGTGAAGAGGCAAACCACTCCACTATCTTTCCTAATAAAGCATAACAATAAGGGAAAGTAATTTGTGGATAGCTATGACTGCCTACATCTTCAAGAGACATTTTAAAAAAAAGAAAAGAAGTTGATATTAACATGACATGTGATTGACTTAACTGGCTCATTTCAGTTCAGGAATAAATTTATGAGTCTCTTTAAAACTTGAAAGTAGGTTTTTGTTGTATAAGTTTACTGCCAATTTGGAACTATTATTTTATTTAATATTCGGTCTTTTTATATTTCTCCTCCAATTTAAAGTTTTAAGTTTGATAACATTTTTGTTTTTGCATTGTTTACTTCTTCAGATGAAAACTGTCTTATGGAGTGGTTAATGGTGACTCATTTTATTTTCCCCAAAGACATTTTTCACTCCACATTGTTGTAAACAATCCATTTTTCATTATCTGTCATCCTTTTAAAAAAACTGGTTCTTTTTGTTGTGTTTCAATAGAGAATTGCAGATGGAAATGCAGTTTATTCAATTTTTTTCTGTTTAATCATGAGACACCCAAACATTGTAGTGATTCAAATATCCAAATTCTTACTGATCAAAACTTACTTCTGACCCGAGTGAACCAATTATGGCACCATCTCTATAAACAGCACATATATTTTTTTGCTGTTTGTACAACATTTTAATTTCTGGAAATAAAAGTGCATCAAATGACAAAAATGTATCCGATTTTCCTCCATGTTCAATTTTAACATAAAAACATTTAAAATTCACAAATGAATCGGAGAGAGAGAGATTGAAATGCCGCCTTTAAGAATAGGTAAACCTCATTGAGAAGTATACTTTCTGGAAATCACTGCCTTATGAAAAAGATTTCATAAAGAAATAATGGATTTATTTTTAATCGGACATTATTATAGTGGACACTTATCTCTATCTATAAAAGGCAGGATGTGTGTGTGTAACGAATGCACGGCCACAATTTTCGACGGATTTGCACCAAAATTTACATGCACATGCTCCAAGTTAGCGGAAAGGCTAAGACTGACTTTGCATTTCCCAACTCCCATCGATAGTAGAAATAATCGATTTTTTCATGCTTCTACGGCAGTTTTCATGTAATTTGTGGCCATTTTCTACTGGCCAGAGTGAGAGCCTATAGCTGGCTGCCACAAATAGGCATAAAGATTCTATTGGCCAGCATGCAAGCCAACAGCAGACTGACACGAATGTTAACTAGCATGCAAAAAAAAAAAAAAAAAAAAAAAAAAATCGATAGCTGCATTCGTCACAAGTGGGAAAAATTTAAATCTGCATGGTACTTTACTCTAATTGACTCATTTGCTTGCTTAAACGTTGATTCTGATTCCGCAGAACTGGGTTGGGTGTGAAAAAGCATTTGTTGTTACCATTCTTTTTTCATTTGGTTTTTCCAGTTATGAGTCCTTTTTTAAAGCTGATCGTTTTGTTTTCATTTTGTTTAGTTTTTTTTTGTAACAGATTTAATGTTTAGTATAGAGCTTAGAAAAAATGTGTAGTGTGAGATAGGCAAGAAGTAAGGCATGTAGCAACATCAGCATGGCAAAGGGCACTCCTTTAAAGACAAGGAAGGGCAAAAATATTTTAAGTCAAGTGATAGCAATTGCTGTATGAGTCGTACAATTTTTGAATCAAGCATGGGCAATGCCGGGCCATGCTGCTAGTTTGAAATAGATTTCTTGAATACAAAAATGGTGTTTCTGAGTAAAGAAAATGTGTCCTCTGAGGGGGTCAAATCTTCACAATAAGCAACAACAATTAAAGCAGTTCAAGGTTGATGAAGATGATAAAAAAATAAAAAACACACATCTTTACTTAGATTTCTCAAATGTACAGGCTGAAAGAAGTAATACACATTGTTTAATAAATGAAAATGTGGTGTCTATTTTAAATAAGATGGGCCCACTATAATAATGCAGCTCTTCAGTGTTAGAGAAAAGTATCAAATTCACAAGTGCTTTTATGGGTGCTGAATAGAGAAATAAACAATTACAAAACTGAACTAATTTGATTATTAGCCATGGAATAAAACACTAAACAAAACATTTAATTAAAATTCAGCAAGAAAACATTCATTTTTTAAGTATTCTTATTGCAGGATAGAGTGGATTCAGTCTTTGAAATAAACTCTGGAATACACTTTTGATACACCTTAATATAACACAACTTGAGACCTACTCATGTTCAATATTGCCTAGATAAGGAACAGAACACTATGATTTAATACTTTTCTCATTATCTCAAGAGTATTTTTAATCATAAAACAGAAAAAATTTAGTAAAATATTTGTAGTTTTCATGTCGTTTTATTTTACAATCATTTAATCTCTTCAAATAATCTTACATAATCCCATAAATATCAACATTTCACACACAGACTGACATTTTTTTTCTGCAGTTGCAAACACAATGCAAGCAGCAGACAATTGTGGATTTTTTTTCCTTTTATTCTTTCTTTCAAATTCACTGATACAAACATGTGTCTGACTAATTGTCCATCTGTGTGGACGTACACTCTGCGATGGTAGCATTTAAAGAAGAGGCTTGGCTAACAGCAGCAGTTGATACACAGCCATAAAAGGAAGAAACTGGTTCTTGAGCCATTGGTGGTAGTTTTCATCCCTATGCCTCTTCTCTTTAGAGCCAACCACAAGAGAGTCTTTGGTGCTCTTAGCAGATTTTGTTCTAGAAGATGACAGCTGGACCCAGCATAGAATGACACACCTACAAACTTGGTTGAGGAAACCAGTTTGTTGAAGCAAAACACCTGCAAAATATGAAAAGAATTAAAAATAATTATTACATGTGCAAAACAGAAATATAATCAGAGAATTTTTACCTGCTTTAACAAACAATAAATACAAAGTATAGATGTTCTTTTTAGCTTAATGAAAGGTATTTAAATGTTTTAAATAAAATCTTCATTGACAAGAATAAGCTTAAAAATACTTTTGAAACAGTACAATTTCACTTAGTTTAATACTTTATCCATAACTGTTCATGGGGGGCAAACCATCCCCATTTATCTAATGTTCCTTTGATAAGGTACAAGTTCCACTCAGACAGATTCTTCTCTGGAACTGTTGCCTTTTTGGAACTCCCAAGGGGATGCTTACCTGAAAACTACAATCTTGGTTTCTTCAAGATGAGGGACAACTAGTATACATCCTACATATCCTTATAATGTGCACTTTTTACTCCCTTTTTCTCACTCCCTTAAAGCAGTTTCACTCAATAACCCTTTCGCATGAGTGACCCTTGGGCTTGTATTACTTAACTATCAAAAATAAAAATTATTTTGATAGAATTTCCATCAAAATTCCTGAAATATCTCAGTTAATGGATTAAAAATGAATGTTTTACATGTGGAAAACATTTACAACCAAAACATTGAATTAATCCAAAATAATTATATCTTAATATTTAATAAATTTCATAATTTTAAATTTTTTGACATTTTTTTTAAGAGACAATCAGGTAAGATTGTAATTATTGAATAAGTAATATAATAAGAAAAGTAATATAGTTAATCAAAACAGAATCAAATAAATAAAAAAAGGCAATTTAAAAAAAAAAAAAAAAAACTTAATAAAAATTTAAAAAAATATACACTAAAAAGATCAGGAAGGGGAATTAATTGGTATTTGCTATTATGTAAATAGCACATAGCAACATTTACTTTTATTTGGACAAAGTGAATTCTACTGAGAACAAAATAATTAATGGTTTCTAGATTGCAACTTTCTGAAAGGTTTAGAAATGTGTTCATAATTAGGTTTTCCATACTTAGTATAACCTACACCCATTGACACATGACCACACAAGTTGTCCATCTTCACAGTAATGCATGCTAATTCAAACTACCCACACTTCTACATCATGTGGCCACTTTGGTAGTGTCCTATGAAACATCTTTCTCCTTTTGAAAAGAAATTTTTTCTTTTTTAATGGGAATAAGCAAGATATGACCCAAGGCATTCACTGGTTAAACTCAAATAGCAATAGGTCCACTCCAACTTTTGCCCAGGGTCTCTCAGGAATTTTGTGAACCATTAGAGGCTCTGCATGGTTTGGCACTTCATATTTTCAACATGTCAGAAATTTTGCAATGTATACTCTAATGTTGCTGTTCATGTTCAGCCAATTCCATTCATTTTCTCAAACCCGATGAAGAGCGGACACCCGAAGAAATTCTTGAAGCATTCAACACGTATGCAGTTGGTGAAACTAATGTCACATATGAATATTTTGTATTTCAGACAAGGAAACAAGAAGTGTCCAAGAGCATAGAAGCTTTTATAACTGTTTTGTGGATGCTAATAAAAACATGACTTTTATGACAACTGCATTGGGTCAATAATACATGACCATCTAGATGATGTAAGTGGTGTCTCAAACAGAAGATCACATAAAAAAATTGAAAAAATGAAGCCAATGAAGTAATGATTCTAGAAGTGATTTTTCAGTAGCATACAGATTCCTTTTTTATATTTGGGCCTCAGATATTCAAAATAAAAGTTGCTTTTTAAAAGTAATTACAAAGCGTATCATTGGATAGAGACACAGCCATCGTTTATGGCCATATCATGTTGAAACACTGGTTCTCATCCTAACACCAATGATTATCAGGAAGCTTGGATGTGCAGATGGTGTAATGAATAACAGCTCAGAATGAGAAATTGGAGAGTCGAGTTCAAATTCCAGTTGGGTTTGTTCACTTATGTGCAAATATCAAAAAGAGATATGATTGTTCAAACATGTCACATTGATCCCTACCAAAATGCATTGGGTCAGCACAGTTGAATGATGGCCCATGAATCTGGAGAAATTTTACATTCAACAAAAGGACCTACACAGGCTGAGATGAAGACATTTATTATTCATAGTTAAAAATAAAATCTCTCATTCATTCATTGCAAACCAAACAGTAAAAAAAGAAAGAATAAGAAAGAACAACATATATTATGTAATAAAGATTATGATAATACTTGTAACACATTATTATAATATCAGTGTGTAGCAGATCGTCACATGCAAAGAAAGTCAACCCTGCATTAAACACTTCTCACAGATCAATCACTGTGTCTCAAGCCAGTCAAAGTAGATAATCTCTACTTGCTTAGTGTCATTGCTCCCCCTTTTATTAGAAGGGCAGTCCATTCTGAACTTGAGAATTTGAGCAGGAAACTGGCCCTCATCATCCACTCCATGTCTGTGAACCAATGACAAAGATGTTCAAGTCAAGATACTGCTTTCTACATTGTCAAACCACTGAACAACAGAGTTCCTAGTTAGTGTCTGTCCCTGTGGTGCAGCCACGTTAACAACATGGAACACATGCTCTCTCTCTCTCTCTCTCAGCCCTATAGAATCCCTCCCCACTGACTCCAGTGATGCCTGGCCTTTCTGGTCCTACCTGAATAATTTCCAAACAACTGTAGAACCAACTTTCAGAAATGGGGATGTGCCGCAGATGATGATCCCAACTGCCAATGTGGACCATCAAAAACTATGGAACATCATCTAGTATGAACCCAATTTTGAAGATTCAGGCACACTTAACCTTGAAACTATAACACCTCAGGCAAGGATCTGTGTACAACACTGGATGGGTGTAGTGTAGTGACTCGATAAGAAGTAAAAGATAATATAATAACAGTATATATGCTATCTAATAATATAAACTAGCAGAGCCTGAGTAAATTACATGAATTTATTAATACATTTTTATTGTTACAATCTTCCTCATTCAAAGTATTTTTCCTTTCTTACATTCTCTGTTAAGATTACTAGTTGCTTGTTGCTCTTCTGCCTATGAATGCTCATGCCATCGTCTGACATTCCCTCACTGCTGCTCTTCATTGATTTATTTATTGCTGGCCTCCTATTTCCTTATTGAATGCACAATGTGAAAAGACAAATTATAATTTCAGACTCCATTTATTATGCTTTTAAATAGAAATTCATTGTAAATCAATACCCCAAAATGGCATTTACAGAGTTACTTCCCTTAGTCTGTAACAAATTCACAAAGTTTAAAATAAAAGATTTTAATTTAAAAAAGTCAATTTCAGTTCAGGGGGCAAATTTGTCTTCAACAGATCATATGTTTATTTCTTTCTTTCAGTTTCCCTTTTAATATATAGATAATATAATAAACCAAACTACGAAAAGAAAAAAATTCTTGAGCCCATAAAAAGTTATAAATATTCTAAACTTTATTAGTTAATCTGATTATGCTGCATACAACAATGCATCATCTTTCATCTCTATCTCTCTCTTTCTCTACCGCAAACTCACACACAATTATTAACCTATCACTATTTCCATGGCAAATGTTCAGATGAGTGCTCCATTTTTTAGTTTGACCAGTTCAGACCATTACAGCTAGGAGATGCCGTGCTACTTCCACGAAATTAAATCATCCTCATTTCCTGTTTTCCAACTGTAATGAGAAAGTTTCACTGACAGCTTTTCTCCCCGCAAAAACTATTATTGTTTTTTTATTTTCGGCAAAGACTTACATGAATCCTTCCCTGAACACTACGATCTTACCTTCTTCAAGTCAAAGATCAATCATTATCTATCCTTCATATCCTCCTAATTTTCACTTCTGACAACCTCCATTACCATGAATTTTGGTAATAATGCCATGGCAAAATGGCACAAGTGGAAAAATAGGAAAAAAAATCTCCATCTGCCAGTTGTTGATCTTATAATCAGTTTGCATAGATGGATCCTTGGAAGCAAATCTTCTCTTTTCCTTTATTACTTAATATGACTTTCATGATGGGGTTGTGGTGAAAGAGCTACTAATGGGTTGTACTTGACAGTTCCCGGACAACTGAACCAGAAGTAAATAAACTGACAACAACTGTCCTCTGGTTAGAAATTTAACTTTAAATAGCTTAAAATTAAACAGCTATTGATGTTTAATTTTAAGCAATTTAAAGAGTGTTTTTCACTTGTGCCATTATTACTGTTCACCCCACTACCATATTCATCATGGCTTGTATTGGGCGTATTCTAATAAAAACACACATACAAACATATTTACATTTTAATATTTTGCTCCTTGATGATCTCTAAAAAAAAAAAAATAAAATGTCAACACAACCTTTCACACACTAAACAAACATTTCTTAAATAGTAAATACACTCAAGCATATTTGACCATAAACTTCAATGCACTTTTTGTACTACAAATTTTAATGGCAAAACCACATTTATCGACATGAACTCTTTTTCCAAATGTATCAACTTGTATAATTGTGCAAATTCCATGTCTTTTACAACCATAAGAATCCTTGTTCTTTTTGTTCTCTTTAAAAATTCTTTTTGGCAGCTGTTTATCAATTGTTCCTTTCTGCCTCTTTTGCTAGCTTCTATTATGAAAAGAGAAAAGCTAAAAGAACATCTTTCAAAATTTTAGCTAACTTTTCTCCTGATTCTAATTTCAGAGTTATATCACTCTTGACTGGACCAAAATTGGAATCATTTTTTTACCCTTACAAATTTTGAACTTCAAGATTTTCAACTTAGCAATTTCTTGGGAATGAAGCAGAATGGGCTATGACAATCATAATTTTTGATAAAATGTAACTTTTTTAAAATTATTTTTACAAATAACAAATTCAGCAGCTGAGAAAGGGCTGCCATGACTAAAGGGCAAAATGATAAGACATTGTTACCAATCTAGTACTGCAGCACAAAGACTAGGTACCAAAGAGGAAAGTTCCTCAGAACAATTACCATGAAAATAATTGTAGAAAAAGCACAAAGAAATTATGTTATAGCAGTGGGAAGTGACTGAAGCTGAGATGCCAGTTTAGAATCAATAACATTACAAATTCTTTGGATTTTATCAAGAATCTCTAAATATATGATGCTCTCACTTTTGAAGTAAATATTAAAACCTCAACAAAATCCTGTTTTGTTACAATTTTTGATATTCTATAATAAGAAAAGTTTTTTTTTTTTTATAAGAATAAAAGCTGAAAAACAAAGAGAGAATTTATACCATGACTTAATTTGTCATCTGATTGCAAAGCATCTGGTTGATATAGACTGCTTTATATTGACATATGGCAATAATGACAGACTTTAAAATGTCACGTTGTCCATGATGGTAGGAGGAGAAGGATAAATTGGGGAATATCAGTGAATAAACAACACAAAAACAACAGACAACACAAGGTTTGACATTATTTTTCACATGAAAGAATCATAAATAGCATTAAATAGAAAGAGAATTTTTTCAATATAGAAGTTAGTAAAGACTATCATTTACATTCTATCATAATATCAGTTAGTAATCTAAGAATAAAGCTTAAAGAATGGATCCAACTTAAGAGGATTCTAGTTGAGGGAGTTGCAGAGATTTTAATTGAAATCAAGTGTTTTTTGGCAGCAAATGTTTGTTTAAACAGGTTTTATTAAATAGGCACAATTTTTCTCTTCTGTTTTAAAATATTGATGGAAATTTGATTGCTGGATCGATTTCCATATATTAGGATTTAAAATAGAAAAAAATTGGATCAACTAGTAGTATTGCTTTCAGGCACTTTCCAATGGTGCCCACTTCGAATCATATGAAAGTGAATTTATACATTTCCTTTGTTCTTGAGAATTGACAACAAAAATTATAAATACTATTTATTATTAGATTGTTTCTTTACACCTATTATATTATTTACTAGAATGGTCAGTAAAAACACCAGCTAATTTCCAATCGATTCAAATGTTTCTAAAATGGTAAATAATAAGGATTTCCTTATAGATGGAAAATGTATAAATTCACTTTCATTATGTGTTTAGGTTTTATTCCAATTCTAATAATTGCTTTTTAAAACAAACATTGCTGAAGAGTGAAGGTAGTTAAAACAATAGTGGTATCATGGGAAAAACTGTCCCTTTGACACTATGCCTTATTGCTGGCACCTTTCTCCATGTTTACCAAATTCTTTGTATTGATGATACTTTCCAATGGTGCCACCAACTGAGATCATCTACCCTGGCCAATAACATCAAGTAGTTACCTCCTTGACAAGTTGACCATGGTGGTAATTCAAATCCAGGTCTCATGGGTAAAATATGTTCTAGCCACTCTCTCTCTCTCTATATATATATATATATAATATATATATATATATATATATATATATATATATATATATATATATATATATATATAATATATATATATATATAATATATATATATATATATATATATATATAATATATATATATATATATATATATATATATATATATATATATATATATATAATATATATATATATATATATATATATATATATATATATATATATGTGTGTGTGTACGTATGTATATGTATGTAAAAGTGGGGAAAAAAAAACTATAAAGTGGAAAAATTTTTGTATGAGGTGTTCTGGACTTTATCAGACTAAAGTGATATTCACATTGATGCAACTACACATGTGCACAAAGGGAAAGGATGCTGAGAATTTTAAATTTAAATTTTTCTTTTTTAAATATATGTTATGGACATATAGCCTAGCTAATTTCATTTATTTTAAATTTTTCTTTTGTTTATTTGTTATTAAATATCCCACATTGTGATAATATAAGATCTGCCATGAAAGGTGAAATGTTATAAGAACCAGGGTTCAAATTTACCGTAATAATTAAAGCACTTTTTAAACATATACATCTTAGTAAATTTCTTTCTCTTTTAATTAGAATAACAATTTTTTAAATCAAAATTATGATCATTCATTATAATGAGAAACTAATGCATTTAGGATGTTGTTTTGTAAAAGATCCCTTTTGTGTTCATATAATTCCTTGAGGTTTCTCCTATGTATTACTTGTGACAATTATTACAGGTAATAGATTGAATTCCTCAGAGTTTTAATTTTGTTTTGTATAAAAGTCTTTTGTTGTTTTAGAAGTAGTTGTAACAAATTTTGTATTGGAGATAAATTCTTTTCAATTGTAGTTACAATAAATGTGTAGATCAATATATGGACTCATTAGGTTTGTCAAGAAAGACCCTTTCCTATTTTTAAATATTTAATGAGCCTTTTGTTTCATATTGAATATGAAATAATTAAGCTACTGAAAGTATTTCCAATATATTTCTCCTCTTCATGCTGAGTGCTAAAAATATATTTCTGTACACACACACACACACAGAGGGTGTGATGGATAAATTGTCAAAATAACACTGACATCTCATTTTAAGAGATATATTTACCAAAATTAGACAAAAATATCTTGAAATACTAAAGAGTAAATTTATTCATTAAAATTGCCATTGGCTTCAACCACAGCCTACAGATGACTTAGAATCTCCCTCAACTCTTCTGGATAGTCTCCTTGTTTTAGTTGGTGAATGCTGCCATAATCCTTGCCTTCAGTTCATCTTTGGTATTACAAGGAGTTTTGTTGGTCAACTCAAATGCACCCCCACACACAATAATCAAGGGAGTTAAGTGGCCAGATGTAATCACAGAAATTGTCTGACAGCCATTACCAGGTTCTCCTGCTTATGTGGCATGGTGCAGAGTCCTGTTGCCAGATATAGGGTCTTCCAGCAGCCACTACCTCCTCAAGCCACTTGATGTAGGCCTCTGTGTTGAGTCTGAAGCCCTCACCAACAAATTTGGGAGTTCTTTTCTTATCAGAATGATCAGAGTAAGTTTTCCAAGCTGCTGTACCTTCATAATCACCATTAGACTCATCTAACCTTTTCTGTATCCTCTGCACTGCCATTCTGAAATATTTGTAACAAACATGGGCAAAATTAAGAATATAAAATGGCAATAGTTTATCCATTGTGCCCTATATATATATATATATATATATATATATATATAGACATGCACACACACTGTCCAGAATGTATTCAATTACTTGAATTATCTTGATAACCAGTTGTGAAACCTTGGCAATCAATTTGAAGGCACCTTGCCCCCATAATGAACAGTCACCTGCAATTTACCCACTTGGTAGTGAAATACCATTGAGTGATTATTGACACATCATATCACCCAGATCTGTCAGTACACTTCAAATTTAAATTTTGCTTCCAGTTATTTGTTTTTTTTCAAAAATCCAAATCCAAAACAACCATTTACATACTGAGGATGTAGAGAATATGATGATTGAGACAGTTAATGGTGATTTGCAGGTTGTTTATAAAAGTGCAATGCATGCTGGGAAACTGTATAAACTCCTAAGGAGAGTTCAGGCAAGAGAACTAAGTTGCCATTGCTCTAGGTAGGCTATTTCTTTCTTTAATATTCAATGTCTGGAAACTTTCCAGACAAATCATAATGTTTAAAAACTTCATACCATACCCTTAAAAAAGCATAAGGAAAAAAAAGGTTATTCTCTTGATACCGCCTTTATTGTATACACTTCTAACTCCCTTGGCAATGTTTTATTGTTTTAAAAAGCAATGGTTAGAATTTCAAATAAAACCTAAACATATGAAAGTGGATTTATACATTTTATTTAATTGTGAGAATTGACAACAAAGACATTAAACACTTTATTAGATTAAATAAAAAAAAAACTTGTTTTCATATTTATTTATAAAATGCTAAATAAATATTGCACTGTATTTGATTTACATATTTTGATAATTTTGTAATTTTTTTTAATAAATTTTTGAATACAAAGATTTCTTTTCAAATTTATTTCATTATAAAATGGTAAATAATATCTTTTTAAAAGATAAATAATAAATATCACATTGTATTTGGTTCACATATTTTAATAAATCCTGTAAATAAACATTGTCGAGGGAGTTAAAAAGCTGTCAATTTGAGCCTGATCAGATTTACTATTAAGACTGGAGTAAATAATTGTGTCACTAGGATAAATACCAAATTGAGAACTGATGACATCAGAAAGTTTGTTGATGAAAATGAGAAATAACATAGACCCAAGGATAGAGCCCCCGGGTGATACCTGCATTTATTCAAAAACAATCTAGAAAAGTGGCCATTCAACATTCATTTCATGATTTGATAAGAATGACTGAATCAGTTCAAAAGTTTATCCAGAAATACGATAACCTTTCAACTTGTGATGAAGACAAGTATGTCAAACCCTGTCAAATGCCTTAGAGATAACTAGAGCAACAGCATTATCTAAAACTTGATAGACTCTTTCAGTAATAATTGTTAACATATCATCAGTAGACCTAGAAAAGCAAAAGCCATATTGCTTATCTGAAAGAAAATCCTGCAATTTGAAATGCTTAACCAATTTAAATTTAATTAGAGCATCTAGAACTTTGCCAAAATGAGGTACGGCTAACAGATAGAAGGATTAGATGGTTCACCTGTGTTCTTAAAGGCTGAAACTACAGAAGAGAATTTCTAACAAGCAGCAGCAAGGCATTTATTGTAGAGTTTACAGAAAACAGTTCAGGAACACATTTCTTAAGGATTATTGCAGGGATCTTATCAAGTCCACATGTTTTGTGAGGATCCAGTTTAGAAACAGAGAGTCAGTTCTTTTTGAAAATCAGGTAAAAATGCTCCAGATGAGTCAAGAGTAGAATTTGAAGAGAATTTACAAGTAAAAGCTTTATCAGCAGGAGTTGTTAACATCTCAATTTTCAAAAATATTTATTCAATAAATCTGCTCTCAATGCTGCTTTGGAAGCAAATGCCTGCCCAGATATTCTGCTTCTCATATGTGATTGCCATTATGTCCACAATAGTGGCCTTCAATGAATTCTTGGTATTGTGAGAGCCATTGGTTGATCAGTTTCTATTGATGATGTTCTTGATATTCAAATCAATAAATCTAAGCAACCAAATGTTGGGGAATATAGGTTTGCATTCCCTCAATAAAAGGCTTCAGCATTGATGTAAGAGTATTAAAGAATTAAAGTGATATCACTCTCATTGTTCACAACCCTCAGAACCATTACAGATTATGTAAAATTGGTGTGCATAAATGTGGGTAACATGATGAGGTCCATGCAGAGCAATCTGTGATTTGTCCTATGCACCTGAATGCTTTAAAAATCTGGTTATCTTAGAGTCCTTGTGATTGGTGTGTAGTGCCTCAAATATGATATGCCTTTTCATTTTCTGTATCAGAGTAGAAGCTAACCATGTTAATGCTTTTGATACATCAGAAAAGGAGTATGTTAATATTTGGTACATGCTGAATAGGATTTACACTTAAAGGTATGTTCTCAAATACCTGCTGCATCTAATTATATTGATGTAAACAGTTTCAGTCAGAACTTCTAGGATGAAGAGTTGTCATTATGCACATTATTTTATTATTATGTTTTGTTAATTGATATCACCCCAAGCAAGGCAGTAATGCCACTAAAATGCAAGGGTTTAAAGGGTGTGGAAGAATTAGGAACGGAAACATAAATGAAGAGAAGAAAGTAATCAGGTGGACAGTCGATAGCAATTGTCATTACATTTAAATTTTTGCAGATTAAAGTTGGCTGGAAAGCATGGAGCTGGAAAGGAGTTACACAAGCAAGAAATGTGAGAGAAGACACTTTTAGCATAAAACTTACAGCTACATCTAGCTAGCTCAGCTATAAATTGATGAGATCTTGTGGTGGTAGGAAAGTGACTGGAGCTGATCCGCCAGATCAAGACCAATAATATTGCAGATTCTTTGTATCCTATCAAGGAGCTCAAGGTAAATAGCAGGATCACCAAACCATATGTGGCAGCAATATTCTAAGCATGTATGAATGGTAGAGTTATAGATATGTAAGACAGATACTGGAGAGAAAATTATCTTACCTGACATAATAAACTGGCTTTCTTAGCAGCTGACCTAGCAATGGATTCAATATAATCTTTCCACTTCATATCAGCAGAAAAGGCACAATGAGTCACTTTCCTGAAGGAAGGCATTAACCCTGCTGATGGAAGGCAGCAAGGGGTCTCACAGATGATTAATGCAGAAAACTTTAGTTTTGGAGGTGTTAAAATTAATAAGCCATCCTTTGCCTCTATTATGTATGGAATTAAGATCATTTTGGATGTCAGCTACTATTTTGACCTTGTCAAACTGATAAGCCTTACTATACTATTTATTCAGTTGAGCTAGCTTGGATGTTCATGAGTATTTCACACTAACTATCATGGTCCTGCATCAAAGTCAAAAGATCATTAAGATGACATTCTGTGTCACAGTTGATCAATATAGATGGTTGCTGGGTGACCAACATATCTTGCTCCATGGCTAGGTGTCCAGAGCACTTGTGAGTTCTCGTTTTACTCATCAGAAGAGTCTTGTAAAGCGTATTTTGCATTCATGTAAGATGGTACAAATGTTGGGGATGGGTCAATAGAGCTGTGATTTAGTTGAATGTTGTCTCCAACAGATATTAAGTATAGCTCTCAGCATATGAGTGTAGGTTCCATCAAACTTATACTGTAGGGTTTTAGTTAATGTCCAGGTAATGGCATCATACATTAGCACCACCTCTACAGTGGCTCAAAAGAAGCTCTGCTTGAGGTTGTCTGGTAGATCAGATTTCCAGAATACATCTATTTTATTCAAGGTGGTTCAGGCTTTAGCTATGTGAATTTTTCAAATATTTTTCAGTAGAATTTATTTCACTACCTAAAAAAAAATTTGACAGATTTTATCAATTCACCTAAGACAGTTTTTATTGAAGCTTATGAATTCAGTCATAGAAATATTGATATAGAATCAAGTCCAACATCATTGACATAGTCAATATCTGTCAACATTTTTGCTGGATATTGACTTGAGAGTCTTGGTGATTAAAGTAAAACCTAGATTACGATTTTACATTATTTACTTAAGGACTATTATCTTTATCTTTGTTATTATCATGTTTTGGCTGTTGTGTTCTCTGGCCTTCATCGGGTAATTGTCAATCTGGGTAACCTTCAGAGAACTTCAAACTGGACCCTTTATTCTACAGGGGCAGGCTGTTCTCATTCCAGGGATATCTGGTTTTATTTAGTACTGCTCACCCCGTTTCTACTGAGTCTAAGTAAACACTGCCCAGGACAATTTACCCCCATAGGCTAAATAAAGGGTTTAGTTTGAAACTCACAAATTAACGACTGCCTGATAAAGGCTCAAAGACAAAATGGCGGAAAACATTGTAATAATAAAGATGAGGATGCATGAAAATAATATAAATACAAATGTAAGTTTAATATAAAGTTGATATAAAATTGATATAAAATTAATTAGGCAGCTTTCTTCATTGATTGTTCTAAGGTATTTTGCATATTAGCACAAAGTAATGTGTACAGGAGGTGAGAGATAAGGTGCTCTTGCGAAAGAGAATGAGATCAAGAAAAGAAGAAAAAATCTAAGAGAAATAAAAACCATTTTTAAAAAAAAGACTCACAATAATATTTTGATTAGAATGAACATATGTGATGATCCTTGAAGCTAGAAAAGTAACACTGATGTCTATCATCCTTCAAAATTTAAGAGAAAAAAAAAAATCAAGCCATAACTGTGGTAATATTTGTACCCAGTCGTCTGATGGCTGATATCATAGAATTACAAAAGTTGGAGGAGAGATATCTTAAAATAGAAGCAATGTAGGATATTTTTTTCATTTGTTTATAAACAGAATTTAGAGGAACTCTGAAAGGTTGAAAAATAATTATGCCAGCAATCGACTGGAGGTAAATTTAGAAAAACACTTAGATAAGAATAAAAAAAATGGATGAAGGAAGAAAAAAATGTATATGAAGGAAAATGTTAACTTTTTGCTCATCTCTTGAGTAAGTCTGTTTATACAATAAGACATGAAATGAAATGTTTCATAAACAAGTGGTTTCTCTCTGAGTATTGCACTTGATTCATAAGCATGTATATCCATTTACATCTTCTCTGATATTAGCAATAGGTTGACTATAACCAACGAGTCCACCCTCAGCTAACAACAGTGCACATATAAAAATACTAAAAGTGAAGATTTTCCTATCTACAAAAAAAAGAAGCCAAATTAGATCTACACACAGATTATAACTGCAATAAAAATGATTTGAATCTCTTTGCCTTCGTAGAGTTTCTAATTTAGAAAAATTTAAACTAGCTTAAGTGCATGTGTTTTATCAACATACATCAGAGTAAAAAGAAAAATAATGTCAGTCCTTTTCTAATAACTTTATTCTTGCATAATCTAATACTTTACAACTTAGTTCCTTATTTAATTTTTCAGAATATTTTTCTCTGTAAATAAATAAATATATATATATATATATATATATATATATATATATATATATATTTTTTTTTTCTTAAGATATATATATGATGAAGTGGAAAAATGTTTGTGGATATATTTTGTTCTTTAGGACTTCATAATACTAAAGTGATGTTTATGTGACTACATGTGCATAAAAGAGAAGGGAAACTTAAATTTTAAATTTAATATATTTTTCTATTAATATATCTAGCAAATTTCATTTAGTTTCTTTTTTCTCACATTTTCATCATTTTTGTTATTAAATATCCCACATATCATTTGTCATAGATTTTATTAAAATTGTTCTTGATATATAAAAATTTATATATCGTTTTTCTCTTTCTCATATTATATATAAGTCAAGAAATCCTTAAAAATCCATCTCGGTTATAATTTATTTCATGAATATATATTCATGAAATAAATTATAACAGATGAATTTTTAAGCATTTCTTGTATTATTATCATTATATTGCTCCGTTACTTACATTGAGCTCTTTTTGGATTAATGTCTTCCTTCTTGGAATTATCCCTACCAATTACCAATTGGTATTATAGATATATAGATATATTTTTGCTTATGCTCTGTTGTTATAATAAATACATTGAACTCTCTCTGTGGATCAGTTTTAATATCTGATATTACTAGGATCCACCTGGATTATATACCAATAGATCTATTATCTGTACTATGCATGTATATATGTGTGTGGAGACACATCACTGAGTGGTTAGAACATTCACTTTCTGACCATGAGACCTGGGTTCAAATTTCACCAGGGTTGATTTGTCAGGAAGGAGACTTCCTGATGCTATCAGTCAGGAGAGGACAATCCCAGCATATGGCACCTTTAGAAAAGTGCCTTAAAACCATACCATGGGTTGAACCAGGCCTTGTGAGTGAAATTGGGTAGACGGAACACTTAGAAGCCGTTGATGGCTATGTTAGCACAAAGTCACAAGTCATTATGACCGAGGATTTAAGCATGCTGGCCTTGTTCAGATTGTTGATCATGCTAGATAACACACTCTCTCCAAGAAACTGTAACTAAGTTCCACTCAGCATAGTTGCAGGATAAACCACAGGTGAGCTATGTGGGTGTTGAATAAACAAAAATGTGCCTGAGCAGCCATCTGCAATAGAGATTGGCTATCCTCAAATATGAGTGGTCAGCTATTATTATATATATATATATATATATGAGAGAGAGAGAGAGCACTTCAAAATGATGCAATGGTTAGCAAGTTGTCTTCCTAGATCAATTAAGACTCAAAAGTGAATATGATCCTCACTGGGTGCCCTATACTTTCAGTACTTTCAGCCTTGTGCCACATCTAAGCTAGGCTTAGAAAACCAGCACGCAGAGTGTGGCCTAAAAGTAATCCTATTTATAAGCCAAGTAATATTTCAGCTCAAACACAGTTGTTTTTCAACTTTCATGAGCTTTTTTTAACTTTTTAAATTCATGCATTTTTTATTATTTATTTTTTTTATACTTGGGCTACCCTTTGTGCGTGTTTGTGTGTGTCTGTGCACGAATAGGCACACAGCAATTTTTCATATATACATTTTCATTGGTGAAAACCAACACAAAACAAAAGTTCTTTGTTAAGAATTTGCTTTTGGCTTATTTTTCTATACTTCAGTGGTTTCTGGTAAAATTTTAACTTTAAATTGTCCACTGTCTGAATACTTTCAGCCTTCATAAGCAATTATCAATGAGGCTCATTTCTTTTTGGGGGTGGGGTAGCGCTAGGGCACTCTCAGAATTTTTCAACTATTGTTATTTTTTTTTTTTTTTTATAGTATCAGATCTTCCCCGTTTCAGTTTTCTGTTGTTCTCTCATATTTTATTGTCCTTAAAAAATAACAAAAAACAACAACAATACTGGGCTCTCTCCACTTGAGGCGGCAACCAGTCTAGGAGAAGAAAAACTCTGAAATTAAAATAAGCCTGAAGAGGGATGGGTTCCATCAGGCTATCTTGCTCTATACACACCAAAGTTGCAGTCCATGTGGTATCCCTACAGCCCTAGTAGTTTAGAGGACTTAATCTGATCCAACCATCTAATAATTACTTATAATTTGCATTATAGAAAACATATTTAACTTTCTTCATGGTGGAATATTGAATCTTCAAGAATGAGAAAAAGCTGATTTTTGTTTGGTTTCAGATCTTTTTCATTTCTTCCAATAATCTTTCAGGTGAATTTTGCGACTAAATGAAAGTAGAACATTTCATTAATTATTCATTGCCTTTAATTTGCTTTCATGTTGATCAATAACAATTGGATAATCTTTCCAGAGATTTTAAAACTTTTAACTCAAATCTCTCTTAATTATTCAACAACATTTCTGTATAATTGAACCCAAAAGTTTGATCAAGGTCAGTCTCTAGGGCTTTTGTCAAATATTTTATTATAATAATGTTAAGTATATTTATCAGTTTTCTTCATTATCCCTTTTCCTTTATGTGTAACTGGCATCCTAAATTTGCTTTTAAGCTCAAGTTTTGACAGATTTAATGAGATATAAAGATGTACTAAGAAATTCTTGTCCCAATGCACTTACCAAAATCTTTTTTCTAACTATACAGAATTTTCTTTTATTAATATTAAAATGCTAATTTGCAGGATCCTTATGCATGTTTCTGACTTTGCTTCCAATCATTGCCAAAAAATTTCAATATGAATTAGAAATGATATTTGAGTGGATTCTTTGAAGTTGATTTTGCAGATTTCTTTGGAGGAAAATCCACAGAGATAACTTGTTGCTGTTGATGAAACAGGATTATAATCATGATGATCTCATAATTCTCTTTCGGATTCTTGCTTTCCATTCAATTTTGATATTGCAATTAAATTTTTGAAGATCACTTGCTATCTTCTGTCTTCTTAATTCCTGTTCTTTTATTGTTCTCTCTCCTTAATGTTTTTCTTTTTCTCATATTCTTTCAAACTCAGTAACCCCTTGTGTCTTATGGCTTTATTACCTTGCTTGAGGTGTAATGATTTAAAAAAAAAAATCAGGCTAGGGTTAAACATTTAAAAACAATTTTTTTTTCATATCCTCATAATCTGCATTTACCATCTACTATGTTCATACAACAACCTTCTACCTAAGTTTTATTGGGTGAACAATTAAAAAAAAACAACACTCCATGCAGTGACAGCACTTGTGTTTGCCACAGCCAAATAAATTCAAGACCCCAAAATCAGTAGTAAAAGTCATGGTCATGGCTGATGATTGACCATCTTCAAAAGGACCAAAGAATTAATGAAGTATACAACTCCAACTTCCTGTACCAAATAAGAGATATTGAAGAAAAACAGCAAGAGAAACTGCAGAAAGATATCCTTATTTTGTGAGGCAAAATATGTTCCCAAAGAGATAGCAAGATGGTTATTCTCTTGTTACCAATCCTCAAATGTAGTTTTGGAAAGGAGGACATTTTCAAATGATTCAGTTTTGATAGCAGTATTAGTGCTAACCAAACATAAAAAAAACATCTTTTTGGAAGGACTAAAAAACTTAGGTAATGAAATGTCAAACTGCAGGTTGATTTGATGTACATTTCAGAGTAGTCCTAATTTATTCCCTTCTTGATTATGTAAGACATTTTCAGCACCCTCTTGTTATCTGTAATCACTTCTAAAATCAGTTCCACTCTTAGCAAGTTTAACCAAGTAGGAAGATGTAGAAGAAAATTCCATTTAAACAGCTTCTTCCCAAGAGCTGCTACTTATAAAACAGACAACACAGAGGATGCTTCACTACAATCTTAATCTCTTCAATTCAAGGGCCAGCCATTACCTATCCTTACTTCCACCTCCTACAATCTCATTTACTAACACTCTACCATGAGTAGCTCTTGGGCCTAGTATTGAGTTAACATTGAGTAAAAAAAACCTTTAGCTGTTCAAGTGAAAAACCATTGTAATTTTCACAAGGGTCATAACAGATTTTGGATGTTGTCCATATCATTGTATTTACATCAAATAATAAGATTTATATTGCTATATTATATTTATATTGCTAAGTTTTCTCTTGACCGAGATCAGCTTCTGAACTTATTATTTATAATATTAGAAGAAAAAAAATAAAATCTACCCCCTCCACAAAAACATTATTCTTCAGAGCAGAAGTCAATTCCATGAATGTCTGGATAATATATCCTCTTAGAAGAATCATTTTGTTTAACCCATCATGGAAATCTACTTAAAGAATGTAAGGAAGTAAACTGTAGAAGATTTAACAGAGATTAAACATACAGAATCCAAATGGTCTCATTGGATGAAAAACAGTTCCTTCACTTCAGAATGAAGGATAATATTTATAACCTGACAAAGTTCAGTCCATGTTTTTAAGCTTAAAGAAAAGAAAAAAAAGCATTTTCATCAGGAAATTATATGCTATATAATAATAATAATACAACCAAGAAAATTACAAGAGTTTTATGTGTTATTTTTTTTAGTTTAGTTTAGCAGAGCTTCTGCCAATAAGTGCAATAGATTTAACTAAAGCTATAATATTAAATAAACAAAGAAAAGTTCAAGTGACTTATCTGGTTAGCTGACTCAAGAATTTTGCATTGATATGCTCAGCAGGGCTGGATATTTGATAAATCTATTGAACGTATCAGAGCCCGTATTCATATTCTTTCTGAGCAAACAAACACTAATTCTAACTTTCAAATTTAAAATTTTTAACATGTTAGTATTTCATTAGAAATGTCACAAGTTTTAAATTTAGAACCAATTAAATTTTTTTTTTTGAACTCTTAAATTTAGAAGCAGTTAATTTTTTCTATGAATTATACAATATCTACAAATTTGCAATAATGACAGAATTATATATAATATATATGCAGGAAAAAAAAAATTAACTAGTTCTAAATTTAAACCTTGTAATATTTCTAACATTTTTAGTGTGTTAAGAATTTTAAATCTAAAAGTTGGAATTAGCATTCATTTGCTCAGAAAGAGTATAAATATGGGATCTTCAAATATTTGGCTCTGATGAGTATTTTGATACAAAACTCTTGAGTTGGCTAACTAGATAAATCACTTGAACTTTTCTTAATTTATTGGATATATGAGTGAAACATTGAGGTCAACACTCAGTGGCAACAGATAGCCTGCTGATTGCATTAAAGCATGAAACAGACCGTGGCCATTGGATGTTGACCTCAATGTCCACTTTTATAGTTACACATGCTCTATCCCTGATATTGAGTACTTTAACTCCTAAATATAGCATACCTTAAAACATTATTTTTATCATTATATATATATATATATATATATATATATATATATATATAAAAATTATCATATACACTGCATTTCACATTATAAGTTAATTTATATTTTCAAATATAAAATAAATGCTTACACTGGAACCTAAAAGCTTTTTAGCTAAATGGTGGCACCATTTATCTGCATAGGATCAGGGTTAGATTATCCTTGAGGCCAGTATAGATCGAAGCCTAGGGCCTCTCAAGTTTTTATAAAGCAATGATTTTAATTTTCTAGATGTTATAACTTCTAAATAGCTTCATAAACTGAAATGATATCAATATGACGAACTCGTATTTATTTTGATTGTTTTATTGTTATAATGTTGATTATAAAAATTTGTTTTTTTTCTTATGGTTGTGTTGAAATATGTGCTAATTTGGATTGCAGTAAATATTAAAATGGTGCTATTTCTTATAGAATATTTTTACTGTCAAACAAAAGATAATTATTATAGTTTCTTTAAAGAATTTACAATAAGTTTACATCAAGATATGTAAATGTCACTAAAATATATGATGATTAAAAAATATTCAAGATGGGTGTGAGTGAGGTAGAGAGTAGCTCTGTTTGAAGTTGGGGATCATAATTTCATTAGTCTAGAGGTCCCAAAAGGTCATAATCTGGCTCTGCATGGAATGAAAATATTTTTCATTTATTTATTAAGATATTTCCAGATTGAAAATCTGTTCTCATTATATTTCTGTTCAGAAATATGATGCTTTTTAACTCTAGTGTCATCAGCTGTGTTATGATTTCATAGCCACATTTGAACTGAATCGCTGCAGTACCAAAGATCAAATGGAAGACCTATCAAATTTATAACTAGAAGATTTGCCACATTTTTAACTTTTTTTGTCATCACAGAAAAGCCTCTTTTAGCTTCTGCAGAACTTACAGCAATGGTATTAATTATATTTTTAGCTATTATATGATGGCTATTAATATATAAGATTATTTTCGGATAACGCAACAACTGGTTCAGTTTGCTAGGCTTATATGATTTTAAGAATCAGTTTGTGCAAAGCAGTAGGATGCACCACTGGATAGGCGTCAAGAGTATTGTGTGTAGGCTAGGTCTCTTAGAGACATCTGACAAGCTACCAAAGTTTGTTTAGCAGGATTAACTATATATGCTCACTGGCTTTTTTTTGAGGGAGGGGTCTAAATAAAAACATTAAATTACTGTCCTTTGATTGCCATCAGCGATAAATGCCAATTTTGATTTTTTTTTTTTTTAACTGTGGGGAGCTGATATTGTTTTTTAACATTATTTTATTATTAGTTTTAAAAATGTGGTTGGTTGATTTTATTTAGCAGTATATCAACCACTTGGGTTATTTAATGCTGAAATCTAAATATTTTGAACAATTTTATGGCTTCAACTAAATATATTTTGAATGCAATTGTATGCCTTCAACTACAGATAAAATATATTGTTGGTCATTTTACTATAAATATGTATTATTGGTTGGTTGATTTTTTTATATAAAACACTTGTTAAAAGTTACTTCATCAATGTTAGAGGGCATGTAGCAACATCAAGCATTAGCTTACAAGACCAGTATTGAATGGATTTATAGAGAAAAAGAAAATGGAAGCATTTCATGCTAAAAAAAGAAACATAAATAGCTAAAAGGCATTTTAAAGATGATCAAAACTGGAACTGACATGAAGCTGTAATAAATAAAAATGGAAGAGAAGAAAAGTGAACTTGTGGAGTTGACAAATATGGTAGCACATGTCACAGTAATAAAAGTGATTTGAATGGAACTGATTGAGTTAGAATTGCATTGACAATAATATTTTGTTTGCTGATTTGATAATAAACAGAAAACACTAAAAAGGATTGAGAATAGATGCAGTCATCTGAAAATGGCCAGAAAAAATAAAACAGCAAAGTTGTAAAAAATAATAAAAAGATAGAAAAATGTTGTTAATGTTTTAAAATAATTTTTGGCAAATCAATTTTCAAACAAATTCATATACATTCAATTCTAGAAAGTTAGACAAAAATAAATTAATAATTCCATTTATTTTATTTTTCCTGGTTTTCAAAAAATTAAATATTTTTTCAGCTCAATATCTCACCAAATATACAATTAGGTCTCGTTTTGAGTTTTCAAGCATCTTCTATGTGTCATGGCCCTTCAAGACATGAGCAACCATGGCTCTCTGCAAATTCCTGTACCTTGCAGCTATTAGTAAGCTTTGTCTTTTTGATATCACTTGTAATCCCTGTTCTGTCAACCATTTACACAAGTTCATTCTTCTTCTATATGCTGTGTGCCTTCAGGATATGTGTAATCATGGCTCTCCACAACTTCCTGTTCTTTGTAGTTCTTAGTAAGCTTTGTCTTTTTGCTATCTCTCCTAATCCTCCTTCTGCCAACCATGTACACAAGCTTAAGTAGGTTATTTTTGTGATAATAACAGATACTCATTACTTTCATAATGCTTATTGTAATAGAGACTTTGTAATCGCAAATACAACTATAGTAACACTGTTGAACAATACTGGTGTCAGATGCCTTTGAATAACTTGTACTAATTGTACTTGCTCAATAATACTTGCTCGAAAAGTAACCACTGAGTATGGATCTGTATAGAGATAGAAGATAGTTTAGAAAGAGTAATCAATTAGATGCCACGCCAATTCCCATATATGGATTTCCTTTACCATCATGTGATCTACTTATTCAAAATGGGATTGCCTCTGTTTGCTCTCTGGTGAGCTGTCTTCAAATTCCAGTGTTGGCAGCAACACTTTATTCCTATATAACAATTATTCACTGCTTTCCTGTCTTTTTGAGTGTCAAATCCTCTAAGCAGTCTTTCCTCATTGTGTATCCTAGCAATATCAACTGCCTCTTTTTGATTCTAAGTACAAGTGTCTGTTTTTGCATTTTTCCTATAACTTTGTCATTTATCACATGTTCAGTCTATGTTATTCTCTACATCCATATGTAGAACCATATTTCTGTTGCCGCAAATTTGCTTTCAAGTTAGATTTCTATTGAACACCATATAAACACATAAATGAAATTTAAGCATATAAAGAAAATAAAAAAATTAAATTCTTTTATGTGCCATGTTCCTTCAGGACGTAGATGATCATGGCCCTCCACATCTTCCTGTCCCTTGTAACTCTTAATAACTTTTATCTTTTTGTTATTTCTCCCAAACCCTGTTCCACCATCCATTTGCTCAAACTTATCAAGTATGTTATGCACTGCTGTCCTCTGTCCCTCAATCTGTTATGTATCAGGTTCTCCAAGGCCTCCTTTCTCATTACATACCCCAGAATTTTCAAATGCCTCTTCCTGATGTTAAGTATAAGTTTTCTTTTTGTTTCCATTTCAAAACCTTGTTGATCACATGTTTGGTCCATGGTATCCTCAGCATCTTTCTGTAGAACCACATTTCTGTTGCGTCACATCTCTTCTTCATCTTTGAGGAAATTGTTCAGCATTTACTGTCATATGGAAGGACAAAATTAACTAAACGATAAATCTTGTCAAAAATTGAAGACTTTTGTCAATTGAAAGATTTCCATTACCAATTATTTTAACTTGCCAAAAAAAAAAAAAAAATACAAAAGAAAAGTTTTGGCAGTTTACATGTCAAAGTAAAATGAAATGTGTGATCAGTTTTTTTTTATTTTTTTCATTTCAAAACCACACAAAAGATTATTTATATTATTTTACATGCAGACTATTTTACCAATCTTTGTTGTTGTTATCCCAATATTTTGGCCCTTGGGCTCTGTAACCTTCTTTAGGTGCTTGTTGAACCAGGTAACCTTCAAGGAATTTTGAACTGAACTCTATATTTAATCAACAGATGAAGATTATACTCATTCATCTGTCCAGGCATATCTTATCTATTTAGTACTGCTCGGTTATTGTTTGCCCAGTTTTCACCAAGTTGTAGACTGTTTTAGGGATGGAACTTTCTCGTCCCACTGAATATTTCTGGGTATATCACATTTAGTTCTTATTTTGTAATGCTCAGTTATTGCTTACTTCATTTTCACTGAGTCCAAGTATACACTAGGATTGAACTTGCAATTATTGTATCACAAAACTCTCAAACCAACAATAATCCACAGGATAATAACCTAGTGGATTAAAGCACTGGTTTATGAATTTGGAAATGGGATAAAAACAACAAAGAGAAGGAAAATAGTCTCCATGTAAATAATGATAACTCTTCCTCCCGGAAATTCAGATGAAAATCAGTCAAAAGATATTTAGTTAAATTCTTTTTTATATTCTAGGCATGTAGAGAGATACATATAAGTAAAACAGTCATGTGTAGGCAGTCATGTGTACACACTCACAACAACAAAGGGGACCTCAACAATCACTTAATCTGATAAAAGGAATAAACCAAATGAAAAAGATAAATAAATGAAAACCAAATGAAAAAGATTTTCATGAAAATATATATAAAAATATAAAAAGAAAATGTTTGATATTTCAAAAATACTAAGACACTCTTGGCAAACATTGTTAAATATATTTTTTGTTCATCCATTCTCAAAAGAATGTGGAAATTCTTGAAAAAGATAATGAAACAAAAACAACAGGAGAAAAAAAAATGATACTGAATTTTAAAGTATGTATAAATAAGTGCAGAATATATAAAAGCTAAATTTTAAGAATTATATTTGATATGGGAATCTTTGTAATGCAAAACATTGCCAGAAAAAATGCTGCTGGCTAAAAAATAAATAAATAAATAAATAAATAAATAATAAATAATAATAATAATTATATATATATATGCTTTAATCAAATTTGCCTTTTAGGGGAAAAAAAATAATTGAAAATAAATGTGCATATTTAATGGAAATAAATTTCAAGTTGCCAGCAAGGTGATCAAAATGGCAGAAGTTCTTTCATATCAATGTTTATTCTGGCTTGTAATAATAGAAAAAAATGTAATATTTCAACATTTTTTTGTTCCATGGTAATATACAAGTATCTCACTGTTATCTGTCTATAACTCTAATAAAACATCAAAACCTCAGCCTCCTACCAAAAATAAAAAGGAAAAAAAAATGGCACCTACTTTTTGACAGCAATGTCTATAAAGAATGAAATTTTTTTGAATGTGTGAGTGTATCATCCCTATATAATTGACAAAATCAGAAAGAAGGTAAAAAAAATATGAGGGTGTTAGTAGACACTGGTTACATACCACAAACAAATTCATTTCTCTCCTCAGCTACCATGTTCTAGTCCCTGGGCAAATTATAGCTGAGACCCTTCCCCACTTTTGTACTGAAGGATCCAAGTGTTAGGATTACAATGAAATAGTAAAAGAGAGGAGAAAGAAATACATGACATATGTAAGACAAGAATTTCTACCAATTCCTGAGAAACCATTTATTTTAATAACTAAAAAAGCAAGGAATTAGAAAAACAAATAGAAAAATTGAGAAACTAGTAATTAAATATGAAAACAAACCTCAGAAAAATAATTCTTGTCAATCACATAAACTAATTAAGAACAAAGGGAAGCACCATATTTACAGCAGTTGTGACAGCAGTGGGTGTATTGAGGGTTAAAATAACCTGACAAAACCCATTCCCCTTCAGGCTGATTTTGAATTCAAAGCTATCATTCATCATAGGTTCACTGGACTACCAACGTTAAACAACTTAATCAACACCAAGAGAATTTCCACAAATGTTTTAACGGAGATTTATGTATATATTAATTTCAGGTAGAAACTAATAAATACTAACACAATTTAAGCTCAGTTTTTTACAAGTTTCCATTTCACATCAAGCAACTTATTTAACATGAGGTAAAAAATAACCAAAAAGGCTGAACAGTTATTTCCTGTTTGTTCTATTTTTACACTGGGTGGAGAAAAATTAGGAACAGATAGATTACTAATGAGTGGGAAGAAAAAAAAGAGTAATGAGGAGAATAGTAGATAGTGATTGACATAGCATTTAAATTTTTGCAGATTAAAGTTAGTTGGAAAGCATGAAGATGAAAGAGAATTCCACAAGCAAGAAGTGCAAGAAAAGAAACTGTTAGCATAGAATTTATGGTTGCATATAACCAGCTCAATGGTAAATTGATGAGATCTTGACATCAGTCTAGTCAGTCAGTCAGTTATGTGCCATGCATGATACATGCCTAAGCAATCATGTATCTTTTGATACATGACTGACAAGGCAGATTTTTTCCCCACAGTAGGTTGCCATTTCTTTCTGCAGTAGACCAGTTACTATCCAAGGCTATAAAACCCAGTCTGTCCTGCTATTTACCCATGGCTGGGGGGAGAAGAATAGGATTCATACCTTTCCCAAGGTTATGTAATGGATCCGACAGGAATTTGAACTTTGCTCTCCAATTTCTCAATGCAAGCTACTATCCATTACTCCACACCAGGTACCATAGAGAGGAGCTCATCCAAACAATTGTCATGAAATTATTTATAGAAAAGGCAAAGGGAGGCAACCTTACAGTGGTAGGAAAGTGACTGAAGCTGAGCTGCCAGATCAGCACTGATAATATTATTGATTCGTCGTTGGATTTTATCAAAGAGCTCAAGGTAAATAGTAGGGGCTCTGGACCATATGCGGCAGCAATACTAAAAAACTAAAAACAAAAAAAAAATCATTTCTTTAATTTGTTTTTTTTCTGCTCTAGCTAAATTCAAAATGAAGTGTTTTATTTTTTTTAGTTGAAAGAAATAAGTAAATTTTTCTTTAATTTATTAAAAATTATTGAAATGGAATCAGTTAAGTTACTAAGCAAATGAATGAATAAATATCTCCCTGGCAGGTAAAAATATGCAATTGTATAAGAGTAATGACATTTTATAGATGAAGTTTATATACTTCTATGATTTGAAAAATTTTAAAAGATCCCAATGATAAAGAAATTCTTCTTTATATG